>BGKB01000132.1:0-82259 GCA_003116975.1 Aurantiochytrium sp. KH105
GCCGCCCGCCTGAGCCTGAATGCGATCATGTTCTTGGCCTGGCTTGCGTACATCTTGTACAACTGCTTCCGTGCGTACCAGCAAACGAACCTTCAAGACAAATTGAGCCAATGTAACTCTTGGGAGTCGTGGGCGTCGCTAAAGAAGCAAATCTCATTCGAGGACTTCCTGGTGGCTCTGCGCATCAACTTGAGTGGTCCTGCTCAGAGTCTGAGTGCGTTGTTTGGAGAAGGAGGCGACGTCTGCCGGGAAGATGGAACTGCGGAAGCCCGGGAACCATGCGAGGAGGTCCCAAATATGTGGTCATCGGACGACAGGAGCAAGCGCCTCCCAGGCATCATGGCGAACCGCACAGAAGGAGCACACATGCAAACATTGCTTGCCAAAGGCCGCAAATTCATCGTGCGCTGCGTCAAGTGCGAGCATGGCCAAGACCCGAGCGAGCATGCTAGAGAGCCTCACGAGACGCAAAAGTGCACGGGATACCAGGCTTCCATATTCAAGTACTGCCATGCGCGTTTTCACTCTGCGGAAGGCGATAGATATGTAACTCACGCTGACGCATGATGTTTATGTGATTCTGCACGGCCTGTCGTGGCGCTTGGCGGGTCTCAATGGCATGTTTCGGGGGGATCTGGCGCACTTGCAAAAATTCGAACACGGCAAAACAGATTCTCCGAGCGCAACGCAATTTCTATTTTGATTAGCGAAAAATACTCTAAGAGGGTCTTAGCCATATAATTCCCAATCAATTTCGGGTAGCGCCACTACCCAGACCTATTTCGATCAAATAGACCACTTTCCTCGCTTCAAGCGCCAAACCAATCCCCTCTCAAATCTCGACCAAAACTAATCCTCGAAATTTCAAACTCTAGGACAACCATTCTCTTGGAGGGAAGCCTGCATGGACAAATTTTTGAGTCACGCGGGAATATTTTGAAGGTGCTAGGACGAATCACAAGATCAAAATTTCGGGTAATTTTTCGGGTAGTTTGTGTCGCTAGCCAGGGTTATCCACGAGTAAAACATTCTCATTTGCGCCCACCGCAAGACCAAAGCCCTCCAAGCCTTTATCCACGAGAAAAACTTTCTCACTTGCGCCCACCGCAAGACCAAAGCCCTCCAAGCCTTTATCCACGAGAAAAACTTTCTCATTTGCGCCCATCGCAAGACCAGAGCCCTTCATGCCTTTCCATTTGGTGACCCTTCCTGCGCTTTGGGTGACGGTTCTCGACAAGCACGCAAAGACCGAACTTGGCGCAGCAGAATTCAAGCGTCACATGATCTCAAAACATATTCAAGGAAAAATTGCTTGGGAGCAAATGGCCGTCTTTGCAACTTCAGACGCCCCCTCCTCGCTCAAAGAATGGGCCACGTCTCTGGGAGTCTCGGTGCAAGACATCAGAGGCCTCTCCTGCAACAACAACACAGAAAGCCGTGAGCGCCTGTCGAGGATACAAGCCTGGTGCAGAAGCGGTCACGAACGCGTCGTCTACATGGACACGAATACGATTGTTTTGGGTGACATACGCGAACTTCCCGCACTTTGCAGGAGCAACGGCGATTTTGACTTTTGCGGCACATCAGGGTCTTCGGGTCTTCCTAAATTTACGATCGACACAGGCGTTTTTGTGTCCAAGCCTTCAGATGACCAGTGCAACGCTCTCACTGCAAAGGTCAACGCTGCTGTTGGCAACGACCATGAAATGTGTGATGTGCGTATTCTTAACGAGCATATCGACTTGGCGCATAGATCCATTGTGGACTTTCGTTACAATGTCATCGACACGGAGAGAAGACCTACGCACCAGCTGAAGAACGCATTCGTCATCCAGTACGACTCCTCGAAACCATCGAGATCGCTGCGTACCATACTCACTGATCTGGATCGAATGGTCGGGAACATCGAAGCGCAGCTCGCAGGACCTTTGCCCAAGCGCGTGCTGTACGCCACGCTGCTGACTCCAAAGCCGGAAACGGAGCCAATCCACTCGGTGAATACTGAGTGGCTCATTCAGCATCATGTGAGCCTGTTTGTAAACGGCAAAATCCCATGGGAACAGCAAGCCTTAATTTACACCAAGGACGCGCTTCCTGAGTTCCGCAAGTGGCTAGAAGATCGAGGAGGCAAGACAATCGAGGTCGATCCCCTTCTTTGCCATCATCCTGACTGGCCGCGGTGGAAGTACCAGTTTACGAAATTTCAGCTATGGAGTCTCTTAGAGTACGATACCATTGTTTACACTGATCTGGACACGGTCTTTTTGAAAGATGCTCGAAACATGTGGGCTTCTTGCCCTGGGGGTCTCTTTTTATGTGGAGTCTCAGAATCACAATTTTTTCCCCAAAGGCATAGTCTCAATGGAGGTGTCTTCATTGTCCGCCCCAATCACGAATTTCATCAAGCGCTCTTGCAAGCTCACGAAGATCTTGGAGATACCGGATTATGCGAACAGGATTTTGTCAATAAAGTGCTCACATCCGAAAAATTTGGAGAGATCGATCCGAAATTTAATGTCTTTAGTCACGAAATGGCTCGTAAGAGCAAGTTCAAGGATGCAATTGTGGTTCATATCGACAAACGCGAACCGCGTCTGACACGGGAAGATCGCAAATTCATCGACCAAACCTTTGTTGATATCATGAAGGTCGCGGCGGACATGGGCCTGTAGCGTCTGCTGAAGTTGTGCTAAAGACGATGGCATTTTGGACGCATAGTTGTTCCACCGCAAACACCGATGGAGGCTCAGCAGATTGTTAGCCTTGCCAACGGATAGTGATGTTCAATGTCATTTAGAGCTCACGATTACGCGCCGCGGCGTACCCAAATTTGCCCAGATTAGACCTACATCTGTGAGCAGATTAGGATGGGAAGTTCACAGGGTGCCCTTCCTCAGGAGCTGGAGCCATCATGACTTGCCCGTTGAAGGTACAGTAGGCCCAGCTAAAGTGGAACAGTATTTGTTTGTTTTTGAGACCGTCTGATTCCAACAGATGGTCATCGCGATCACAAGTTGTGTGCCGAGACGAAAATCTCAAACGTGCTCTTGAGGCCACGCTCGCCGCAACAAATCCTTCAGGTATTGTCACATGGTGGAAATGCAACCAGAGTGAAGATGAATTCAATCGGGAATTGCCGCTACACGCAGACCGAGTCTGCTCGCGACGTTTAGATACCCTAAACCTAGGCTTGAGGTGCGGCTCGCTTTCTCCCTTATGTCGTCCTTAACGTGTACACACCGACAGGATGCGCGCACGCGAGCGCGCGTACTCGCTCGATGGTGTGTACCTTGAGAAAGCGGGGACACTTCTGTTCGCGCAGCGGTATATGTCTCAACATCAGGAGCCTGGAGCGGGCGTGAAGAGGCCACGCAAATCGATATTTTTGTATTTTCGTTGTATAAAGAAGGTTCGAGGCCTTGCCAAAAAATCTACGACAATTGCGGTGGTCCAATCTAAAATGATCGGATAGGGTATAGATTACTATGAGGCGAGCCAAGCTCTCGAAAGCCAGTCCATCTGAAGGAGGCCTCATTCTAGAGGATCGTAAAATGAAACAAACGAATTGAAGTGGACCAGGCGTCTCCGAGTTCTTGACTAGACTTGATCTCCAGCCTTGCTCTTGTAGAAACTTTCTCCACTACGCCTTCGCCTGCGCCTCCGGCCACCCCGTGCCTCTTCGCGCGGTGCAGCAGACCCGCCCATCCTTTTGACGTCCGCGAAAGCGGCAGATACCGCATCTCTATGGCACATGGTCGATCGCCACCGCGCTGTCAATGCTATGCCCGGTGCGCCCGCAAGCTTGATCCTGAAAGCAATCGCGAGCGCAAGCGAAGGATGGTGGTTAGGTTGCGCCTACGAGCATGACTTCTTACGTACCTGCAACAAGCGATACCGCGTCGGGAAAATAAAGTTACTTTGCGAAGGAGAACCGGGCGAGACTGGGGAGCACTCTGAACAGATTTCCTGAGATTTACCTAACCTCTTAGATTGACAGAAGTCTGTCTGTCAAACACGCATTCTTCTAATTTTTTCCGAGCTTTGAGTACGGTTTCCGTAAGTCTCCAGTGGCAGGTGAACCATCTGCCGGAAAAAGTAGTACGCAGAGCTCACGATCACAGGATGCAGCACCACCCGAAAAGGCCGACTACTACCACTATGGTATAAATCCAGGAGCCTTCGAAGAAGGAGCGCAAAGCGCGAAAAGCCCGCGATGAGACTCGTCCTGCAAGGCGCCGACGCCGAAGCGGCGCTGGCAGCCTCGCGCGAGGCAGCGGCGGCCGCGGAGGCTGCACGGGCGAGGGCAAGAGCGCGCGATCGTGCCGGAGCGCAGGCCGCACCAGTCGCGGGTCAGGCCCTGCGCGCGACAGCTGCGAGGAATGGACCCGGACCTGGACATGGTGACACTCCCGCGAGCGCGGACCTCGAGGACCAGCGTCTGCGGGCAGCGAATGGCGGGAGGCACAAGCAGCAGCATGGCGGCAGACGGACAGAGCGCGAGGTGCCTGCAGCATCGAGAAGCCCGGACCGAGCCCTCGAATCAAAAGAGACGGTCCAAGGAAGCAAGGGGAAAACCTCAGAAGATGGTGACATGATTCACTTTCTCACGCTCCTCAAGAAGCGTCGCGGCCTCGAGATTAGGCGCATGCGTGGTGATGGAAACTGTCTGTTTCGCGCGATTAGTGCTCAGGTTCTCGGAGAACCCGAGTGGCACGCCGAGGTGCGGGCCCGGGTCGTGGAACATATGACCAAGGACAAACATCACTTTTCTGAGTTTGCCTCGGGTAATTTCGACACCTACCTGCAAACGATGAAACAGGACGGCATTTTCGGAAGTAATCTAGAACTACAGGCGGTCTCGGAGTTGTACAACAGGACAGTTCAGGTCTATCAACCAAACGCTGAGCGCCCAGCTTCATCCGTTGCAGAGCCGACCGCTACTTCCAGAGACCCGACCAAGCCCATCAACATTTTTCAGACTGCATACAAAAGCAAAGATGCGCCCATCAGGCTGCTATACTCGAATGGCAATCACTATGATGCTCTCATTGATCCTTGGGAAGCCTCAGTCGGCGTCGGCCTTGGCCTTCCCGGCTTGGAGCCCGGCAAACTCGAGCGCGATCTACTCGAAGAGACTCGGAAAAGAAGTATCGCCGAACTTTATGATATGTACATACCTCGCCCGACCGACAGGGCGGCTGTTGATAAACCGGCTCAGTCGAGCTCTGCAGTTGCACCCACATCCTCGTCCTCGTCCTCGTCCTCTTCCTCATCGTCCTCCTCTGTTTCCTTTTCCTCATCGTCCTCATCCTCTTCCTCGTCTTCCTCGTCTTCCTCCTCCTCATCTTCACCATTTCCGGTCATCACGGCGCCACGTCCGACGCTGCAGTCAAAGTCAGAAAGAAATGGTTCGGCAGTTCCTCCCGATTCGATAGAGATTGAGCAGGACCTTGCTGCAACAGAGATTGCGTTTCTCGAGGCGGCCCTTTGGGAGAGCACGAAGAAATCAAAGATGCAATAGCAATTGCTACTTTAATTTGTTGCGGCGGCGACGCCGAAAACTTTTTGAAAATCCCTCGTTCAAATTCGCGTCATCCGAGGCAGTCTCGCCATCATTTTCCCGAATCAGCTTGTAAAGGCTTGGAGAGATAATCGCAACTGCAAAGCTTGCTGCGTTGAGCGTTCCATACTTGTCCCACGGGGCCTGCAGCTGCTTCGCTCGCAAATACTCGCCAAAGCGCGTAAAAACGCATTCTGAAGGTGCCAGTGCTTTTCGCGTTGTCCGGGGAATGAATGACTTGACGCTCTTCAATGCAGACATCGTTGGCGCCCCTGCTTGATACAAGAGGCCGATGCTGGTGCGTTGAAAATCCTCAAACGTAGGCGTGCACAGTATGGTACTAGGTACGGGTCCTGGTTGCGCACGGGGCAGAAGCGGAATCGCTGGCTCCGTCGTTGTGTACACAAAAATCACATTCTCCTCATCAAGCTGTACTTTTTTGAGTCCGCACGTGTCGCTGACTTTCGAGCCGAGCACGTGATGAAAAAGACTCATGCCAGGTTTTGCCGAATTTGAAGCACTTGCAAGCGCTCTGGCCTTCAGTGAGCTTTCGTTCGAGGCAAAGGTGTACATACGGTCGGTCATCACCCGGTACCGCTTCTTTTCGCGCGAAGCGTCTCGCAGTTGAATTCCTAAACTTTGAAGAATGGCATGCCTTTGCTTTTCCTCCTCTTCTTCGTCGCGCTTCACAAGAACGGAACTGTCTTGAATTCGTTGAATGCTCTGACCATGATCGGCGTCAGATCCATCCCGATCCTCCAGAATCTGAGGCACAAGATTCTGCTCCGCTGTCGGTGATGGCGTGGAAACCTCCGCTGTTATAATATGGGGCTCCCAGCGAGAGCCACCGTCTGTGGCTTGCGTGGTTGGCTTCCAGAGAGATTGTTCGGATTTGTATAAGAGACGTCGCTGTTGCATGGGAGGGCGCCGCTTCCGGCCCGGCCTATTGGCAAGTGATGATTCCTGAGGAACTGGCCGAGCTGGTACGTAAAGATGGTTCCGGAAGCTGCTTTCTTGGAAAGCCGCAGACATCCAGTCCTGATATTCTACGCGAATCGACGTCGTCGTGGTTTGCAAATCTTGACATCTGCTTTGATTCTTTTCTTTCAACGAGTCTTCATCATCCTCGATGGTCCACGGCAGCTGATGCGTTTCAAATGCAAGACTGGCGTCCATTGAAAGACGCAACTCATTTTGGTAGAAAAGAGTGCGATTCTTGTGGTTTGACTGAAGGGCAGTGATGATCTGGGAGAGACACCGCTGCAGATATTGCTTGTGGTGGCTTTCGGTGGATTTGCTTGCCCTCTTTACCAGCTTCTCCTGCTTCTTGTTCTTCTCCTCCTCCTTCTTCTCCTCCTCTCTCTCCTCCACTTGCTTTTCTCCTTTTTTCCCCTTCTCTTGGACGCCAGACTCGGAGACAACCGCCACGTGCTTGGCTAAAAGAATGAGCTCCAATAACGCATCCCGCGCCAGAGCTATCTGGACGGTCTTGTATTTTGTGGAAAGCTCGAGCAACGCTCGCAGTCCCTCTTGACGAGCAATCGCATTGCGAGATTGCCAGGCCATTTCGACAAGAGCGCGGAGGCCGGAAGCTGCAACGAAGGTCTGCGTTGAAGTTGCGCCAGTCCAAGCCCCGTGCGAAATAAATTGAGCCCCAATAATCTGCAGCTTGAGGTCTTCAGTGTCCAGCAACGCCAAACAGGCGACTAAGGAAGCATCATCACCATCAGAGACAAGCCCGAACAGTTGTCGCCTCCTCGTGTTGCTAACCTTCAGGGCATCTTTGCGAAGGAAAAGATCTAATAGCATATTCGCGCAGGCTTGCCGCTGTGTGAGCCCAAGTCCTGGCTGAATTGCGCCATAATAGACAATGGAGAGGAGCTGACCGTCAGCTTCAAGGTTGGATCCGGCTCGGACGAGTTTCCAAACGAGCCGCATGCACCCATCGGCGAGGTCACCAAAGACCTCCAATGCCGTGTCTTGCGCTTGCAAATAGAGGGCCGCCTGGACAATGCAGGAAATTTTCTCAAGTTGCGAGTCCAAAATGGCAATGCCTTTTTCTGACTGTGCGATTGACTCGATTGCATGTAGCAAATTCCCGAAACTTTTTACGCCAGCGCGAAGGCACCCTGTTGTCGAATCGAGAAGAACTCCTGTGGTAGCACGATCAAACCCGCTCAATAAATGTTCAGTCGCACAGAACATTTGTACTGCATTTGATAGAGACTCGACGACCTTGCTCGAATCATGCTCGCGTCCAGTTTTTGATGAGCCCCGTAGCACTTGGCAGAGAAGGCCAATACTATCCGTCGAAGGAAGCGTACAATCTTGCACATTAACATCCCATGCGTCGGGCCGAAGGTACAGAGAAAAACAAGGCTCGTCAAAGTCGTCTCCTAAATCCATGGATAACGCGCCAAATCGATCGAGAGTCTTGTGTGCGGAGAGTCGGTCAAGCCCGCGGGCCCAGCGCATCCACTCCGCTTTTACCGTGCTTGTTTCTAAAAATTCCGACGCTTTGTTACTCTGCTCTGACCAGAAGTCATCGCGCACAATGTGGCTTGAGAATTTTTCCACAGCGCTTGCAAGCAGAATGCAAACCTCGCTGTCTTGAGCGGCTTCTATATGCCGTAATAAGGTGCAGAGGCCGTCGTTTCTCATGCACAAAAATTTGCATCCCCAAGGACTCGAACAGAGACTGTGCAAAAGAATAGCCACATTGCTGTTGTCATGATATTTCGCGTCCTGAATGATTGATGCGAGTCTTACCGCACATTGGGAAGGCATCACCTCCATAAAGTTCTCAAGAAAGCAGCACCCCGCAAGAGTTTGTAGAGCGCGTTCGCGTAAAATGGGTGCTACGTCAAAGACAAACATGAGAAGCCTCCAAAGAAAGACTAGCGTGCCCGGTGGTGGAAGGATCTTACTACGGCGAGCATGCTGTATCGCGAGTCCTTGCAGCGCCGCGAGACATTGCTCAGCAGCCAACTCGCGATAGAGCCTGTCAGAATCATCCTGATTGTCATGTGCACCATCGAAACAGCTATGCTTCGAAAGCTCTGCAGGCAGTCTCCAGGTGTCTTCTTTCAATGGGTCGTCAAAGTCTTGTTGCAAGTGTGCACTCAAGCAAAAGTGCAAGCATCGTGCCAAGTGATACATCATGCTCAGATTGACCACTTGATAGCCTTCGTGTCGCGAGTGAGAGCTGCCAGACACCAAAGAAAGGTATATTCCTGAAAAAAGATCAGCCACTGCCCCTTGCTGCGACCTCACGCATTGCGCAGCCATATCCACAGCAGCGAAGCGATCCTGGTCCGTTGCGCATTCATTGTGAGTAATGATACTGAGAAGGCTACAAAGAATGAGACTACAGCGATTGTCTACTATACTGGCAGTACCAGAAGACCGAGAGAAACGCTCTGGGTCCAGCCAAGTGCACAGAGTTTGCATTAATGCTCTGAAAACCTTGGGTCTTTGTGTTTCTTGCATCACGCAAAGAACAAAGTTCCCGTACTTATGCAAAAGGCATTCAGTCTCCATGGCGTCGGGCCCTGGTAAACAATTGCTTAATGCCGCGGCCAAGCTGCATAATGTATCGGCCGCGCTTGCGTCCGCGTGCTGACTCTTCCCGTTCGCATCTTCATGATCCACTAGACAGGCTTCCATGCCGAGATGACTAAGCGCTTCAATGCACTTGGAAAGAGCCCGCATTCGATGCAGTTCCAATATAAACTCTTCGCGGGCAAGCTCACAGCAAAGATTGACAAGCGCGCTTCCTGCTGCTTGTTGCACGCGCAACAAACTGGTTTCCCCTTTCAAGGTACCTCGCGCGTAGATTGCTTTTTCATCGGAGAGTGCACAGACGAGCGCTGCCGAGACTCCGGAGGCGGTCTGCATCGTCAGTCTGTTCCCTTCGCAGACACTCAGATCCCAAAGGGCGTGCACCGCAAGTGTGCAGCTTGGGTCCTCCATCTTTGAGCGTATCTGCACAAGCTGGTTCAGATAATTTTGCAAGCGAGCAATATACTCAGGGCCCCGTTGATAATTCCACGACTCCACGGCCGCTCGAAGATCGAGCGGCGCACGGAGCTCTGTCCAGCCACGCGTGCCGCTTGGCTGGGCCATAAATCGCGCTGACCTTCCTTGAGGCTCGACGGCATACCGATGGACTGGTGGCACAAGCTTTGCTACGTTTCTCATGAACCGTGATCGCAGCCCTTCAAGAGGGCTCAAATTCGATACCTTGAGCTGGCCCACATCCAACGCAGTGGCGCTCTTGGGTGTGCTTGCACTTGCATGATTCGGAAGGCCTCCCTTTCGCGAACGTAATTCTCGCGATCCCTGGGGAAGAGTCTCGTGTGTAGTTGTTAAATAGTCACTGTCAAAGATGGTTTCGAGACTTATGTGTTGCCGCAAGGTGCGATCTGCTTCTTGCAGCGCGAGAAGACCTGGGGCAATAAAGCACTTGGCTGTCGTGACAATCTGCCGCTCTTCAGCTTTTTGCGTTGTTGCTTTTGGCGACGTATGCGCTTCTTGGCGAGATGAGCCTCGATCTGCATCACAGACTGTACTCGTTCGCACAGCAGGGTCTGGCTCGCTGATTGATTCTTTCCGCGCTAAACTCGGTGTTGCGTTGTGCTGCTGTGCTGTTTGCCTGGAGTCAGCATTCTCGCCATCGGCAACCAACAAGATTGCGCGCGACGCCGGATTTTCCTGTACCATATGGCGTTGGCACGGTCCTCCTGCTCGCGGTGGCCGTGCCTGGAAGCCAATTCAGCTTTGTGCGGCTGGCTAGCATCGCTCCACATCAAGCCGAGCAAGTTTCCTTGAAAGGCAAGCATTGAGTCGGCAGTCGCCATCGCCCCCCTTATCAGTAAAGGGGCTATCAAAGGGATCCGTTAGTATTTCCCATGACTCACGGTCACATTCTTGAACGGTGTGCGTCCACTGGCCAAGCTGATGGGGCTTTATTGCTTGCTGCCCACGGCATCTCATCGCTTGACAGCCACAAGTAATCCACGCCAAACGATCGCGTTCAAGAATAGGCGCGTGCGCGTGCGCGCGCGCATGTGCATGCGCACGCGAGCGCGGCGCGGCGCCGTGGGAAGCGCAAGATGTCGGTCGAAAGGAAACAGGCCATGCCCAACCTGCACCGTTTTGCTCAGACGCAAGTGAAGGAGAGGCAGGCCGACGTCGTGCAGACATCCAAAAGGGTACGTGCAGCAGGATAAATGACAGACAAAGAGGCGCAACAGCGTGTATACGGAGACAGCTAACTTTGTCCAGTACGCAGATTTCGGCCAAGCAACGCGAGCTCGATCAGCGAAAATGGACCTCAAAGGAGCTCCTCAGTCGCTTCACTCCGGTCCTCAGTCTTGGCAAGTCACGAATACTCCACGTTGCAGCAGGCCATCACCACACGCTTTTACTTGACGAAGCAGGACAGGTTCTCTCCTTTGGCGAAGGCTCTCATGGCCAACTTGGTCATGGCGACAAGAGAAATCTCGCATCCCCACGTGTTCTTGCACGTCTTCAGCGCGAAGTGCTTGGGAAAGAAAATAATGTGGTTGCCCTCGCTGCGGGCATGACATTTAGCATCGCGCTGACGAGTTCTGGCAGGCTGTTGAGCTGGGGTTATGGACCTTATGGCGAGTTGGGCCGTGGGGAACAAGCGACCAGCTCCAGCCTGCCTCAGGAACTCATCCAGGTGCCCACGGCAATAGGCGAATGCGGATACTCTGCTGTCACCTGCGGAGCGCATCACGTTCTTGCCTTAAGTGCGTCAGACTCCCGAACGCTGTGCGTTTGGGGTCGCAACGAGTTTGGCCAGTTGGGAAATGGGACTCGACGCAACGTTTTTGCACCCGAAACGCTCAATCGAGCAGCGACCTGGTGGACATGCTCTGTCATTTCCATGTCTGCGGGCGATCGCCACAGTGCGATCATCACAGAGGCCGGCGATTTATGGTGTTGGGGACGCGGGCGGCATGGTCAGCTTTGCCAAGCTGTGCCGAATCGTGGGGAAAAGACGCCGGACACGGTGACGCCGATTGTTCTCGATGACTTGCGGAATCAATCGTTCTTGCAGGTTACATGCGGAGCGCGACATACCGCACTTCTTGAAGAAAGTGGTGCAGTAACGCTCTTCGGAGGGGCTGCCCTTTCAATCGATGCTCGAGGATTGCATCTCGACTTTGGTGGGGCAGGAGCGGGCACAATCGTTGAAATTCAGAGTGGGGGCCCATACCTTCTTGCGCGAGACGACTGCGGACGCGCGTTCTCAGTTCTTTGTGAAACGCAAGCAAACCTTTTACAGCGAGACGCGGCCCTTTTCAGTTGCAGCGATGCCGATGGACAGGAGTCACTGCAGAGCGATTTGCACCCCAAGCCTCTTTGCGTGGTTCGCATTCGCGAGCCTGCCGAAGATGTCAAGCATTTCGACGAGCTCGTCGACGATATGCTCATTTCCGTCGATGAAGATGGCGCCGCACAGTGCAGCGAGGCTCATAACGCGTGGGATGCAGGACAGCTTGTGAGCACGAGCCAAGTGGATATTTTACGTGACGGCATCGCGCAACCCGTAGATACCCTGCTGTTCGCGGGCCGATCTCCCTTTTTTGCGCCCGGTCAGCTCCCCGCGCGAACGCTTTCGCCAGGAGCAACGGCACGGCGCGCCCGCGAATTCAGTGAAAAGTTTCAAAAGCAGTACAAGAAGGACATTCCGCCCGTGCTCGTGCGGCGCAAGACGCAATACCTAAAGCGAAATATCGATTTCAAAGGAGCCAGCGCCATGGAAAAGTACGAGAGCATTATTGCCAAGCACGCAGCGGAATGGGGAGACATTCTCGAGGAGCAAGGCTGGGCACGAGAGGTGGACAGCGGGAATTACATTCCTTACAAGACATTGTACGACCTCCAGGCGTATGGACGCCGTCTTGAGGACGACAACACGATCCTGGAAATGAGGAGAATCTTCTTCCATTTCGACAAGGATGCGTCTGGAGAAATTGATGCATACGAAATGTGCGTCGCCATGCAGCAACTTGGCTACAATGTTAGTGTGCGACGCGCAAAACGCATTATCAAGAGGTACGACAATGACAAGAATGGGACAATTTCCTTGGAGGAGTTTCTGGACTTTTGCTATGCAGAAATCATTCGCAAAGGCCGTAGCATTGGTTGGCTTCGTCGTTTATTCAATCGGCGGCAGGTTGTCGCGAGAACAGACCCACCGCCTGCAGTACCCTCGAAACTACCTCCTGCCAAACTGCACCGTGAAGAGCGCGAGCGTATGCTCTGGTTTAAATACAGACGACGGCTCCGCGCGCCAGGCCGCGTTTTCCCCGACACATATGCACGTTTCGTGAAGGCTTTCATGCAAGAGTGCGTGGAGGCAGAAATTTGGAATACCATACCAGCACGATTACGAAAGCAGCTATGTGTGCCCAACTCGCAGCCGCTGTATCATATTGGCGAGATCGACCTGTCCGAATGCGATGTAACAGATGCCTACGTTGACGCCTTATGCACGGCTCTGAAGTGCGCTCCGGTCGTCCGACGTCTTGACTTGCGGCACAATCACATTACTCACGTTGGCGCCGAGCTTTTACAAGAGGTCCTTTTGCGGCATGACGAGCTTGCTGACTATCAGGATTGCGCCAAATGTCTTGCATGTGGCGACCTTTTGGCCTTTGACGATCCTCGGGATCCACGAACCCCTTCCCAGAGCTGCGGATGCAGCCCTGGCTCGCGAGGGGGTCGACTCTACCAGCTCCCTGTGTATTGGTTGGAGCACGTTGTTATCGAGGATCCCATGACCAAGGCACAACGTCAGGCTTCTCACAAAGTTGGGCTAGCGCTTGAACTTGACGCATTCACAGCAAGAGCTCTGCGAAAGCAGCTCTCAATGCGCATGTTCTTGCACGGACACATTTCCAAGGTGCGTGAGGATGATCCTGAGACCGACGCGAACTCGCAGCCGACCAAGACCTTTCGCGAGCGAGATTTCGAGGGCTGGATAAAGCAACGCATTGCTCGCGCTCAAAGTGATCTTGAAAGGGCTCTCACGATGCACGTCGACAACGACGTCAAGATCCGAGAAATCAGGCGCGTTTTTGTTGAAGCTGACAAGGATAACTCTGGCTACTTGGACCAGAAAGAGCTGCGGAGATGTCTCACGCACTTGGGCATCGACCGCAAGCTTGCCAAAGAAGTTTTCCAAGAAATTGACAAGGACAACAATGGATTCGTCACGCTCGACGAGCTTGAGCAATGTATCGATATGCTCATCTCTCGCTCAGACGTCAAGTTCTTAGGACGCAAACGTAAAAATGCTGTGTCTGAGAAGGAGCTGCAACGCGAAAAAGATGAAATTACGTCACTCATTGAGGATCTTGGTCACTTCGGGGCCATGATGTGGGAGCGATTTCATATTTTGCAATATCGATCCCACGCCAATGGACGTCTACAGAACAACACCTTGTCGCTGAAGCGCAAGTTCTTTAATGCAAGTCGACAAGCCTTCCATGCGAGTGACCCACCTTTGCACGAGAATGCCATCCTTGGCATGATTGAGGACGCTCGAGTCAAGTGCTGGAATGACTTGAAGTCCTCGTTCCCGTGGTCGGCCGAAAGCGAGACGTGGAGTGCTTGTGAGGCCTCACTGTTAAAGTTCTCAGACATTCTGAAAATGCACTATGTCTCTCTGAATCGCCAGGTATGTGTCGTGGAGGTATGCCCTGGTTTGCGGCACGCCGTTTTGCTCACGCAGCGCCGAATCCCTTGGATTCGTGGCTACCAGGATGATGGCAAGCAAGAGACAAGGCATCTCTGGAATGAGCGGATTGTACATGGTATTCAAAGTTTGGACACTGTACTTGCAGATTGAGTTTGTGTCGATGGAGAAGGACGTTGATTTCGAGAGACTATTCTAGCAGCTTTAGAAACTTATTAGGGAGACTGTTTTTCTCTCCGACTCGGTATGTTCTTCTCGAGGGCTTTCTGTAGCTCAACATTATCATGAGCAACTGTCTTGTGCAAAGCAATGACAGGTTCTAATCTGTATTTTCTTTTCTCGGCTGCTGCATGCGTCTGAAATCGCAGAGCTCATGCTGCAGAGAAAAGAACTCAATGCTCTGATTGACTTTCTTTCGGGAAAATGTGATTCGGAGACAAAGCGTGACAGCCAGCACTTTTGCTGCTCTTGTTTCTTTCTACTTCTTGGCTGTGACTACTGTGCAGGCAATCTGGGCGTGACACCATTATTCAAAAGACGATTCATCAGGCCGCACTCTGCGCTGGTCGCTGGCTCGTGGAGGTAATTTCGAGAATCTAGCAAGCTCCAAGTCACTAGCATTGCCTTCTGGGCGCAGCGTATACTCTACTGTTACAACCTAAAGCGGCGCTCACAACTGATTCCTCCGCAAAAGGTTTTGAGAGGCGATTTGAGGTATCGCCGGAAACTTTGGCAAATTAGAGAATGTTTCAACGTTTTATCCCCTCGATACGTAAATTTTATACCCACCTAAGACTGAAGGTGCTTCTACTATCGTATACCACCACCATGCCAGCGAGCTTGTCGCTACGTTATGTCTACGCAGGCAATGCTCGCAGAGGATAACGAAACAGACCTGCGACCGCCCGAGGAAACGGCGCAGCAGCCCCTGCCAAGCTCCCCCTCGCTGCCGCGTCACGTCGCTGCGCGGAACCTGCAGGTCCTGGCATGGAGCTTCTTTCTGGTCTTTCTGGCCTTTGGGGCGACGCAAAACCTCGAGTCCAGCCTGCACCCGGGTGCAGCTGCGAGTTCGTCGCTGGGTGTACTCTACGTCGTGTTCACAGCCGCAAGTCTTCGTGCGCCTGAAATCGTCGAGCGACTTGGATCTACGAAAAAGGGTATCTCCCTTGGGCTCGCGACATATGTCCCCTTTATTGTATGCAACCTGCAACCAAGATGGTGGACCTTGCTGCCCTCGGCAGCACTTCTTGGTGCTGGCGCAGCCGCTCTGTGGAATGCGCAAGGCGTCTTTCTGAGCGTGTTGAGCACAACCAAGGAAGAGGCTTCTGCAGCGTCTGGAACTTTTTTCACAATCTATCAGCTCGGTCAGCTTCTCGGCAACCTCGTTGCTTTCTTTGTTCTGCGGAGTGGGGATCACCAAGGCCAGCAAGCCGATGTCAGTCGTGCAGTTGAAGTTGTTCTCTTTGTCATCTTCTCAGTGAGTGCGACTGCCGGTGTGCTCTTGTCGCTGCGCCTGGACAATATTGACGGCTCCTCGTATGCGGCTGTTCAAGTCAGCACGAATGAGCCAAACGCGACCCGCGGGTCCATCGACGAGAATGGAACTTCGAGACTTTCGGACGACTCGATCACTTTAGACATGCGTCCAAGCGCGGGCGAGGAAAATCTGCCCCCCGTACCCCTGGGCATGATCTCGGTGCTCTGGCTGGACAAGACACTGCTCATGCTGGTGCCTCTCTTCATCTATAGTGGGACGCAGTCAGCATGGATCTGGAACGAGTTCACTGGCTCTGTGATTAAGCCTGCCTTGGGCACAGAAATCGTTCCAATGGTGATGATGTTCTTCTGTCTCGGTAATGCCGTCTTTAGCTGGGCCTTGGGAAAGTTTTCCGGCGGAACTCCGCGACGCCGGAAAGCTCTTCTTGTGTGCGGCATGGCGACCGGAATGCTGATCGTCTCCTGCGGTGGCGTTGACGTCTTTTCGGATCTTCAAAATGACAGCAAAGGTCTCGGAATTAGTATTTTCACTGGTGTCATGCTCGGATTTGCCGACGCCACATGCAACACACTCATCACAGCGATCCTGGCGTCTCGCAAAAGCGAGCTTGACAGCCGCATTACGCAGCTATCGTTTGCTCATTTCAAAGTATGGCAAAGCCTTGCGATTGCGCTGCTCTTTTTTGTGTCTGCACATTTGAGACTAGCCACAAAGAGTGCCGTGACAACGGGAATTGGTGTCGTCTCCATCTCTCTCCTCTTTGCCACGACAGACCTCTGACCTCTACTTTTCCGAATCCACATGCTATTCTCTTCATGCTTCTGGGCTACCTCTGGCTTTCCCTTCTTTTTCTGGCGTTGAGTTGATCATGAGATGAGAACGAAGAAAAAAGACTTTTTGTTTATTGGAGTAATCATTCTTTTGAGCGTGAATGCCTTGCCCGGGCTGCGAAAGGGGAAAAGAGGCTCTAGGGAAAGGAACCGCCCGAAATGAACGTTTCGAACATTGCCTTTGCTGCCTCGGGCTGATCGAGAGGCACCATGTGGCCGGCCTGGTATACCTGAAGAAAGGTAAAGGGACCATGCGAGCGAGCCTTGCCAGCCTCGCTGTCGCCAACCATCCAGGGCTTCTCGCCAGCATCGTTGAAGCCATCCTGGCCACTCCAAGGAAGCTTCATGGTCCAGGCTCGGTTGCCAAGCCAGTTGCAAATGTAGTCGCAGTCGCCGGCATAAATAAGGCCGCGGATGCCAGCTTCGAGCATGGGTGGGACCAGCTGCTGGTAGCGACGCTCAAAGTCACCCGACATTTGCTGATTCACCTGCATGTTGCACGACTCCCACTTTTTCTGCACACCAAGGTACTTTTGCACGCGCGCGCTGTTGAGGTATTTGTCAACCTCGCTGAAGTCATAGCACAGCGGCGGCACCTCGCACTTGACCCGCATGTCGTAAACGTTGTAGCCGGTCGACGTGTACGGCACCACGAGCATTTGGTTGCACTCCATGAGAGCAAGCTGGCACTTGAAACGAGGGTGTTTTTTGGTGTTGCACTCTGCAATGAGATCAATGCAGGTTGACGTCTGGCGCACCATGTTATGGTAGACACGCTCGCTCACACGCGAAGGCGCCGTCGTGGAGTTAAACGCCATTTGTGCATAGTACTTGTACTGCTCCACAGGATCAGTGAGACCCTATGTTCCATCAAGCGATTTAGAGTGTCAGTTATCCAGACCCTTTCTCTCCATGTGCGCGAACTCTTCCAGCTTTTCGCCTGTGGCTAGATCTTATGGTGTCTTCTCACCAGGGATCATAGGAAACGATCTTATAATCGTGAGGCCAGGTCTCTTCTAGCTTTTTGCCTGTGCCCAGGTCCTCTTATATCTTCAAGCTAGGGATCAAGGAAGCCATCTCATAATCATCAGGCCAGACTTGACGTGGATTTCTTCAAGAGCTGAGAAGCTACGATCTCTCTCTCTCTCTCTCTCTCTCTCTACTCTAGAGTCGTGTGCCCCTCACCGTCCGAGAGGACGAGAAAACTTACGTTGCCAACGCCAAAGCCTTTGAGGTTGATGTGGGGAACGCCCTCAGCGCGATCCTTATTCTCATTGAAGATGCGGTTCGCGAACGCAGGCACGTAATGGCCACCATACGATTCGCCGACAGTGTAAAAGTCATTACCGCTGTACTTGTCAAACTTCTTCATGAACTCAGTGATGAAGATGTACAAATCCATGGACACGCCAGCCTCGTCGATGTCGCCGTCGCCGTAGCTGAAACCGGTCTCGCCGGGCTGGTCAATGAAGACCATGTTGGCGTTTGCGTTCCAGCTATTGGGATTAAGATGCGTGCTTGCTCCGTCCTTGTTGACCTTGCACGGCCCAAGCTCGTTGAAGAGACCCACCATGCCCGAGCAGCCGGGTCCGCCCGTGAGCCAAACGGCCACAGGATCTGACTCCGGCTTGTTGCGGCTCTCGAAGAACCAGAAAAAGTAGTGTTTGTTCTGCTCCGCCAAGGTCAGATATCCAGCCACCTGACCGACATTCGGGTCACAGAGGTTTTCTTCGCCCTCGAGACCGTTAGCGCCGAGGGCTTCAGGTCCGAGTTCGGCCCTTCCGCCCAGAGTGTTGAGGGTAATGGTCAGGTTCATGCCGGCGCGGCGGCTGGCCAGCGTCGACTTGACCATTTCTCTGGACACTTCCTGTCGTCCCTCCGCCTCGGCGCTGACCATGGCGCTCGCAACGGCCGCGAGCACAAGTGCGGCCGCACGCATGAACTTCGCGGGTCCCATTTTTTTTCCCTTTCTCTCTCTCGAGCTCGAAGCGCCTCCTCGTCCGGCCCGATATCGAGGCTCGCTACGATGCAAGAGCTCGCTCGCCGCTCGTGCGTGCGGCTCGTCCCTTCCCCCGCGGTCTCCGCTGCGCCCTCGCTCTCCTGCGCGCGCCGCACAGAGGTCCTTGCTGTTTTGCTTTGTTTTGCTTTTGCGAGCCTTGTCCTGGCGAACCCGCCGTATCTTTCCTTTCCTTTCTTTCTATCTTTCTGCCGTTACACATCCGTTGCGGTTTCGCCTACTCTAAGAAGGAGAGAGAGAGAGATAAATCGATCATGATCAGAGTGGGGAACAAGCGCTGCAGCTGCGAATGATGCAGGGCCTAAATAAGGCCTCACAGGAAGAAGGGGCCGCTGGCAAGGTTGAGAGAAAGAGAAAGCAACACGGTAAATCAAAACGTCAAAGTGGACAGTTTATGCAATCATCTTGCATCATCTCACGTCTTAGGAAGATGGAAACGAAATCTCGCGGGCGAGGACAGAACAAATGAGTGAACGAATGAATGAATGAATGCATGCGTTCCTTTTTTTTTTTAAAAAATCAAAGGATGAGGAGAAAGGCAACAAAAGAAATCATAGCAAAAGAAACAAGCAACCAGAAGAGATTATTCTTTGTTTTCTGTTTTCCTCTTTTCCCTTTCATTTCTTGACCAAAACCTGCCAGTGCGAGAAGATTAAATCATTTCACCCATCTCCTCCAGAAGCATGAAAGGAATGGCGTACGATACCATTTGCGTATTCATTGGCGTGATTTTTCGCAAAACAGAAACGTCAGCGACATGAATCTTCTTCAGTCCGTTGACCTGGAGAGTCGCAGGGTCGACGCAAGTACCGACGCTGAGCGTACAGGAAAGGTGCCAATTCGGGCTGAGCGGCGCCGTCTTTGGTTTGACGACAATACCAAGGCTGCCGAGAAGAGCGATGAGTTCTGAAAGGGAGCTTTGGTAGGCTTGCATGTCGTCCGCGCCAACGGGAAGATAGGGCTCGAGCTGGCCATCAGCCGCGAGCACGAGCTGACCCGGATTTTTGCACGCTGTCGTTGCGAAACTCACGAGATTCTTCCCGAGGAGCTGCAATTTGCCAAATCCCATCGCCACATCCTTGTACTGGTGTTTGTACCCAAGAATGTGGGGGTAGAGCGTCTCATAGGTGTAGATTGAGGGCACCTCGGCAGAGGCACGCCCGACCCAGTGATCCTGCAAGTTCATACCAATGTGTTCGTTTGCGAGAACGAGCTTGCCTTGATCCGAGGCTTTCGCCGAAGACTTTGCCATTTCGTGAATGATATCAGCCGGGCCGACTCCGGATTTGATGAGTATCTTCGGGGACTCGAGTGCTCCGGCACAGAGGAATGTCCGTCGTTTGGGGGTGATTGCAAACACTCCTCCGTTGCAAATAACACGCTGAACGGTTTTGGAGGCATCGTCAATTTCAAGGCGATCAGCATGACCTACAACGACGGTGACATTGCGAAGCCCGCGAAAAAGATCTCCCGGGTGGATTCGGCGAAAACCATCGGAGAAGACACGAATGCGGCTTCCCTTGACCCCACGCTCATTGAGGTCTTTGCTGAGGCGTTCGAGGCCAGGTGAAGCGAGGCAATCTTTGCTGAGGCGTTCAATCTCTGAGCCGCTAGCAAATTTATCAAAGTGGGATGCCAAATCCGAACCAAGGCAAGACTCGATCTCCTCGCGAGTCGGGACTGGGCCCACCGCAGCGTTGATATTGGTGTTGCCTCCGATGTAGGTCGCGTTGGCAAATTGTCGTTTGTGCGAGCGCAATCTGTATTGGAGCCTCGGCACCAGCCACGGCAGAACGACCCCTATCAAGTTAACAAAGTATATTTTCCAAAACGAAGGCGGGGCGCCGTCGCGATTGATGATGCACACGCTGCGGTCCGGGAAGCGCTCTGCGAGAAGCCTTGCGAGGTAGCACCCGCTGGGGCCGGCACCGATGATGACATAGTCGTGGCCAAGGGTAAGGGGCCCCGAGCGTTCTAGTCTGCGCCTTTCACGATGGCCTGTGAGGCCGACCAGCCAGGCCGCTGCGGCGCAAGCTGCACAAGTGAACGCTGCAGCGCACGCCCAAAACGTGGGCCCCATTTGCCGTGCCGTGTGCAGTGCGCGACTCACGATCGAGCTCCACACTCCAGACTCAGATAGACTTTACCTGACGCTACTCGTCTTTCGAACTACGCGTGGCGGAAAATGCGTAGACGAACGTGCTATGTTTGAGAGCTGCGCTCTGCTGCGCAGCCCCGTCGAGTTCGGGCTTCTCTTAACCCGTGCCCCAAGAGCATGTGGATGCGTCCGCGACTCACACAGTCAAGTTGACGCAAGTTGCTATTTCTTTGCCCTCGACTGCTTGTTTGTAGAATGCTGGCCATGCCGGCCAGCGGCAGGATGGTTGTTTGCTTGTTTGTCGGCCATTGTTTGGTTGCCATTGAAGTGCAACTTCTTGCTTGCCACACAGTTTTTTATAATGGAAACAAATGGAAAAGAGAAAGCGGTTTCAGGATCCGAGGCAGAGCCGGGAGTTAAACGTTTCATAACGTCGATTTGTTAGTCTGTCTGTTTGACTGATGACAGCGACCATGACTGCCCGAGAGACTTCGCGGCACCCGAAGCAAACGGAGAACCATGCGCTTCTCGCCCGAACTGCTGCAGCAGCTCAAGGGCGCGGCGCGTGCGCTCCCGCGGCGCAGCTACGACAAACATCTCCCACGGCGCCTGCAGCGCGACCCAGAGGAGTATGCACGGCGCATGAACAGAGGTGCGTCCTATCTGGCAGCTAGAAGGCCCAGACTACGAGTAGCAAAGAAGAAAAGTTGGTCGTGCGGAGGATGTCGGACGTTGTGGCGGTTCTTGTCCGAGCGTAGAATTACTTGCGATTATCATGGTGGATTTGATGTGTGCCGCTTGAAGGTCTGTAAATGTCGTGTGGAAAGCAAGGATCGGAGGCTAATGATGATGGTGACGCTCGCTTTACGATGCAGAAGCGGCAACATGCGTGGCGCTGTGCAACGTTGACGGTGAAGCCGCAATGCTGCTGACGCTTCGTTCGCAGGCGGTGAGCACGCACGCAGGCCAGGTTTCCTTTCCCGGAGGGCACATTGACCAAGGCGAAACGCCCGAGGAAGCTTGTATTCGTGAACTCCATGAGGAGACGGGGCTTCGCAGTCAACCGTTGGCGCGGTGGCACAATGTGCGTGCGGTCACAGGAACCATGGTCACGCCAGTGCTGTGCTACATAGATCCAGGCGAATTATCGAGCGATGATGTCAAGACCGCCTCGGATGTTAGCGTTGAGGTAGACAAGTGTTTCTCGGTCCACGTCTCAGACCTGCTCGACGAACGCCACCGGTCGCTTGAAGAGCTCTCTGGTCGTTGGTCGATGCCGCGCTTTGAAATTGGCGATAATCCGCCGATTTGGGGACTCACAGGGTTCATGGTTGACGGAATCATGCGCGACCTCTTAGCACCCCTCTTTGGCGTCACAACGTACCCTTCCTTTGCTGGCACGAAACAGCATAATTGAGAGCTCCTCTGCGCAGAGGCAAGTAATTTTTTCTTTTTTAATCTGATCCTCACTCTTTCGATCCGACGTCATTGCAAGGCTCGTGTTGCATGAAGCAAAAGAGAGAAACACGCAAGAGAGAGGGAGAGAAAGTGCTTATGTAAAAGGCTGGCGATTCGATTACGCTCCAAGCTAATAAGACTTGTAGTTGTTACAGCAAGGCAACAGCAACATTCTCTCTTGCGAACAGAACTACGCAAATCGTATATGCGGAAGCCAAGTGACACTGATGTACATGTTGACAACATCAAAGAGCGCGTCTAGTTCGACTCCATCTCCTTCACTGAGATCTGGACGAGCTCCCTCGTTCTCTCGAAGGAAAGTGAAAAAGGTGTGAATTACTCAAATGGCGCCAAAGACAAAAAAAAGGTCAGCTACATTGTGCCAAAGTATCGATCTCCAAAATCCCCGAGACCAGGCACAATGAACTTGTCATCATTTAGCCCCGGGTCCACGGCCAAAGTGACGATCGCGACTTGAGGAAAGGCGTCCGCGAGGGCTTGAAGACCTTGGGGACAAGAGATGACATTGAAAAAGGTTACATTCGATGGTTGGACACCTGCATCCTGGAGAACACGGAGCGCTCGTATAGCGCTCCCACCGGTGGCAAGCATTGGGTCGCAAAGAACAACTTTGCGTTCCTTGATGTGGGGTGGGAGCTTGGAGTACAAGAGTTGAGCCTTCTTTTCAGGGTCATTCTCGTCGCGTTGAATGAGTATCTTACCCGTGCTCGCGGCTGGATTGAGACGGCGCACAGCCTCCGCTAAGATGTCTCCCGAGCGCACAATGCTCACGATGCAGATCTCGCCAGCTGCTGAGCTGCGCAAACCTCGGCAGGTTCCGCAGGGCGTCTTCACAAGCGTCTCTACGACAAGTCGTTCGTGAGCGAGGCCTTCTTCCGCGAGCAGCGTACATGCTCGGTCTGCGTGAATTGCAAAGCTTTCGCTGTCTGTCTCCGCGTCGCGTAGCTTGCTGAGTCTGCGAGTAGTTCGTCGAGCGCTCGTCAGCCGCTCAGCTTGGCCCTGGCGCGACCTTCCGCAAGATATCTTCAGGCCATCGTCTGCTACGTCCAGAGATACTTCAAGCCATCTACATCCGAAAGATCTTGCGTGAACTTACAGCGCCGTGGCGGCGCGGCCAGGCACCACCGACACGGTCGTCGGAAGGCTCGCCATCGAGCTAGCGTCCACCGCTTGACTGCAAAGCGAAACTTGAGCGTGCTTTGAAGGTTCGGATTAAGTCGCCTTGATTCGACCTGTGTATCTACAAAGAGGCAGCCAGGGGTATCGCTCTCCTAGTCACGTAGGGCCATACATACGCCTGGCTTGGGCGGGGTCCAAGTTGCCGACCTACTATGGACGATCGCTCTCGCCGTTGACCGCACGGCAATGTAAAAGAAATCCTACGTAGATTGGAGATTTGTTGAGAGAAAAGGAGCTGGTTCGAAAACATCGCTCACAACCTACTTCGCATAAAGCTTGCAAAGAGTGTCGGCTATAGATCCGAGCGATGGATCACCTCGCTGTCTGCTCGAAGCATCGCAAAGGAGTTGCAGGCAACCTTGAGATAATAGCACGAGCTGCTTGGTTATATACCGAATCTTGACGAAAATATCGGCATCAAATAAGTACACAATTCGTCGTTTTCGTCGTACTACGCCGACAAACTGCTACGATCCAGTAGGGCGCAAAAGCACCGTCGCATCATTGTGCGTCCGTCATTTGCGCGCCACCACGAACGCTACATGTTTGAGATGTGCACGTGGCCTCTCTTCCTTTGCTGGAAAAGAGACCGTTTCTTTCTCACATTCATTGACAGTGATAGAGTGGCGGCCCTGTAACCTGGAAAAACGCAATCAGAAATGCAATCAAATCCGAACTTTCCGCAGTGGCAGGCCTTCACTCTTGCAAGTCCTAAATCAGCGAATTTCATGCTGGCAGTTGAAGCTTTTTTGGCCTATAGGCCTATACACCAAGGTGCTCGCTCCTTCATAGGCCTATTCGCTACTTTCTGTAATCATTTTTGAGCACATAGTGGGTATGGAGAAGTGGTCTATTTGTGTTTCTCCGGTTCAAGGGGGCACAAGTAAAGACGACATGATATTTTTAGCGTAAACCCTAGAAACCGGGATTGTGTGTCCTTCGGGAAGTCGGGAAAACTAGAAGTGGTGCCACGTCATGCCATCGTGTTCTTCGTCCGTCCACATGAGCATCGGACACGGTATACCCAGGCGACGCATTTAATCTTTGCCTCGCCGCAGACGCTACGCCCCGCCTGCACGCGAACCTAATTCAATCAGTAGCAGCAATCGCGGACGCAAGCGAAGGGTGGTCGTCAGGTTTCCCTGTACGACCTTTGCTTGCCTGCTGCGCCAAGCGACACGACGTCGGAAAAACCGGGTTGCTTTGTGAAGTTGAACCAGGCCAACCTAGGGAGCATTCTAGGAAATTTCCTTGAATTTTAACCGAGTTCATCAAACATGAATTCTGCTCGTTTGGAAGCTTTGATTGCCTAAAGCCTTGAATAGACCTCATCGGGAAAGCCTTTTTAAGACCGTCTTTTTATAAGAGCAGGAGCAAAAATATACGGAGATTTGACAGACCCGAAAATCCGCACTTGCGTTTCGCAGACCGCGGCGAGGACGCCTGGCTTCGGCTTGGCCTGGAGAGCGCGAATCTGGTCTTTTCGAGCCACGAAATTTCGTAGACGGAAAGTTATCGCGTTTGCGGGCCGCGTGGGGTGGTGGTAATAGGCGCTAATATGGGCAGAGAGTTCCCAGTCGTAATAGGGCAAAGGTAGACGCAAAAGCGCCAAATAAGGTACCAATGACTGTTGAAATTCCCAGCATCCTGAACAAGCTCCTGGTGTAGTGAGCGATGACGTCTTGTTCGAGGGACCGCTTTGGGGAGTACACTTGCTAAATGTGTTTTGTTGTGGCACATTTCTTGGTCCTCGTCGGCCTGGGCGTCATGCTTCAACGAGCGGTGCANCTGGTCCATCGTCGATGATTAGACGCAAGAGGTGAAAAAAGGGGGGTGACACAACTTTACAACGAAGGCTTGCACGGCCGTGCCGCCGGGTGTTCTGGGCAGCCAGGCGGCGGCGGAGCGAGCCTGCGCGCCGGCGAGGCGATTGACTGAAGTGCGGAATATAGCGAGTGCCAAATCTCCGTACACCAATATGGGAAATCGTCTCCTGGTCTTACGTGGAGACGGTCTTAAAAAACAAAAAGATTAAAAAATTGCACAAAACGAGGTAAATGATGACGTCGAAGACCCGATAAAAGAAAAACAGGCCAACGCGGTGCAGCTTGAAGCCCCCAAGGACCTCGAAAGCGCGCGCAAGGTGGAGGCGCGATAGAGGGACGAGGGGCGCGTGACAGCTCTCTCCTTTTCTAGACGCCCTGTTGTTGGCCGACTCGCAGTTTGTGCGGAGCAAGCGTGGTCTACTCTGCCAACCAGGCAACCATGGCGACCAAGCTCACACTCGGGCAGCTAGTCTTTGCCTTTCTCGCAACCCTGACAGCAGGTCTTCTCCTCGGAACCTACATAGGGCCTACAAGTGGGCTCTTTGGTCTTCTGAGAGGCGACAACGTGTTTCCAAGCAAGTCGACTCGTCCGATACTTATCCCGGATCCATCTACGCGACCACACGTCAAACTTGTTGTTTCGGTCGGCTCTGCGCCAAACAAAAGGCCACTCCGTGACGCCATCCGTGAGACTTGGGGCGCATGGTTGCGTGAAAAGGGCGCTCACCTCTACTTTTTTACTGATAATACTCCCGAAATGCTCGAAGAATCTAATGAGCACGCCGACCTTGTTCTGCAAACGGTGCCTTCGGGGTACCGCAACTTTCTATCGCGCTTTTTCTTTCAGATGGAATGGTTTCTCGAAAGGTACGACGCAGACTATATTCTTAGGCTGGATGATGATGGATTCCTTTGTGTCGAGCAGCTTTTCAGCCTTCTCGAAGTCTTCCCGCGCGAGCGCTTTTTTTATGGAAAATACTTTTGCGCGAGTGCGAAGCGCGTCGCTGACGAGAATATCATGCTTTTTTCGCAAGATGTCGTGAGAAACCTATCATTAATGCGACCTTTGCTTCGTGTGAACGCGCGCGCTACGTTTGCGGCGCACTTTGGAATGTGGCAGCACTTTCTCGATATTGACGTTTTCGACGACCAGATGCGAATTGACTCCCAGGTCAACGGCCCTCGAACGGATTACATGCACACCGACCCGCCTAAGCCGGGAGAGGAGTTTGATTACGCGGCAAACTCCACATACGGGGACTTTTGCAACAAGTTCGTTTGGGCACACCACGTTCATGACCCATCAGTTGTTCGCCGAGTGTTTGACAATATCAATAAAACTGCGAGCGTTAACTACGACCCTGTCGCAGAACCTCTCAACAGCATTTGCTATGGGCATCCCGTCGAAGCTCAAAAGTCAATCTTGCGACCCACACAGACCACTTTGGGTGGCAACTTCCCGACCATTCAAGCGAGTCCTTCGTACGGATATGGAAAGCATCTAACGAACAAGCACTAGTCACTACCCATAATTCATGGCCCTCGAGTTCCTCGTACACATCTTTGAATTATTATTCACAATCAGTGGTCCTGTTTCGTGGCAGATATTGAAGAGCAAGCGCCCTGATCTGATTGAGGAAGCACGCAGACTCTGATCGAGGTCTTTTTGATTAAAAAATCCAAAAGCCCCGCCCACCCAAAACGCTCTTGCTCTTTTACTCTCTTGCTCCCTTGCACTTTTCTTTTTCTCTTTCTTTTTTTCTTTACTTTCGTGCACGAACACGGCCGCCTCGAAGTCAACGTGGAGGAGCCGCAGATCTTGATCTACCACCACTACGAACTGAACGAAAGCGAATTCTGTTCATCAATTAGCGGCGTCTACTCTTAGGCGGGGCAGAGTCCATCGAGACAGGCGCGCGCAGAGCGTCTCCGCGCGGCCGTGAGACCGAGCACGCGCAGCGCAGCGCCGCGCGCGCGACGCGGAGGCCGGCAGGCCGGGGGGGCAGCCTGGCCGCGTGCGGGGTCGAGCGAGCGAGCGAGCGAGCGAGCGAGAGCCGCGGCGCGGCGAGGCGAGGCGGGCCGCGCGAAAGATGCCGCTCACGGCGCGCGCGACGGACCTGGAGCGCGGCGGCGGCGGCGGCGGCGGCGGCGGCGGCGCGGAGGGCGCGCTCCTCGTGGGTAGCGGCGGCGAGCGGGCCACGGTGGGCGAGGGCCCCGGCGCCGCGGCCGGCCTGGGCGTCTTCGATGGGGGCAAACGCGCCAAGCCAGACGCGCAGTCGTCGGGGCTCCGGCAACGGCAGCGGTCCGGAAGCAACGCCAAGACCAAGTACTCGCTCGTGACGATGGCGCTGCTCTCGGCTGTCTTTCTCTTCTCTGGGCCAATGCTCATCATGAGCAACAAGTTCATCCTGCGGACGCTGGAGTTTGAATTTCCCCTGACGCTCACATTGATGACGCTCGTTTTCTGCAGCATCGTCACGTGGATCTTTGTGCACGCACGGGGCACGAAGCTCCGTCACGAGCAGATGATCACCAGAGAGTTTTACATGTACCGGATCTGCCCAATAGGGGTGTTATCTGCAGGAACGATTGTGCTCGGCATGACGAGCTACCTGTTCTTGACCGTGGCTTTTGTGCAAATGCTCAAGGCCTTCACGCCCGTCATGACCTTGGGAGGCTTGGTGCTTTTCCGGCTGACAAATCCCTCGCGCAAGGTAGTTGCGAGTGTTTTGGTGATTTGCATTGGCACTGCGATCGCTGGAGCCGGGGAGCTCAACTTCAGCATTGTCGGAATGGCGTGCATGCTACTGGCGCAAACCTGCGAGGCGCTGAAATTGATTTACACTCAGGTCGTCCTCCAAAATCTTCGATTCGATCTTGCCGAGACCCTGTACTATATCACCCCGACGAGCGCTGTCTTTGTCTTCGTTTTTGCTCTTTTCCTGGAATTCCCGTACATGACTGCGGATCACTGGGCCATTGTCTTCGAACACCAGCAGTCGTTCTTTATGAGCTGCATCTGCGCCATTGCGACAAACGTCATCAACACCTTTGTCATTCAGTTCAGTAACGCCCTCGTTCTCAAACTCGTCGCGACTGCGCGCAACGCTGTCTTGGTTTTGGTGAATGCAATGTTCTTCGGGGAAATTGTCACGACGCAGCAGTATGTTGGGTACTTCGTCTCGCTCGGTGGCTTTGTTGCGTACAACTACATCAATTACAAGGATGCGCAACAAAGGAAACAACAAGCGAGTTCGTCCAAATAAATTCTTTTTCTTCATTCTTTGTAAGGCTTCTTTTCTCTCTCTCTCTCTTTCTTTCTTTCTTTCTTTCTTTCTTTCTTTCTTTCTTTCTTTCTTTCTTTCTTTCTTTCTTTCTTTATCTGTTTATACATGTTTGCATTGATTTTCGAGAGCCGGAGATAGAAGAGTCAGGTTCAAGATCATTGCGACACCCAATCAAAGTCCACGTGGTGCTTGCTTTCGACAAGGCTCAGCGAGACCTTGCTCAGCGATGAAAAGGTAGACAGCTCGGACAACGAGCGCTTCAGTGCAATGCCCTCATTGCCTGCAGGCTCTTGCTTTGAAAGCATTGTCTTTCTCTTTTCGCATTCTGTTTCGTTTGGCTGCGTTGCCTGTGCGAACTGCGCGCAAGGACTCAGCGAATCGAAAAGCCAGGTGGGTTTCCGAAACAGTCCACGAGTCATCGAGGGAGATTCACAAAGAGAAGTTGCGTGTGTTTCATCGTCCATGTTTGGTTCAAAGTCAAAAGTGAACTCATCTGCTTTCTTCGATCGTGCTTCGCGCGGATCCCCTTCAACGTCTGCGTGAATAAGACCGCCATCTTCTGCCTCCATTGTAGCGCGCGCGGAGGGAGGCGATGATTCAGCCGCTATGAATTTATTGAGAGCCGCCAAGCGCGCTCCACGAGCCCCGTGAATCAGATCAAAGCATGCTATGCTACCTGTTGGTGCCTCGTGCGACAAAAGAGTTGTCGTCTCTGTGCCCTTTTTTTCCATATCACCACAAATAAAGTCGCTGGATTCCAAGGCGTCGAGCCTTGCAAGGGCCTTGGCCACTTTGGAATCCAGCAAGTCATCTGCCGTGCGTGTCGAAACGCCCGCTTCGACGCGAGCCCGCTTCTGCGTGGCACGCGGCCGCTTCCCTTCCCCCCGGGTACGTTTTCCACCGCGCTCACCTGCGCTCGCTCGTCTTTGAGCTCTTTCCGCTTTTTCCCTCAGCCGGCGAGGCCTTTCCGGCGTCGCCGGCTGCGTCGCGCTTCTTGTGCAGGCCATCTCGAGGTCCACAAACCCAGGCACGATTGATTTTGTCGGCTTGCCTTGGGTTGCTTTTCCTTGCTTTGCTTGCCAGCTGAAACGAGCAACGACGTGGTGTGACCTGGGTCTTGCGCCGCGAGACCACCCCGTCCCCCGTCGTCTTTCGCGCGGTCGCGTGCTTGCTTGCTCCCTTATCTTTTTTTTCTTTTTCCCTTCGCGCGAGCTTTGCCACGCACGCCGCTCTCGCCGCGCTCCCGTCTCCTCGCTCTCCGCAGCGCGCTCTGCGGCGTCCCGCGCCGCGCCGCGCCGCGCCGCGTTGCGCCGCCCGCGCGCTCGTGCGCCTTGGTCCCCGTCTCCACGGCGGAGCGTCTTCCCTCGTGCCTCCTTGTTTCTCGTTTCTCGAGCCTCGTTGTTTCTCGTTTCGGGTCTGCCGCCAGCGCCGTCCTTCGCTTTCCCCTCGCCCGTTCTCTCCGGAACGGCCCCGAGCGGCCGGAGCCCATTTCGAATCGCCGGCACCGCGCACGGAGCCTGCGCGCTGGAAGCCACCGGGTTGCGCAACGCGTCGCGCAACGGATTCTGCAGCGGTTCCTCGACGGTTCTGCATGTTTTTTTGTTTTTTTTCTTCGAAGCAACAGCGAGCAACAGTGACAGCGAGTGACAGCGGAGCCAAGGCAGCAAGAGCGAACTGCAAATCCTGCTTTCCCACGCGCGCGCGGCGGACGCCAGACCTGCCCGCGTGCGTGCTAGCGCGTCTGGCTCGCCCCCCTTGCCGGGCCCTCCGCCGCGCCGCGCCGCGCCGCGCAGAGGCGCTGCAGGAGACGGAGCAAACGGCGAGGTCAGGAAGGGCGAACATGTCGGCGAGCGCAGAGCAAATGGTCCAGCACGCCAAGCGCGTCGCACTCAACCCGGACAATCCGGGAGAGGTGGTCCGCGATGACCAGCTCAAGCACGAGCTCAAGTCGGTGTGCCAGCGACTCTCAGGGAGCCCTCACATGCACCGATTTCCGGGCTCGCAGCCCATCTCGCTGCTGCGCGAACACATGGGGGAGCTCTCGGACAAGCCGTGGTTGGTTTGCGAAAAATCGGATGGCGTCCGCTACCTTTTGCTGATTCACAGAATCAACTTTGTTGTGCACGACCGGCCATCTTGCTGGGACAACGTGCTCAAAGGCGGCGTCGGGTCCTGCTACCTCGTGAACCGCAAGTTTGAGTTCATCGCCATCCCCACTCTCGACAACTTTCTCGGAGAGCGTCTTTTGCGTAGCCTCGATGGCACACTCTTGGACGGTGAGCTTGTCTACGACGAGGTCCCACTCCCACACATGGATGGCGAGGATGAAGAGGCAACGGCGCCGCGTCCACTGCGCCTGCAGTCCACCTTTCTCATCTTTGACGCGCTCAGCGTGCGTAACACCTTTATCGGGGACCTTGATCTCTTTGACCGCCTGCGTGCCGTTCAAGGCGAAATTATTTTTCGGGTGCGTAACGAGCATCCCATGCCGCCACCCGTGGTTCCCTGCGTTCTGACGCTCAAGCAAATGTTCGCCACCGCAGACGTTGACTTTGTACTCAATGAAGTCATCAAGGGACCTCAGGGCGGCAATCTCCCGCACGAGAATGATGGCCTCATTTTTACGCGAATTGACAAACCATACAAATGTGGCAAGACCTCGGACATTCTCAAGTGGAAACCACGGCACCTCAATTCGGTTGACTTTCAGGTCATTGGTATGTGGGGTCGCAACGACCGAGGCGAAGCGAGTATGCGCTACTGCTTTCTCAATGCTGCCAAGCACGGTGTTAGTTTTGGGTACACCTCAATTTGGCTCGATGATGAGCAGCACGAGATGCTCGAGGCAAAGTACGAGGGTCGGCCCGCCATCATCGAGTGTGTTCTCGACGACAACTGGATTCAGTTCCATCCGCCTCAGGACCAATCGATGCCATGGTCTTCGGCCAAAAAGGTGCCTGGCCAAGCCTGGAAATTCCTGCGCGTCCGCGAAGACAAATACATGGCCAACGATATCAAAACTGTCGACGGAGTTCTAAAGAGCATCCACTCTGGCATCACCGAATCAACACTCATCCAAGCTCTTGGACGCTCGCGCGACGCCCATGTGAGCGGCTCCTCACGCTCCTAGCTTTGACGAGCAACCTGCTGGCTTCCATTGGGCTGCTGTTCTTTGCTGACCTTTGCTGACTTACTCTGCTGCCGGCGCTGGTGCTGGTGCTGGTCTTGGTGCAAGTCCTTCGGATGACCATTGCAGGCTTGTCCATGTATGTGAGCATGGATTAATAGGGCGGCTCCGTACTCTGAAAATAAAGTTGGCAAATCGCGCAATTTGCTGACAAATCGAACGCGCAGCGCTCGTCTCGCTAATTTGAACAGTGCGCTCGCATTTGTAAGCTCCATTAAAGCCATGCTGGCCATTCTCTTCTTTCGGTTGAAGGCAAGTGCAGATCGATTCCCCATCTCGCAATGCGCACAGAAGAGGCGAGTTGGACGCTACTATATAATATACTAAGCAGGTGAGTGCTGCACATTCACGTTCATCTTGGTCCCCTCCCCTCGTATGATCAATGGTCATTCATGTTATCCGTCAGTAGGCCTATCGCAGTTCATGAAAGCTTACTTTCCTCTTAGTAGAAAAAGCAACATCTTGGTTGCCTTGGTTGGTTGCCTTGGATGCAAGGGGGAAAGAACAATGTTTTCGGTTCGCACGCTCAGCACCATCTCATGGCCACGCCCGATAGGCCCGGCTCGTACATCTTGCTTGCAGGGGCAGGTTCCAAAAAGCAGAGAGCTCACGCCATGCCACCGTGAGTCCTAAGCTGACACGCTCACAGACGGCCCACTCGACGTGGATCGGTCTCTTCTCCTCATTGGCTCCGTGCGGCGGCAGCGGCCATAGCCGAAGAAGTTACCCGGGTCCGCGTTGCGCGCGTGCTCGTTCTCCTGCTCGCTTCATCTCTCGAAGCGAGTGGTGCGGCCGAGCTGAGCTCGACTTCATGGCGCCAACGAATGCAAATCGTTTCATTGTTTATGAATATTTGTGGGGCGAGCGTGCTTCGGAGACGCAAATGCATATTCTCTCGCACGACTTCTCCGCTGTTGGTCGCTCTGGCTGTGCCAAGTATCTTCGAGTCTGCTCTTCCGATGATCCGGGGCGTGCGGCCAAGCTCAAGCTGTTTTCTACAAGCTTCGTTCGAAAGGTATGACGAATCAGGGCAATTTGACCTACTCTTCGAAGCGATTGTGCTTTGGTCGATCGCGACGAGATCGTTCAGACATTGCGCGTCGCCGAGGCGATACAGCTTTTGAACATTGCTGGGCGGAGGCCAAGAGCGTGTGCCTTGCATCGAGAAAGCGTTGATAGGACCTGGTTTAAGTTCAATGAAAGATTTTGATACTGCATAAAGTTGGGCCCTATACTTTTTTCCTTGGAACGATATAATTCGAGGCGAAACGTGAAACCATGTGGATTTATCTTCAACAGAAGAGCGAGCTCTCAGGAGGTGCAACATTTGATTCCTTTTTCTGCGACCTGTGACAAGCTTTGTGAGCTGCGTACCTGAAACCCGCCAACAGGACACGAAAAGACAGAAAGCTGTCTCTGAAGGCCAACTTTGAACAGGAGCTCGCGCTGACGAATTGCTTTTCCAGAGAGCGACTTTACGGGATAAATCTTTCAACATTTAGCTTTACCTTTACTCTTCATATGCTAATAATGCGTGCAACTCAGCCGATTTCTTGTGTGTGTGTGTGAAGGAGGAGAGGCGGCTCTGCTCGGGAGAGTGGTTCCATCAATTGCGCGCCTGCTTGAGGTGCGCAGCGTCGTAGTTCTTCATGCATTCAGCACTACAAACAAATTGACCATCGAAAGACACGCGCTCGGACTTGTCTCGAGGCTGACTTCCGCACTGCGCGCAATGCAAGCAGCGCAAGTGGAAAACCTTGTCACGCACCGTCATCCGATCAAGAGCAGAGACCTCTTCGTTGCAGACAGTGCAGATATGCTCGTCCCGCGTGGCCAAATTGTCCCGCACGTACGAGCGTCCAAGACGTTCGTCTTGCGCGACGTCCTTAAAGTTGACATCACCAGCGCGAAAGACATTTCCGTGATCGACCTCGTATTCTTGGTCCCAGAACTTGTCAAGGAGCGTAATGCGCTCAGCATCGTGTGTTCCCTCGAGAAAAATCTCGGGTGCAAAGTCGATCTCGCGCTCGCGCTTGAGATTTTGCAGGACGCGATTCAGGTTTGCAATCTGGCCGTCGATGTGTCGAAAGAGGTCTCCAAAGCAGCACGAGTCGCCATCGCCGTCCTCGCAGACCGCGCGCAAAGCTGCACGGGTTGCTCGGACATCATTCTGGAGTCCCGCCGAGAAGTTGTACTTTTTCCGGTCGCTCTGGCCCGAGATCTTCGCCTGCATCACGGCCGGGTCCAGCGCCTCTCTTGCCGCCTTCTCGAACGCTGCAATCCGCGCCCGTAGCCCGCCGGCGCCGCCGGCGCTGCTTCCCGCGCTCGGGGCCGCCCCGTCCTCGGCGTCGGGCGCGACGTCCCTGGGCTCGTCGCCATCGTCGCCATCGGCGCCGTCCCGCCGCTGCGAGGCCCCGCTCAGGCGTCGCAGCAGCGAGGCCATCTCGGCCGGCCGACAGGCCCGCGCCCTCGCCTCTGCGCTCGCCCCGCGTCTCCGCGGCGCCAGGGGCTCGTCGCCGCGCGCGTGCGAGACGCCCTCTGCACTTGTTTGTCGATGTGCGTCCTTGCCTCTGCGATTATTTGCGAGGCGATCGAGGCGATTTGCGATTTGCGAAATGCGCATTTAGATGAGTTCGCTCGAGGCGGCCGCGGCTGCGAGCGCGTGGCGCAGGTCGCCGAGGCGAGCGGCGGCGAGGGCGCGGTGCGCTCGGAGCACGTCTCGCGCGGTGCGGTCCTGGAAAGCCGCCAGCAGAACCACGAACACGAGGTAGAGCGTAAGGGTGCCGAGGACCAGCGCGAGGACCAGACGCAGGAAACGTGCCGCGCGCTCGAGGGCAGAGGGCTTCGACGGAGGCGCGGGGGGCTCCTGCTCGGTCTTGGACTTCTTCGCTGGCTTGGCCGTGCGGGACTGGCGGTTCTTGGCCAAAAGGTAGTCCCTGAGCATCTTGATCTCGTGCGTGTAGGCGTCCGTGTGGCCGCTCTTGACTCCGCTCAGAATGAAGCCCTTGATGGGAAAAGTAGGAGGTGGCTTGCCTTCGTAATAGCGGACCTCGCCCGAAATGCAGACGCGCGATTCGGTCGGGCTCACGTAAGCAACAGCGAACTGTACATGCACGTAAAAACGCTCACCGTAGGGGACCCCTGGGGTCTCCCCGGTGCTCGTAAAGATGAAGCCGCCCGGATCCATCCGCACAATGCGCTGCACCTCGGTGCAGACACTGGACTTGGTAAGACTCGACGCCGGAATCGTAAACGTAAGCGTGCGCGTGGGATAGGTTACGGAATCGACGATCTTGCCAGCTTGCATGGCGTGTATTGACTCCTGACGGGCCAGTGGCGGTCTGGACTTCGAACCTTCACCTCGAGAAGCCTCCTTTGCGACCTCGGGAGACGCGCTCGTCTTTGTTGAGGGCGCCTTCGATGAACCTTGGTTGCCTGTTTTACCTGCCTGATTGTTGTGACCTCGGTTGCGATCATTGGCAGAACTCGGCGCTGCAGAGACTGGGTCGCTCGGACTGCGCGCGATCTCGTCGCCCGGCATGAGTTGGGCTTCACTTTTGGCTTTGTTCCTGCCTGCCGTGTCGTCGTCATTATCGTTATCCACGCGAATCGTTTGCTCGGATCTTGTTGTGACGCTGAGCGGTCGGCGAGAGGCTGCGGTCGACGATGCCTTTTCCTTGAACATGCCTCGAATGGAGCCTTCCGGGAGATCCGTCAGCGAGGATTCGCTGTCGTTTGTGTCCTTTTCGGATTCTACGTTTGCCGAAGCGTTTGAAGCCTTGCCTACAGATGCTGTTTCATGTGCGGGGTTTGCGAGGCGCTTGCTCCCTGCTTCTGCGTCCGTTTCCTCTTGCTCCGCTGTATTCTTGCCGTCCGTAGCGTTGCCTTGGCCGTCACCGCCACCCCCTGCATCTTGCGATTCATCGTCAGGAAGTTTCCAAGGGCCGACCACGACATTGGTGTTTTTCCGTTCCTTGGCGAATTGCATGGCAAACTTGGAGTTGGTTCCAAGAAGGGCCAAAGCAATTTGTTGCACGGTACCTGGGACGGTCTCATCCACGTAAAGGTTAGTGAGCGGCGCAGGAATCTCGATGGGCTTAGGTACATCATCTGCGTTTGTTGGAACAACTGCTTTCAAGGCGTCTTCAATATCGATGTTGGCGTCCTGTGCCGGGTCAACGATCGACAAGGATTCATCGATGTCAAAGTGGTCTTCGTCATGAAGGAGCGGACGCATTTTGGCGTAGCAGTAAATCTGGCCGCACTTGATTTTGATGTTTCGCTTAAAGGCTGCCTGCTTTCGAAGAACGACAAAATGAGCGTCCTGGTGGGTCGGGTCAATGGGAGGTTGCGGCTTGAGATCATCCACGGAGGGAATCTGGGACTTGTCGTCTTCGTCACCGACTGTCGACCCGCCCGAAGTAGGGAGAGAGTCCTGTGTTTTTGACGGGGCAAGTCGACGTTGCAAACCAACGCTGTCAAGATCAACCTCGCTCCGGTCAAGGTCGACCTCGGTTTCGACACGAGTAATGACGCCGTCCTCATCATCGTCGTCGAATGCACTGTCATCGTCATCGGCATCGGAATCAGAGTCAGAATCGAGGTCCTCGGTGCGACGAATGTACTGAAGATTCATTTTCCCGCGACCGCACACGACGCTGGTCAAAAGGTCTTTTCTCCGTACAAGGCGGAACTCAAGAATTGTGTACTTTGCAACATCATCAGGAATGGGAAGGTTGACAGCTCCAGCCTTGACGACGGGGCGGCCGTCTTTGGGCCAGAGAAAGCGCGGAGAGCGCTTGCGCGCAATGACGCCCGTGTCATTTTCCATGTCCCGTCGCTTGCCCTTGGATGCCTCGGCGCGCCGTTTGGCAAGGTGCGCGCTACGTTTTGGAGAGTGGGCGAGGACTTCGATCCAAGTGACTGTTCCCGGCGCAACGTCGGTCACGTCCCGGATTTCGAGCGAAGTGATGCACGTTTGCCAACGCTCGACAGGGACAGAGAATTCTTGTGTCTGTGCTGCATTGCGCGTGTTCTGATCGGGCGAGGCAGCTTTTGCTTTGCGTGACACCGTACTGGGCTCATGTGGCTCTTGTTGGGCGTCAAGAAGAGCACGCTGCGCATAAATCTCCTTTTCCGGACGGCGGTCCACGTGCTGGTACTGCATAACGCTACGCGGAAGGGTGCTTGGGGAGCGGTCCCGGTGATGGTCCGAGTCGAGTCTAGAGTGAGCTTCTGGGTCCACCGTATCTTGCGGGGAGTGCACTTCCTCTCGCTTCGGACGGCATTCGTCGTGAACAGTGGCGTCGGGCGTGTCGACTATATTAGTGATGACCTGGAACTCGATCTGCAGCTCCCCGCCACGGACCTCGTCTGGTTCGCGAGCCGTCGCAGGCGGGAGCAACGGGTGCCAGGACAGCCATCCGGGTGCGTCTTGAGCAAAAATAGGCGGAATGCGGTCGGCGCTGACACGGCACTGCTTGAGAATGCGTTTGGTGGGGACGCAAACAACGCCGAGGGGAAAGGACTCGCCAAGCTCACGAAAGTCGAAGACCTTGATCCAGACCTCGTCGTGACGCGGGAGCGTGTAGTCGAAGTAAAATGTAAAGGATTCATCCCACCTCGGCTCGCTGGTTTTTTCTTCGACAGAAGTATTTGCAGTGATGCTGCCAAGGGTGACGCTGGCGAGCGGGGCGATGCGCTTGGGCTCCCAACGGCCGAGAATGCGGTTGTGCCGGGTGTAACGGAGACCGCGGCCCGCTACAAGGCGGACAACGAGCTTGTACTTGGCAAAGGCGCCGACGTTAAAGGTATAGAGCGCGCCCATGCTATACTTTTGCACGCCGGTCTGGTACCAGTCGAGCTGTTTGCGGCGGCGCCATTCGGCGAGACTAGGCGCCATGCTGTGAATGGCGCTATTCAGCAGCGGCTTGGTGTGGTCGATGCGCAGAATGATGCGTCGGTACAGGAGGTGGCGCAAGACATTTTTCGCGTCTTCTGGATCCGTACAGACCGAGTTGGACACCAGCCATGAGACGGCGTCAACGCCGCGGAAGCAGTCCTCGTAGGCGTGGATGAGTCTCCGGTGAACCGAGAGATGGAGACGCGCACGCAGCAGAACAGCGAGGCGGTCGAGTTCCCGACGGTCGACGTCAAAGTTCAAAAGAGCATGCTTGCGCTTTTCGTCAAGGGCACGGATGATGTGCAGGTCGTTCGCCGTGAGATCTCGGATCGAGTTCTTCATGGCCTCGTCCTTGCCGAGTTTCCGGTCCGAACGCGACCACAAGCGGTGGTGCCTCACGGACCCTGCCAGCGACCCTTCGTCTTCGTGGTAGTGTTCCTCGTCGCTCGAGAGCCGTGACTCGCCTCGCCCCGTTCGCGCCGCGGCGTCGTCGCCGCTGCCCGTCAAGTTCAGGAAAGACCGCATCATGCCGGCCTCCGGCGGCACACGGCGAGGCTCGCGCGTGGCCGCGCCTCGCGCCTCGCGCCGTGCCTTGCCTGCCCGCCGCCTCGCCCGCGGCTCCTGCAGCTCCTGCGCCGGGTCTCGTCTGGCTTGCCTCGCCTCGCTTGGCGTTCTGGTCTGCTCGCGTTCGGGTCTTCAGCTCCGCGCTCAGGCTCACTCACGACGCGCTCCCTCCCTCCCTCCCTCCGCTGCGCCCTCGCGCCTGCGGCTCTGCGCGCCTGCGGCTCTGTACGTATGCGTTCTGCGCGTTTACGTTCTGCGCGTCTATGTTCTGCGCGTGTGCGCGACTGCTCTGCGAGAGCACGTGCGCAGACGTGACGGCGTTTGGGCCTCGGAATGGATGGATGGATGCGATTTTGATTGCCGCTGACGCTCGGCCGCATCGAGCTGGACGCAGAGGCAGACCGCCGTGCCTCGACGCAGGCACACCGCGGCACGGCTTGCTTGCTTGCCTTCCTCTTCTTTCGTCAGCAGCAGGCTGACTCTGCCGAGCTGCCGGGGTCGAGGAGCGAGGCGTCAGTCACGACGAGGGAGTACGAGCCGCAGCGGGAAAGGCGGATCGGGAGTACTACGTATACTAGCGCGTTCTATAAACTAATTAACCGTAAGCCTGTTGTGCAGTGCAAACGAAGTGATGTCGAGGCGAGCGACCGCCGGTAGGAAGATTGACTTTGGGCGCTAAGCGGTAAGGAAGGTATAAAGAGCAACAATTTTCTTGAATGGGATGTAGAAGAATACCGACAAAGGTGTAGAACGTGCCATTGTCCTGCGCGTGGAATGGCGGATTACGGACAGGCACTTTTGATCCGTTTGACCAAATACTTGAGGTTAGACTTTTGCTGATCGGGAGTGGAGAAATCCACAATGATAGGATCCCCAAGATCAAAATTCAGGGGCCCCTGCCAAGGCCACTTTTCTCCCCCAGGAAGCATCGAGGGCTCGAGAACAACCGGAATAACCGTCTTACCCCTTTTGATGGCGTATTTAAACTCTTTGGCGGAGTAGGAACCTTCAGAGGAACTTGTCCCATCGGTGCTCGCGCTTGCATCGCTTTGCTCAGTGGCCACGCTGTCGCTGCTTCCTGTGCTGCAAGGACTCCGAGGAAGTCGCTCAGAACGCATGAGTTTCAGCATGTACCGCTCGGTGACGAAAACGATGAATACGTGCGACGCATCGATACCAGCTGCCATTTCCTTGGACAACGAATGCTCAAGTTCGTCGCCATCAAACCAGGTCTTCACCTTTTTCTTCTTGAGTCGATCGTTGATTTTTCGAACAAGTTCGTGCGTTTCCTGGTTCATCCCCCAATTGTGTGAAAGGAAGGCATGGAATACTTTGCCTGAGGACGAGTCTTGACGCAGCATCGTCGTACGAAAATACGATTTTCGAATCGAGGAGCCGCTATGAGACCGTCCATTTGGACTGGGATGAAAGTGACCTAGGAAACTTTGAATTTGATCCGACCCCATCCCAAACCTCGCGAGGTCTTCCCTGCCGAGCTCACGGCAGTTCTCCGTCGTGCGCACGCCGTGTTCATATAGACAGACGATTGCACTCCGTGGCAGGGTCGATCCGAACGGTGCAGCGAGATCTGTTTCTTGGCCATTCACGAAGGTGAGAAAGCTGACAACCTCTTTGCACCCGTGGTGTTTGGCAAGCTTGAGAGCGTCAAAACCATTCGCTTCGCGCAAATTTGCATCCGCGCCGCTGGCCCAGCAAACTTTGACACACTTGGCCAAGTCCTCTGCTTTGTGGTTTTCCTCGAGAGGGTCACACGAAGCAAGCATGAGAGCCGAGTAGCCATTTTTGGTGCGCATAGAAAGGTCTGCGTTATTCGTCTCGAGGAGGGCTACGATCTCGTGCTGACCTGACCGTGCGGCGAGCATGATTGCGGTGAAGCCGTCCCTAGACTGGATGTTCGTCTTGGCGTGATTGCGAATGAGAAAGTTCGCAGCTTGGGGGTGTGCGTACCGACAGGCGTACATGAGCGCAGTCCACCCGTCTTCGTCTTGCGCATTGAGAGTGAGAGGGTCATGGGCAAAGATGCTCTCGATCTCCTGTAGCTCGACGCTTCGCCCGCGGTCCAGCGCGCGCATCAGGGGGGTCTGGGCTTGGTCTGGGCTCGACATGCTGCCGCTTTTCTCTCTTTGATCGAGCTTACGTGATGCTTACTCGCTTACAGTGCGCAGGCTTCTTACCGCCGCACTTCAGGCCTGGCACGTTGAGGGTTGCTTGATCCAGACTTTCTGCTCCTCCGTTCTGCTCAAGCCAGACGCCCCACCCGACGGCGACCCGTGCTCGCGGTCGCGACGCCTCCTCAGAAAGAAATTTGGCCAGCTGCAGCGAGCGACATCACGTGCACACCGGTTCCAGACGATCTGGAACGGTCAGGTGTTCTTAGGCCTGTCTTGCAAAAAAAGGAAAAAAAACACGGGGACGAGGACGAAGACAAAGACATGTCTCTTGTTTCTCCCTCCTCAAGAGTAAAGAGCAGAAAGATCAACAAGAGCAAGAAGATCACTTTTAATGTTCACTTTCGGCTCTCTCCTCTCATGACATACACATTTATACTATGGCTAACTGTACATAACGAATCTGTATTGTTTGTACTGGTCCCGATCTTTCCCTACGCGCGATGCGCACGGCTATCAATAAGTTGATCTTTCATTTGGTCATTCACTCATGTGAATTTGGAATCCGCGAGATCCTCTCGCCAACACCCGCGTCTTGGCGCGCAAAGCTGACGCATCTTCGCCTGCTCTTTGCTGGGGAAGTGCTTCTCCCAATCTGCTGCTTGCGTGACATCCCACGTGGAACCGCGTCTGTCAAGCTTGTCCCAGCAAATGACATCCTTGTCGCAGCAGAACGGGGTTTTGTTATAAAATGGGTCAGAGCTGTCAGCGCGCATCAGGTCCACCATGATGCGGTGATGTTTAAGAGCGTGTTTGTAGAGCTCGATGTCGTACAGATTGTGTTCTTCGATGACTTTTTGTGCGCGCGCGCTCAGTTTCTTCTCGTACTTGTTGTAGTTAAAGGCAGGCACATGATGAACGAGGTCCGAGCCAAAGATATACGAGAAGAGCTCAAAAGATTCTGCGAGTTCGTCCATAAAGAATGTCCGACTCAAGACGGAGGTAAGCCTTTGCTTGGCAAGCTCGAACTGCCTTTTGGGGTCGTCGCGTAGCTCAGGAGCGAGAAAATTGACATAAACGTTGAATACTCCCCGGCACTTGTCGCGTTCCTCGCGTGGGAGACGAGCCCAGTTTTCGATTGATAAATCGGGATCTGCTGCGATGTTACGTCTCGCGGTTGAGTTTACCGCGCACACAAAGTGCACACCGTCGCTCCGTCCGGTCGATGTGTAGAATGCAGAAACAAAGCGAGAGACGGGCTCCCGGATAGCGTACATCCAGCGCCTGCAAAAGGTTTCCGAAGTGGCTTCGCATGTAAACGAATCGCACCGCAGATCTCGAGCGAGCTGCACAAAGTTGCGATGAGCAGTCTTCAGTGTGAAATTGTGCGTTCGTGACCTGGACTCGAGCGAAATGTATCAGTATCGTACATCCGTCCTCAAAACGTCGACGGCATTGAAGGTCATCTCGAGGCTTCGTCCGCCAGCCTTGGGCACATGAGGAAAGACGAATTCAAGGTGAGCATTTGTGGGACAACAACGCTGCAGGATCATCTGAGACATGCGTTGCAAGAGAGCAACGTCCTCCGGGTTATGGACTTGTGTCGGGAGAGTGCTTTCGCCAAACGAATTGGTCACTTCCACCGGCAAAACCATCGACAGTGAGCTGATATCTTGTGGCCCGAGAAAGAAAGCCATGGCGCCGACAAGGACGCATAACATTGCGCAGAAGAGCACTGCGGGCGCCAGGAAGGACTGCCTCGTCATCGGGTACTGCGCCTCTCTCGGCGACGAAACTTGTCTCTGCGAGAGAGGCATCTTGTCCTCTGGCCCCTTTGGCGACTTTTCTCAAGTTTGTTCTCCCGCGCGGCCTGGTACCAGCATACCCGTGTACAAACGCTTTCCAACCCCGTCCCGCCAAGGCAACGTTCGCTCTCGCACTCGCAGTCGCCGTCTCTCGATTTCAGCCTCGCCCGAGGATGAGTGTCTCCGCGTTGCAGTTTTGATACTCGGCCGTTGTCGCCTCGCTCGGCAGCTATGCGCCCATCACCTTGGCCTGAAGACCCGGCCGTCGCGAGCGACGGCGGCGAGATCCCGTGCAGTGCGTACAGTGTGGTGCGAAGGGCGCCGCATTGGTGGAACGAATCCCAGCTGTCCGGCGGAGTCCTGGGCCCGGGGCGCAGGACGCGATAATGGACCGCGACAGACCGGAAGACACTTTATGGATTTGTCAGCTGCAGGTATTCTGCTGGACTGCAGCTCTGTCAGCCTGCACAACTTACACTTCAGATCTTCATCACAAGTTCGGGCTTGCATTTAGCTATTTACTGCGCTACAAAGGTCGACAGCTCACCTCTGCAAGTATGGCACACCAACGCACTCCTGCTCGCAAGGCACCCTCATCCCCAAGGGCAGTATCGATGACGGAGAAAGTAAATCGGCGTCAATTACCATGACAGAGTGCGCGCGACGGCTACAACAAATTTTTCAAGCAAGCCATCGCGGATATTGACATGTGGCTCGACTTCTTTCTTTCTCAATGGACGGTAATTGAAAAGAGTGACTCTGCCTGTCACTGCTACCACCCCCAGTCCTTGCAAGCCCGTGCAATGACACGCTAAGGTCCGTGAACTGGATGCATGGCATCTTCCAGAACGAAGCATCTTGCATCGTGTGTGACGCAAGAATATAATCAAGATCGCGAGCGAAATTGCACATCAGAGTCCCAGAGACTAAAAGTTTCGCTTACCATTCTCGCACCGGTTTTTTGCCAATCGACCTCACTAATCACTTTCCATGAGACTTCCTCCATCTTGGCGCTGGTATACACTTCTGCACTCTCGCTGGGAACTTCAAGTTCTCAACTCTTGTCGTCTTCAATTTTTTTAAAGGGTTCTCCACATCAATACGAATACTGTGCACAGGCACGTACGTGGGTGTTCCAATCTTGCATGAGGCGAGACAATCTTAAGAAAAAGCGCCGGGTAACCGCCAGAAACATTTATGGTGAAACGCATGACGGCCGCCACCCCCCAGACAAGACGTTCTGTGCTGGGCGAGATGGCAAAGCCATCCCTCTGACCCATTTTCGGCTGTTTGGAATCCTCAGAAGCAGTCGGGGAAGAGGTCGGGGAGCAATTGCTCTGATGCAGAGAATGATTGTTGCGCGCGCCGGCATCTGATACACGTCGTCCAGAAATTGAACACCATCAATGCAGAATTTCGACGCATTTTTCGTCAACGCATGCATGTTGACGGGAAATCCCGCAAGTCTGTTAGACTTCGGGTCAGATTCAAGCCGTTGACCATAGCTTGGTTTGAGCAGAGAAGAGAAGGCGGCCGCAACGATCAGCGTATTTGAGTCTCCTGCAAAAGAGTAGATTATGTCCCGCCCTAACATTGCTTGCCTCTCTCTCTCTCGGGGTAAAAAATATGAAAGTGAAGCATTTTCCAAGAGGTGGTCAGCCCAGGCCCACTTGCGACCGTTGATTGCAAGAGCGATTGGAGAATGTCTTGCAGTGCTCTAGATCGGATTGGACCCAATCTTCCCTGACGATATCGTCCGGGCACGCCTCTCGAAAATAACGATGGGCAGGGCCACGCATAGGGTCAGCATTCGGAACCGCGCCGTTTGGGGCAAGGCTGGTGCAAGCTGCAGCTGCTGCAGCTGGCCGCGGACAGGATCAGTGATCCTCGCTGGCGATACTACTATACCCGTGGTATTACACAGAAAAGGCTTGCGAGACGCAGTCATCCATCAGAAACTCCCAAGGGCAGCCAAGCCAGCAGTCTTTGTACTACAGACGCAGTCGCCCACACCAAAGCAAAGCAAAGCCTGAAAAAAAAAAAAAAAAAAAAGGCCGAAAAAAAGTATAGGCCTAGGCCTAGCAGAAAGCGAGCGAGGGCGTCGTCCTCGGCCACTGCCTTTGTGCCAGTCCAGTGGCGTGCAGAGGACGCCAAGCGCGGAACCGGGGCGCGACGACGCGGCGCGCTGCGTCATCCTGTGGAACCGGGCGAGTCTGCGACCGGCGGCGAGGCGCGGCAGCGGCAGCGGCAGCTACGAATGCAAATGACGCGGCAGCCAAACCCGTAGCGTCTCCCGGCGCAGTGGACCTACCATGGTTACTGTGGCCCGCAGCGCACAGAATTTTCCCCTTGTCGCCACCTTATATCACTGCCTCTATGATATCTTAGTGGCTCACAGAGAACCAATGTGGCAGCTGCGGCAGCTTGGGGGACACCGAGACCGAGGCCGACCCCGACAATGACACTGACAACTCTCCTATCTCTCTCATAGCTGCGTGTCTCGAGGAGCCTTCGTGCAATGGACTGCGGGGCACCGCGGGCGATGACGCAGCGCGGTTCCGCGCAGTTCTTCCGCATGTCCCGCTACGTCGGCTCTTTGTCCGCCCTCCCGAGGCTTGGGCTGCTAGGCGTTTATGGTAGAAGCCGTGTGGGCAGAAAGTGGTTTCCTCGCGCGGCAAGACCGATACGAGTCACTATGAAATATAAATTTAACTTGCTGTAAGGGGCTCGATGATGCGGCGCGCGTCGACGCGGCGCTAGACTTCTCGGTATTGGAGCCAGGCAGGCTGCGGGCATAGCAGCGAGCAAAGGGGAGCCGACTGAGAGGGCGTGGCGAGTGGCAGTGGAGTCGGGGGGCAAGCAAAGTGGCCACTGCGGGCAGTACTTTCCGAGTCCGCCTTTTGCACCACTGGCCCACAGCGTGCGCGTGGCCGATTTTTGACTTGTTGCCGCCGTCCGTCCACTTGTCGCCCGCGGTTCTCTACTTGCCGCGCGCCGCGGCCGCGCGCAGGCGTTCCGCGGTGTCTCGCGCGTCTCTCCCCAGACACCGCGTGAATTATGGTTATCGATACTACGCCTAGTCTGTGTCCGGTTTTTTGGCGCCGCTGTCGGGGACACAGAACCGGGATCTCCAGTGCCAAAGTATCCAGGAAGAGCGATGGAGGAAAAGGAGCCCCGCCAACGACGCGCCGCACCGAGACTGCCCGGCCGGCGCGGCGCTGCGCGAATTCCCGGTCGGTCGGGCGGCCGCCGGTCTGCACTCGCCGGTCGGTCCCGGAGGATACAAGCTTCTCCAAATACGCGCGAGCTGGAGCCCAACTCGGAGTTCGAGTTCGAGTTGGAGTTCGAGTTCGAGCTCAAGTTCGAGTCCAGCCAGGCGGAACGAAGTCCAAGTCCGAGGCCTGGTTATCTCGCACCAGCCAGACAGACCAGCGGCCATGCCGGCAGAGGCGCGCGGAGGACGCGGCGATCGCCAATCTGCGCAACGCAAATTCGAGTGGATCGGCGCCGCCTGTCTTTCACGCGCGCCACCCTCGCGGCAGGCGGTGCGGACGCGGCGCGGCTGCGGCTCCTCGTGAATGAAAGAAAGCACTGGAGCCGCGCAGAGGCCGTCGCCTCTGCGCGGAACAACTGGGGAAAATGGAGCGCGGAGCGGGTTTGACTGCGATGATTGAACAGGGCTTCCTTCTTTCGCGACGGCGTGCCGCTGTGCAACTAGCCAGCCAGCCAGCTGTCCATTTCCGCCGTTGCCCTCCTGCAGCCGCCACTGGCCCGCAGTGCGCCCGCAGCGCGAGTGTGGAATCGTGGACAAGCGGGGACAGGCGGCCGAGGTCCAAGGGCGGCGCGGTCATGCCACCTGGCCAGTGCGGGGCGACGCCGCGCGATCAAGGGCAATCCAATCGGCATTACAATGCAATGCAGGTGCAATGCAGTGCACTGCAATGCAATGCAATGCAATGCAAGACGCAATGCGAAATGCAATAACGCGAAAGAAGGCAGAAAGAGGACGGGAAAAGGACAGAGATGGAGAAGAACTGGAGGAAAAAGAAGAAAGGGAGAAAGAAGAAAGGGAAAGAAAGGAAAGAAAGAAAGAAAGAAAGAAAGAAAGAAAGAAAGAAAGAAAGAAAGAAAGAAAGAAAGAAGCGGAGCGACGCGGCGGCCAGGCAGACAGAACCGCAACGACCCCCGTCGCGGAGCGCGTTGCGTAGCGTAGCGTAGCGTTGCGTAGCGTCGCGGAGCGCCGCGCCCGAGAGCCCCGGCTCAGGTACGTGCTGTGCTGTGCTGGCCTGCGTGCGTGCGTGCGGGCGGGCGGGTGTGCCGCTCGCCCGCCTGCCTGCGCGCAGCGACATCGCGCCGCGAGGAAGCGAGGATCTGAAGGGAAGGAAAAAGAAGGAGCCAAGAACTGACGAACGAACGAGCGGCACTACTACTACTACTACTACTACTATTACTTGTACTACTATACTACTACTACTGTTGAATGGAAATGGATGCGTGTTTGAATGAATGGGTGAATGGATGTGTATATGATGCAACGGCGACGACGTCGGCGACGCCTTGGGACGCTCTGACGCGACGACGCATGTGACACGGACGGACGCGCGCTTCGGTACGATGCAATGGGTATGGAATGGAATGGAATGGAATGGAATGGAATGGAATGGAATGGAATGGAATGGAATGGAATGGAATGGAATGGAATGGAATGGAATGGAATGGAATGGAATGGAATGGGATGGAATGGAATGGAATGGAATGGGATGGAATGGGGCGCATCTGTTCGGTCGGGGTTTGGTCGGTTGGCTCGGCTGGTGGATAACATCTGATTGAACGTGCTCAAACAAACAAACAGACAGACAGACAGACAGACAGACAACAGCAAGAAGAAGAGGGAGGCAAAGATGCCTGCAGCAACCATGAACGAGACGGACGTGCTCCAAGAGCCGCACAATGGCCCCGTCGGCAAGCTGATTGACATGAGCCTCGAGCAGTACTCGGGTGCCAAGGACTTGCTCGCCAAGAATCAGGTCATTGGCAAGCGCCTGACACCCTTTGTTGACTGGACCGAGAACACCACCAAGGCGATCCTCAGAAAGTCCCCTGTGGCCGTCGACAGGGTCGTCACCGCCGTCGATACCCGCGCAGAGGCCGTCGTGAACTTTACCTCCGAAAAGGTGCAGGTCATGCGCGAGACGCCCAAGAATACTCTTGGCTACGTCCACGGCAAGCTCAAGTCCCTGCGTACCGAGCCCTCGGCCGAAGACGACGAGGAACCCGGCGTGCGTACCATTCTCGTCACCGGCAAGTCTGCCGCTGCCGAGCGCCTCAATGTTCTCCTCGACGCCGGCGAGGGCTACCTCAAGCAGTACCTGCCCATTCCCGAGAACGAAAAGTCTCTCGTCATTCAGGGCCCCAAGTCGGAGATTCGCACGGTCGCCACCCGCACCGTTAACCTTTCCAAGGTCGCTGTCACCAAGACCCTCGAGCAGGCTCTTGCCAAGGCCGGCGAGATCAAGGCTCGCACCAAGGAGACCATCCATGTCGACCTCATTCGTTACAACGAGTGGCTTGACATGAATGTCAAGACCCCCGTCTCCAAGCGCCTCAAGATTGTCGATGACAAGCTTGCCATCTCTGAAAAGGTCGACAAGGTTGACCAGAAGCTCATCAAGCCCCTCAAGTCCTCGGTCTCCCGCCGCGTCGAGCTCATCGACGCCAAGGTCGTCACGCCCGTCAAGGAAAAGTTCGTTCTTGTCGTCACCCGCGTCTCGGACACCTACAATGCCAAGGTCGTCGAGCCTCGTGACCAGATCATTCAAATGTTCCGCGAGGAACTCAGCCTTCAGCAGGAAATTGCCAAGAGCAAGTCTGGCGAAGAGGAGCTCACCATCAGCGCCGGCCTCTCGGCCGTCATTGCCGCTGCCCGCTCTCGCCTTGAAAAGGAGTACGAGGTCCGCGTCTCCCCGACACTCTCCCGCTTCATGGGTCGCGACAAGGAGGAGGAGATGGAGGACCAGTCGTTCGGCGACGAGGACGATGAGGATGTCGATGAGACCTACTAAGCTTGCGCTCTACATGCAACTTTCAACGCTACCTCGAAATTCTTTTACTTACTTTGACCTGCTCGAGGTGCGAACGTACTAGCCGAGTGGCTCTCCTGACTGACTACACAGACGGAGCTCTCACCCGTTTTTACAAGTAACAAAGTCTTTTCCTTTCCCTCCTGTTTTCCTTTTTATTTGACGGACCATCATTACTCATTACTTCATCTTGCGTCAAGGATAGAAAGTGTGGTTTACACGTGGCATCGAGCTGTGCTAGCTTTCTTACTCTCTCCTGTCTCTCGCCGACCTTCATGTGGTACTAACTTCATCATCTCTCAAAAACGAAGCCAACTTACGATTTGTTTTCAAAATTTCAAAACGATTAGGCCTATCACTCCGTTGATGATAAATGTGAAAGAATACGCGTCACTGCATCACGAAGCGGGCCAGCCGGAAGAGCATCGAGTACGGCTTCCAGCGGACCTCTGCATGGTAGCAAGAAGCTCTGACGTCGTGCACGCGAACCTTGATCCGCATGTTCAAACCTTGTAAGAATGCCCAAAAGGTCCACCACATGCGTTCGTGCAGCGATACGACATTGCGCGTCCTCCGAAACGCCCCCATTTCTCATTGATGCTCGCAGAACCGAACGTAATAACATCACAAAACGTCTGTGCTGAAGCATCCGACGCTGCGCACGCGACGAGCGCGGAAGAGTCCCAGCGAGCATCGCAAGACACGCGCACGACTTCTCCAAAAGCACGGCCAACTCGCCCACGATTGGCACCGAATGCTGCTCAAACTCGTTGTCGGCGCCATCTCCTATCATTTCTCCGGCTGCTTCATCGTGGCCACCTACTCCTACTCCTCCTCGCGGCCCGTCCGTCATCGGAGAGCCGTCCAATGCAAGTACAGCATCGATATCATTGACGCGATCGCCGCCGCTACCAGGCTTTCCGTCTCGCCCAGAGACCCATGCAGCCCACGGGCTGGTAGACATCTGCGTTGTGCTCGGTAATATGCCCACGGAATGCTCCAGCGCTAACGCCAAAATGGCTAACAAAGCGCCGTCGTCCAGAGATTGCGATACTTTGTCGAGAATGGTCCCAGCCAGCTCGACGTCGCCAATGACTCGAAGCAGCGGGAAGACCAAGTCTACCACTGCCTCGACCTGCTGCTCCTCGTGCTGAGATCGAAACTGTGTCGATATGAGCGCACGCGGCCTCCCAGTCTGCCGGAGCCTCACTTCTTCATCGCTTGTGATCGAGGCAACTACCATACGTCCAAAGTGCGCTGCGCGCTCTCCCATTGCGCACGGGGCCGAAAACAGCATGTCGGCATCTAAAAGCGAACCTCCCGCGTAAAGAATTGAAGACACCAACTTTGCACCCGCGAGAACCCGCGCATCTACCTCTCTTGGCGCCTTCATATCGTTGTCTGGAGCACGTGCCCCCTCGGCAGACACAAACGTTTCATGCGGTGATTCTCTTGGTAGCTGACTTACATAGTCCGCAAGAAGACCTAGATCCATCATCACGCGGACGAGACTCGGCCGCTTGGAGACTGCAAAGCAGAGCAAGTTCACTACCAAATGCGGCACAGGAGCTTCCTCTTCCAATAGGCTTGCGGTCCGCGGCAGCACGCGGTTTGCGAGGAAATCTAGCACGTATTGGTCCACGGCCTGCAAAAGAGCCACACGCTCGTGAAAGGCCTCGTGAGAAGCATCTTTGCCGTACACAGCGTCTTCGAAGCGATAAAAATCCAAATCACGATCGCTTTGCTCTCTCGCTATCCTTTCCTCGGCTACGTTGTGCGCACCAGCATTTTGCGTCGACTTGCACAAGACATCAATTGCGAGTCGAAGACACCATGTCCTCGTGTCTGATGATACACGGCGCGCCACGCTGGCTGCCCAGAGCGCTGGCAGGACGTCTTGACCCACGGCCAGTGCTACCTCTGGCATGCGCAGCGCGTCGGCATTCTGGCTCAAACTCTCGGCGAGCATCAGAATGTGACGTTGATACTCCTCAAAGCCCTCCGTAATAATGTTTAGATTCACGCGAATCAAAGTGGACAGCGCTCGCAGCAAATCAGCGCTGCAGCACACGAACCCCGAGAGGGATCGACTTGCGCTGAGCTGAAACAAAACAGGCAAAGCCTCGCGTCCCAGCCCCTGCAATAGCCCGGCCTCGGGGGACGATGCAGTGACCGCCCGCCCCGACGCTGAAATCGGGGCAAGCTTTCCAGCGGCTTTGGTCACGGATGCGATCGCTGCATCGGCAACCATTGCCACTCTGTACACCAGCGCATGCAAGCACCTACGCATCATTAGCGTTCCATTAGTCCCACCTTCACGTGCAATCAAATCCTCCACTCTCGTGGCCCCGCGCCGCGTGCTGTTCCCACCCGCCGCACCTCGTTCGGCCTCCCGTATTGACGGAGCGTCGCTCCCAGCACCCGCCCTCGGTAAATGCGATTTCGACGTCGACGCAGTTGACGACGAGGACAAAGACAATAATGCCTGCCGCAGACGCGCATGCATACGATCAAAAATCGGCACCAGCTTGTTGTCAAGCAGAAGGCGAAGCTCGCTGGGATAGTGCTGCAAAAACAGCGTCAGCGTCACACTCGCCTTGGAACGAACAACAAATGTCTGTCCATGGCTCAGGAGCTGCACGAGAGCCCGCAGCACGCCTTCCTTCACCGCGCTGCGTCGTCCGAACAAGGCCTCTCGCGTTGTTCGTTCCGCGCCGAGTCGCGTTGCAGCTGGCATGCTGCGAATGGGAGACGGGGGCATTGGCGTGTGCAGCGCCTCCGTCGAAGAACCACTCGAGTGCAGCACGAGGTTCAAGATGTTCAAAAACGCCTGCTGTACGCGAGGCGATCCGTGCACGGCCTGCAGACCGCTCACCATAAATCCCCATGCATCATGTTCCGCCAGTCGAGGCAAAAGGCGTCTGTTCACACGCACGAGATGTGCCAGCGCCATGGCGCATGTCGATCGCAAATGCTCCGCCTTCTCGCGCAATGTTGCATGCAACAAACGGGAGGCAACCTCGGCTGTCGCGAAACGCAAACTCGTGGCGTTCGCACCTTGAGAAACCTGCTCTGCAGCCGGCGCCAGGCTCAAAACGTTTTCGAATGTCTTGGCCGCGTAGAATCGAATCGTCTCGTCGTCCGCGTGAAGACAGCTCAAAAGTTGCTTGAGAGCCGCGCCCGAGATCTTCCACTGATCGTTGATACTACTTGTTCCTGGCATGCCACCTCCTTCGCCGCCCTGCCAAGGGCTCGATGATCCGCTTACCACAGGATTAGGACCCCTCGAGGGTGAAGGCGATGGTGGCAGCGACGGCGGCGGCGGCAGCGGCGGCGCGTTAGCGGTAATGTAAAACAGAAGCTCTCCAAGTCCTGCCGAACCGTATCGACGAATGGGAAGCACATCCTCCTCTTGTGAAAAAGAAGTAAAGGCCTCCAAGAGACCTTCGTCGTTGAGTCGTGGCGAGATAAAGGTAGCGTGACGAATCAACACCGCTAGTACGATGGTCACTCGTACGCGCAGTTTGCGGATTTGTGACTTGAGCGATGGTTTCTTTGCAGAGTTCGAAATCGACGACATGGAGAGCGCGGCAGAGGTTGCATAGTATGATGAATCAACAGCACTTAATCCATGTGTTCCTGGCCCCACTGACGCGGCCATCGTCGGCGCGGCCGTTGAGCCTACAGGGCTCACAAGTCGCGCCATGTCGGATGACAATGCGCTCGAGGCATGCTGCGATCCGGTTAGCTCTGACATCTGGGCCAATGCGGCGGTTGGCGGTGAGGGAGGCGTCATGGGTCTTCTCAATGCCCCTCCCATCATTCCGCGAGTTTGCCCGCTCACGTCACCGCGTGGTGTACGCGGCGATCGTGGTGGCGATCGCATGCCCGCTCCTCCTGCGCCTTCGCCGCCGAGAAGGATGCTCTCCGGCTTTGTCCCAAGCCTGATGAGCAGAGCCACCAAGGACGAGCTAACAATCACATTGGCCAGACGTGGCGTCGTGCACAGGGAATACAGGTACCCCAGCGTTTGTGTCACTTGCATCGCAGAATTGTCAGGTCCCGATGAGAGTGCACGAAACACTTGAGAGAAAAACTGCTCAAGCTCTGGGCCATCTAGCCGAGCCGCATCGTGCGCGGTCAGATTCGGAAACGGGAGCATCCGCGGATTGTACTTGAGCACCGGGAGGGCCGTTGTGATTGGATTTCCAACAATGGGTCGCACCACATAGTCATGAGGTTCCATGAGTAAATTTTGAACCTCCCCAGCTCCCCGAAATTCCTGCTCCGCCAGTTCAGGGACGAGAACAAGCCTCTGCTGTTCGAGCAGCTCATAGGTGCGGTTCAATCCGGCTTCGTTGGCCTTGCGTTGCAGATCGGCATCAACCTCGAACGATGGCTCCGCAGCAGATTCGGGGATACCCTCGGCACCAAGCACAATCCGCTTGCTCTGAGGCGAAACCAGCGCGGAAGAAGGCGAGATCGTGAGCGAAGAAGTTGACGATCGCGGTGAGACAGCTGGTGGAGCAAGCAATGGCGAAGGTGATCCGGGTGGTGTATTGGGGCTGAATTCAGAAAGGTTGTCCTCGTCTGAATTGCTTTGATCCTGGAGTTCTGGCGTCTTGCACTTTTGGTCTTTTGGTCCATTTGAATGTTGGCCTCGTGCCTCGTTTTGATCTGAATACCGTGTCTTGTTTTGATCCTCTTCTTCAACTTGTTCGTTTTGATTTCGCCCAAAAGACCTTACCGCCACTCCTTCGGCTTTCCTCATCTTGGCGTCAGAGCGAGTGGGATCCGCAGACGCATTATCATCATCTCTACTTGCCTCCTCGCCACTACTGGCATCGTCAACGCTATCGTCCTTGCTGTCGTCACCTCCCTTGTCGTCTTCTTCAGAATCCAAAACGAGCGCGAGCACGGCTGCTGCTGCCTCTTGAACGCTCGGTCGCTTTGCTGATGCTTGCACGGTGCCGTCTACTTTGGCGGATGGAGACCCAGAACTCTGGCGGCTCGGCTCGGCGATTGCTGTGCGAACTGATAAATTAGCCGGCGTTGCCAACTGTACAGAACCTGGGTTCCCTTCCGGGCCGGTCGAATCTGCGTTCTCTTTTGCGCCAGCCGAATCTGTAGTTTCGTGCGTTACGCTTCGCGGCCGTTCCAGTACCGCAACCACCGACGTCTCGCCTCCCCGCGTCTCGTCTTGTTCCGCTTTTGGAGCTTTCTCTCCACGAAGGGAGGAAAGATGTTCAAATTCAACCATTTCGTCGTCGAGACCTTCTTTGACGGGCTTATTTTCTCTTGCGCTGCCAGCGTGCTTTGCATCAGGAGCCTTGCCTCGCTGAAGCTTGCCATCCTTGGGCATCGGCTGCGGAGCTCTCGTGTCCTCTTTGCTATGGTTCCCGTCTGCATGCTCTGCAGTCATTTCGCGCGCACGTGTGTCTGACGGTGTGTTCGTTTGAGAGTCTGATTGCTCGTATACATCGTTAGCTTCGGCGGCAGACACAGCGAGCAGTTTCTCACTCGGTCGACCTTGGGGTGGCTCGGATTCTAAAACGTTGTTCGTGGCTCGCGGTGCTTCCTTCGCTTCGTCCTCGCGAGTTGCCTGCAAGCGCAATGCACCTACGCCATCTGAGCGATTTCCTTGGTCTTCATCTTCGTCCTCGTCGCCCTCAATTGGCGTGTCGGGTCTGTATTCAAAATTGAGAACAGTGTCGGTATTTTCAAGCTGAAGATCTCGAAGGTGTGCGGTCGGGCCCACGAGCGCTCGTTCCTTGTTTGTTTGTGGGATTGGTGAGATGGGCCCGCGACCTTTCGGAGTAGATGCATTCGGCCCTTCTTCTTCTGCGTTGAAAGATCCAATGGCACATGATTCTTGAGCATCGGTCTCGCCAACGGGGATAAGTGGCGAGTTCGCCGGAATGGAGCGACGCACGTACGAGAGATTTGTTGAGTCGAGGCTTTCCCGCAAAAGATTCCGCCGCGCGTTCGTTGACATGCGCAGGGAGTCTCCTTCAGGCATGCCACTTTGTGTGCTCTCGTTCGCGTCGTCCATGTCCGGGTCCGAATCCTCTTCAATGCAAGACGGGATATACTCTCGCGTCTCCATATAACGCTGATATGCAGTATTGGCAGGAATGCGCGAAAAGGCTGGCATCGGCATTCCGTCCCAAAATTCATGCGTGAGCAATGCTGACCACGTTATTCGCTTGGCTGGGTCTTTACGCAAGAGTGAGCGCAAGAGGTTTTTAAACGGAACACTAAGCTCATCGCCTGCTGGGAGCTCCAGAGGAGAGGTCTGGGCAAGGTGTACGAGCTCTGCGAAGCTGCGCGAGACAAACGGCGGCGTTCCCATAACAAGCTCGTAGAGAACCACGCCAAGCGACCAGAGATCAGAGGCCACCGACGGCACGCCCTCGTCCGTGAAGAGCTCGGGTGCCATGTAGCATGGAGTGCCTCGACGCTTGGACGTATGGGCCATTTTGGACAGCTGATCAAGCGTCATGGAGAGCGCAAAGTCACTCAGCTTGAGCACGCCGTACTCGTTAAGCAAGACGTTCGAGGGTTTCAAATCGCAGTGAAGAACTCCGTTCGAGTGAAGGTACAGCAGACCATGCACCAAATCGGCGCCGAAAACACGGACGGCGCTCTCTGGTAGCTGACCATCGTGTCTGAGCAACTCGAGCAAACTCCCCCCCGTGGCAAATTCCAAGATGAGCCAAATATGGTGGCGCGTCTCGTACCACTTGAAGAACCGCAGACAATTTGGGTGGTTGAGTTTGTGCTGCACACGGACCTCTTGCAGCACCTTTTCGATCTTCGACTTGTCCACCGATTTAATCGCCACGTACTGGACCGTCTGTTTCTCCCTGCCCTTGTACACCAAGCTGTGCTGACCGCGGCCGATCTCCTCGTATATGTGATACCTGTCCATGGCCCACGTTTCGGCGCGAAGCGTGCGATCGCCACGTCTTCTGCTGCCTTGGTCTACACTCTCGGCGTGCTCCTCGCCCGGCCTGTGCTCGACGTGCGCTCGGCCTGTGCTCGACGTGCGCTCGGCCTGGCCCGGCCCGGCCCGGCCAATCTTTGGTCGGTCGTTGGGATTCTCGTTTTTGAATTTTTGATTTTTTTCGGCCCGTTTGGGTGGGCCCCAGATCTTTTTGTGCGGAGGGCTACGGCGCGCCAGCGCTGGTGCGAAAGAGTAAGCCACGTGTATGCAGTTCGTTAGAGTTCTTTTTCTTCAAACGAAGCGGAAGAATCTTTCAGTCCTGGTGGCAGCGGATACAATGTCAATTTGAACTGGAATCGAGATGAATATTCAGCCTGAGCCCCAGGCCATGGCCGGAAATTACTCCATTTATCTCGCAACTTCACGAACCCGCATTTCCTGCGCAGTTTTGTTTGTTTCGTAGGGGATGCTCCGTTTACAAAAATGAACAAGAATCCTTGACATGGGCCCGATTGAAATCCTCTTTTTCCTGAGAACGCGTCAATTTCGACCCTCTGTCTCTCAATGGTGACAGAGATTATTTGTTCAAGACAGTGCATGCAGATTGTTGCATTCGAGAGAATTTTAAATTTTGTATACAATAGACGTAAAACACAGGCCTATCATGCAAGCTATAGAGACTTTTGTGCGAAGCTTGCAAAAGCCAGAACGCGGTTTCCGTTCCCGGACTTTCGGCCTCAAATTGCGGAAATGTGACATAATCTGGAAACTAGTCTGCACGACCTGAATGGCTGTCTGGCTGCCCTTCCAAATAGAAATGTCTCTACATGCGTTTTGCCACCAGACTTTGCCTTCTTGACTTGCGTTTTTGCGACACATTTCCAAGCTTGGTGCCGCCAGGCGGACCGCCAGTGGGATTCCGGCCATATTCAAGAGGCACACGGCGAGCTGCACCAAGGCTTTGACGAGGACGAGCATCCTCTGCATCAGCAATTGCATGGTGGCGAGGGCTTGATTGCGGAAGGCCGTCGTCTTGCAGCATAGCTTCGCGCTCCAATCTCTCCCTCGTGGCTCGCAAAATACGAATTTTGCGCAAAGAAAAGTCAAGCTCAAGCTCAATTTCCACAAGGTGCCGTTCACGTCGTGGGACTTTGCGAGAACCTGGGGGGGAACCATAGTGTGACTTGGCTTCATCCACGAGTGGTTGTCGCTCGCTTCCGTGGTCTGCTGACTCAGAGACATCTTCCTTCTCGCAACAACTTTCTGACTCAGCTGATGTGCGCAAGGGCCCGACAAGCTGACCAAACTCGCTTTCTAAAAAACACAATCGCGATCGGAAAAGCGATGATGGAGTTGAGTCCACAAAAAGGGCCTCGCGCTCCTCGTCAAGAACACGATATTCCTGCCGAATAATCTCGAGCTCGTCTCGTGGAAAGTAGTTCAAGTTCGACATCTTCTCAAGTTCTTGCACAACCTGAGCTTCCGCCGCACTCACCATTTGCGCCAAAGCGAGCTCGGCTTGCACTTTGCGCTCTCGCTGTTGGCTCGTGCGCAAAAGGTCAGCCGCTGAGGGAGGCGCCCTCGCTTGACTGGACTTGCGCCGCGGCTTTGCCGTGTTTGCAGCACGTGCGCAGAAACCCTTGACAGTCGACGCCAATTTGTTTGTGAGCAGTTCCGAAACAAGAGAGCTGGCTTTTATTACCATGGCGTGATCGGTTTTCTTTCGCAGGGTCTCCAGACTTTGTCGCGGAAGATGGCGCTTTATCTCTTGACTACTGTTGGCATCAAGCCGAACAAGCGCCACGTGCATCTGCTCGTGATGACCACAAAGCCCCAAAGCGTTTTCCGGTGTCCGATCTGCGTTGCACGCTCGCCATAGGCATGCTCGAGTGAGAGTATCGGGTGCTTCTGATGATTCAGATACCCTGCTCTCGTCCGATTCGCTCCTTGTCCTGCAGCACACAAGAATTGCATGGTGTGGAGCAGGCCCTGCCTCATCATCTTTTTCTGCCGCAAATGTTGTTGGAGCAGCAGTGGCTTGGCCTCGGGGTGCACTGGATAAGGTTGATGCATTGCCGCTCCATCCTCGCTTGCTAACAGTACGTTTCTCACTTCGCGCTGCCTGCACTTCAATATTCGCACTGCCGGTGCCAGGCCCAGGTCGAGAAGGAAAGGCAACACTGTAAAATGCATCGCTTTCTGCAAGGTCGAGGGCCGAGTGTATTGAAGACGTCTCCGTCGTGCGGACGAGATACGTCCGGACAAGCTCCTCGATCGCCGAACGGGGCACGGCTACCATTTGCAATTGTGCAAAGGTCTCGTCTTGTATTGGCGCCATGTTGTCAGCAACGCAAGCGTCACTCGCGTTCCGCAAGGGCATCGCGACGTAGAGGTGATTCAAAGCCTCATGAGCGACATGGCCAAAAAAGCTGCGCATATCTGCACGATCTTCCGCAGAGAAACTGTTGCGACTCATTTCAAAAAAGGTCCGCGACGCGAGGAGCTCGCGAAGTGTTGCTGGCACAAAGTGTAGTGAAGGTTGCGAAGTCGTGTAAACGTCCGGGCAAGATGTTACAGCGCGCAAGGTCGCCTCTTCTTTGAGTTGTGACAGCGAGTAGTGCGCTCGGTGCCTCCCCTCGGCCCTCGTTACGCGCATTCCGTGCGTTGGCCAACCCTTTCTCTCGGCCCTTGGTCCTCTCCGCAAAACGTCCAAGTCATCATTGCAAATATTGCTCTGATGCTGAGGTGCCAAGTAGATTGACCCCAGAGTCGAACAGCGCGCGTCACGTGGGCCATGATGCGCCAAGCGCTCTTCCAAACAGAAATAAATTCGAAGGTCCACAGGCGACTGTCCCTGCGAGGGCCATAGCAGCCATGTCAGAGCCCGTGCTGACAGGAGCATATCTAGGTCGCAGCAATTTACTCGCCGCGCGTGAAGCACCCGTCGGCGGTCGAAACCCAGAATGCCATTGCATTGTTTAGGTGATGACCTGGACACCGTCACGGAGCCGGGCGGAGCCTGACTGCGCCGTTTCGAAGATGGCTCTTCTGAAGTCAGATTCTCTCCGCTTCTCGCGGAACCAGATCGGATCGAAAAATCAGCGACAAGCGGGTTCTCACTGCGGATGCCCGCGTCGCCGAAGATTGCGGCAAGCGATGCAGCAAGACTCCCTTGTTCGCTGTCGAACACCATCGCGCGGCGTGAAATATCTGTGCGGGGACCATCACGTCCAACAGGAGGTGTGCGCGCAATGGTGCTCCCTGATGCAGGAACCCCAAACTTTGGAGTATAGGTAATACTGGCCAGCCGTTCTACGCATAGATTTGCATCAAAACGCCGCACTTCATCGTGGCACAAACGCCAAAGCGCCTCTTGTTTGCCTTTATGTCTGGGCGCACGGAGCTCGTGCGCAGAAATCACGCAGAGGGCGTCTTCCTCGAGACGCCGCAAAAGAAATTTCCATTGGAGGGCTTCGCTTGTGTTCGCCAGCCGCTCTCGGAGTTCCCTATCTCGAAACTTGACGCAAGAGTGCGCCCGCTCCAGGGTCTTTTCGGTCTCGCCGAGGGACTCGAACACGAGCTCCTGTAGACGTCGCGTCGCTGTCTCTTCCTGGCTACGCACTCGTCGCTCAAATGCATTTTGGCGCAAGCGCTGTCGCGCAAGTGCAGCGTCCACATCGGCGTCAAATTGCCTCGAGCGGGCTTTTAGCGCATCGATTCGCGTCTCGCGCTGTTTGCGGAGGCACTGTAAGCTTGCCTCCAGTCTGCGTACGCGGGTTCGTGCTTCATCTCGTAGGCGACGCACCTCCCGCTGCGAAGATTCCCGATTTTGTGCAGACGCGACAATTTCGTCCAAGCCTTGAAAGCCGGCATTCCTAAGCCCGTGGTGGAGCACCGCATTCCCGTCTTTGGCTTCCTCCCTCCCTTCCTCCGCCTCCTCGGCTACATCCCAAGCCATCTGCGCGCGCTTGCGAAGCCTCGAATTAATGCCCTCCAAGGCATTGCCAAAGACGTCGAAGTGCGGCGCTTCTTCTTCAACAACACTCACGGGGCCATCGTGCCCCAACATGTTCGCACGCGATTTGCGCTGTGTCGCGTGTGCGCCTTTGATCCCGCTCTCGACCTCGCTCTTCCCGCACGCGCTCTCCCGCGCCGCACCGCTCGTGCAGGTGGTGGCTGCCGGACTTCGCGATCTTTGCAGGCTTTGTAGGCTTTTAGCAGGCTTTTAGCAGGTTTGCAGGTTGCTGTCGGCCGCGAGCGGAGTGAAGCGCGTTCGCTCGTGCTCCCTCCCGCGTCTGCCCGAGCTCTCCAGGCACACTGTGCCCCCGAGACGGGTCGGGCTCTCAGGTCTGGACGGCGCGACACGAGGCGGGCGGCCTTGGCCGGATAACCGTTAGGATTAAGCTGAGCGGCCTTTTGCTCGGCCTTACCAAGAAGGTGCCAGTGTCGGTCAACAATAACCTAGAATTGAAAGGCTGCGGCCAACGGCACACCACCGGCACGCCAGTGCAGCCCTTCTAAGCGCATGATTCTGCGCAGCGCAGCCACACTCCACGGCACCGAAGCTTTGCAAAGCAAAGCAAAAAAAATGGATGTTCCCGATGTTCCCGGATAAGCCCTGGCACGCAAGGTGCAGCGACTTTGTTGTCGAGTGAGCTGGGCCAGATCGCAAACACACGAACGGCAGAATAGAGAAGGGGGCGAAGCGGTGTCGGCGCGGACCTGATCAACCGTGCGTGCGAGGGTCTGGCGCTGCTCTCCTTAAGCGTCAAGGCCCTTCCTTTCTTTCCTTCCTCCGGGTGCTTCACAATGAAGGCTGGCTCACGGGTCTCTCTGTTCGTACTCTTGCTCACACTCGGGATCCTGCTCGTGACACCACCCTCACAGGCTTACGGAAAGATTACCGTCTATGAAGCGAAGAAAGCCAACGAATTTGGCCTCCTTGCAACAGCGTATAATGTGCTCGCTCGTGTTTTGGGCGACGAAGTGGCCGCGTGCATTGAACTTGAGCAGCTTAACCGGGAAGGAGGCGGCAAAGACTCCACAAATTTTGAACTTTCACGCTCGGAAGATGGTCAGAAACTGAAGATTTCCGGCAAAGATGGCGTCACAATGCTTTCAGGTGCCTATCATTATATGCGGTGGCGCATGAATGCCTCGGTGACATGGTCAGGTCTCGGGAATGATCTTATTGTAGAAAACCCAATCCGAACACGCGACGCCTTTGTGGAAACACTGGTCGGGCTGAACACGCCTGTACGCGTCTCCGCAAGAGGTGAATGGTCCTACTACATGCAGCCGTGCACCAACAGCTACAGCAGCGCCTTTTGGACCGCCGAACGATGGCTCCAGGAAATAGACTGGATGGCTCTGCATGGCGTGACACACCCGACCATGTACATGGTCTACGAGCCCATTTGGCAACGAATCCTCGACGATCTCAACGAGACATCAGCGTTTCCTGGGCCTGCGTTTCTTGGATGGTTTCGCATGGGTAACATGGAGGACACCTGGGCCGGACCGGCGCCACGGACATATATCAATCGACAAGCAGGCCTCGCACAAATCCTCCTTCGTCGTATGCGTGCACTCGGCATGTTTCCTATCCTTCCAGGTTTCTCGGGGAGCATACCATGCTCTTTACGTCGGCACTTTCCAAATGCAACGATTGTGTCAATGCCATGGGAAGGTTTCCGCGCCTCTTGCTTCCTTGATGGGCCTTCGTCGAGCGCAACATTTGAGGATATTGGACAGCGGTACTACCACACGCTGCAGGAACTTTTTGGCTCCGAGCACGTGTACGCAATTGATCACTTCAACGAGATGACTCCGGTTGATGGAAGTACCAGGGCTCTGGCTCGTACAAGCGAGCTCACATACCAGGTAATGAGCGCTGCGGACTCGAGTGCAGTCTGGGTAATGCAAGGCTGGTTCCTTCGAGAGCGATACGGATGCAGAAAAGCAAATCGATGCAACAAGGTATACTGGAATCAGCAACGTCTTGGTGCGTATTTTAGCTCAATTCCGCGGCAACAGCTCGTGGTCCTCGATTTGAATGCAAGCGAGCAGTCACTGTCCTATGACACGTACGGCTTTCTTGAACACTATTTCTTGACTTGCATCATTCACGTATTTGGGGGCAACCGCGGTATCCACGGTAATCTAACTTCTCTTGCGACGCTGTACGCGACAGCGCAAAGAGATTACCCAGCAAATGCTCTTGGCGTCGGGCTCGCCATGGAGGCGATCGAAGCCGATCCCATTGTTTTTGAGATTTTCAGCGAATCTCGATGGGGCACGCCAGGAACATTTGGACTTGCGCAACAGACGAAATTGCACCCAAAGACGCCGCCAAATCTAACATTTCCCCTCGCCTTGTATGTGGACAATTGGGCTAATTCTCGCTACAGCGCAGATGTAGATGCACGCGTGGTGCACGGTCTGAGAATGCTCACCCACGCGGCGTGGGGGCTCTACTCCTCTGCATATGATAACTCGGACAGTGGCGCAATTGTGAGTTTTCCTTTCGGACATCGAGGATGCTGCTCTGCGAACCCAAACATTTTGCACCTGGTCCCCGGTCAAGTCTTGAAGCCCCAGCACCCCGGAGGTCAGCGTCATGGGATCAAGGGTGAAGCCAATGCAAGCTGGGCTTTCTCTTCGGCCAAAGAGATTGTTCACGGTGCAAGACAGACTACGAGCCCGCTCACACGCGGACTGGAGTATGACTTGATTGATCTCGTGAGGCAAGTCATGGATCACATATTCTGGGACCTTTGCAGAATATGGGAAGCTAGCGTGGGCAGGCGCGATCACCACGAAGCCAGAAGTCTTCGCGCAGCTTTGTTGGAGCAAATTGACGAGGCCGATGAGCTCCTCAGCTCAAGTCCAGACTGGTTGCTTGGACGGTGGATCGCCCGAGCACGCGAATATGGGACGGCCAATGTGCAGGATGCCAACCTTTTTGAATACAATGCCCGAAATCAGGTCACTCGCTGGGGACGCGATGCGCAGCATTCTCTAAATGACTATGCGCGAAAGTATTGGGCTGGTTTGCTCAGTGGGTTTTACAAGATACGTTGGGACATTGCGACGAACGAGGCGATTTTTGCAATGCAATTTAATCGCACCGTCGACATTGATGCGGCGCGCAAGCGCTGCGAAGAGTTTGAGGTTCGTTGGCAGCGCAATTTTCATGACCAATATCCCAATTCGCCGCAAGGAAATGCTCTCGCCATTGCGGGGCGCTTCTTTGATAAGATTAATGCGCATTCGCTCACTAGCAGACTTCAAGGGTGGACAATGGCACCCTCGGCGCGCTTAACAGCGCAACCAGCATGGCACCGAAACCACGAGGTGCTTTCGTACTTTTGTGACATGATGCGTTCGTGCGCTGGATTTTCGACCGAGGGCTACTTTTTCTCGAGTACGCAGTCGAGCTTGCGTATTCCGGCTCCTGGGGTCGTTCTCTATGTAAAAACTGCCAGCACGTTCTGAAGGACGAAAAAATAAAGGAAAGAGGAAAAATTTTGCTTTTGGTGATCACAATGGGCTTTCATGACCGCTGCGAAGAATTGTTCCCTTGCAGTCGCACTTTTGCTTTAAAGTTGGCTGTGCTGCCCTTTTTGTTTTATAAAAAAGAATTGGGAAGACGAAAAACTCGTTGTGCACGCCGCGGCGGCTAGTAGTAGTACTAGCCTAGTGACCTATTACTATTGCTGGCTGCAATCTCGCAGCCTAATTGAAAAATCTGCGTGCGGCGCGTGCGACGCGCGCGCGCGCTACGTTTTGTGGTGGCACAAGTCTGTCGTCGGCGTTACGCGCTGCGTGACGTGGCGCGGGTGGCAGATTGCATCACCGTGCCAAGCGCGCGCTAAGCACCGAGGAGCTTTCATCATGAAGGCCTGTCTGGGGTGCGCGAAAGACTGCGTGGCAGGCACGAGTTTCCGATGCAAGGTCGCGACGATATTCAGTATCGTTACGCTCGTGCTTCTTGCGTGGCAAGCCTCCATTCTCTCATCGATAACAAGGTCGCAGGGAAAGCCGGTGGAGATGGCGGGCTACTTTCTTGCAAGCCCAGCTTCAAGACCTGCTATTGGTCTTGCAAGTGCCCGAACACTGGATCCCCAGGAGGACCTTGGTTTTGATGGCTTCTGCCCTCGGAGATTTCCTGCAGGTCACTGCCGCTCCCCGCCCTGCGAAGACCCTGTCAACGTTTTTCTCGTCTGGCGTGGTCGTGATTTCTTACCCTTCATGTACGAAGCGGGCCTTGTCTCTACAATGAAGGTATTTGGTGCGGATTATCGTGTCATTATCATCAGTGATTCGCTGACTCAGGTAAAGAGCTGGTACCCAACAATTTGGCGAGTAGGTCTCGAGGATTTTGTAAAGCAGATTATCAAGCAGGTTCCTGCCTTGTCAAGGCCGAGAACCTGGAAGCGCTTCATTCAGCGGGTCAATTCAAGTCCGCATGTTGGCGCTCACACTGCAGACTTTATCCGAATTGCCGTTTTATACCTTTGTGGAGGAGTTTACAGTGACTTTGATTCGCTCTGGCTAAAGCAACCACCGGCAGACTACATGAGTGGAGGGTTCGCGGTTGGCAAGTACAAGCATGAGACTTTGTCCAATGGCGTCATGGGTTTCCCCCAGGGCAATGGCGTTCTGCTTAAAGTGCTAAAAAAAATCCTGATAGCTTACAATCGAAACTCTTGGGAAAGCATCGGAGGGCCGCTTCTTTATGAGTGCTACAAGGCGTGTGAAGATATGGACTGCCGTCTGGCCGGGTTTTTCTCTCATTGGTACATGTATTCGCTATTCCCAGGGCAAGCCGAGCAATACTTTTCCAATCCGACACCCGCGGATGATTCTGTTTTACGGAGCATCAAAAATGGGAAAACTCTGCAGCTGCACATGTATGGCGAGCTTACCAAGGTTGCAACGGGGGTACGTCCCGCGCAAGGGTCACTTTACGATATTATCTGCACCTCGTACGGATACTATGCGTCGCCGCCGTAGTCACGCCAGACGGAATGACTGGTAGACGTCTTCAAACTCTTCATGTGTTGCCTTGTGAAAATAAAAGAAATGATCCCTTTTTTGCGAGGCCTTTGTGCGTTGATATTTGAACGGCAGAGGCGCCAACGTTCTCCGAAAAAAGCAATGAAGATCCGAGAAGAAGTCGAATCAGCAATTTTAAGAGACTGCGTGCATCAGGATCGGCAGTGAATACCGAACAGAGGAAAGTGTAGCGTATGTCTAGGTCCGGATCGAAAAGTTAGCGCTTCAATTCAATCGACTCAGCTTGCAAGTATCAAATTCTCATTTTCCCTTCCATTGTCCACGATGATGGAATCTAGTTCCAAGAGAGACCACGCCATGCGCAGAAAGCTAAAAGCCGTGTTGTTGCATAGACCCCAGTTAGGTCTAGGTTACCGTTTGCCGAGGAATTCGTTTTGCGAAAAGGCTCTTCTTGAATCAATATCGCCCGGCTCGATCACCTTAAATCCAGAGCGAAAAAATCCGGCTGAGACCGGATTCGAAGTGTATAAAAGAACAGATATGAGAACTGCTCCCGTTCCCGCGGCCATAAGAAGACTCGGTTTAGTGTCAAATGCGAGCACTGAGACGAAGGAGATGAATAAGATGGAGACTGCCGTCGCAAAACCTTTGAGAATATTGTCCGCATACTTTATGACCACCGCCACAATGAGCCCACCCCAGGCTTGAAGGCAGATAGCAATCCAAGTTGTCCAGTTGTAGCCTCCAAAAAAACCAAATTCTCCAATTCTGTGACCATCTTTGCCAACAACTGTGAATAAGCCAATCAAGATGCCAAACAACGAAAGCTGCACGTTGCGCATCCAGATAGAGACGAAGGAGCCGGATTTTAGCACCTTTTCGAGATACACGCCCGCGAAAGCGGAGATACTGCACGCGAGGACCGTTGCGCCAAAGCCCAAAAGCTGCTGATATTCCCCTTGCTGCCGCGCATCAGACAGCTCATCGTCGCCAACGACTTGCGACAGTTGTACTGCTGCAACGCCACACATGAGTATCACAAGCGAAATCACTTGAAGAGGAGAGAGGGTCTTGCCGAGAACAAAGTAGCTCATTGCAGCTGTCAGCAAGATTTTTAGTTGCATAGACACTTGATACACACCGACTGACAACAGATTGAGCGCCATAAAAAGCAGATTGCTTTGGACTGTGTACAAAATGCCAGGTACGCTCAGCTTCATGGTGTCGGGCTTAGCGAGTTGCCGTATAAGATGTCGACGAAAAGGTGTCGCAACTTTGTTGTCGCGGGTGAACCTTTGATACTCTAGAGAAAGGGACACACCAAGTTTCATGAATTCTGCGCAGAGAATTGCTGTTGATGACACGTACGACGGTTTGTCTGGGGCGTGATGCAACTTGGACACCTTGATCATCAGAACGAGTGCTACATTCTGCACAATGAGCAGGACGAGGCTGACGTATTTGAGCTGGAGCTCGAGGCCACCTGGCAGCTCCACGACTGCTCTCTCCGTGTTCATTGCGTATTGCCTTACCCTGGTCTTGCGGCGCCAGCGAAGGCGGCAGTGATGTGAGGTGAACCGCTTCCTGCGCGGTTGCCGTCTCGCCAACGCTGGCGGTCAGCGGCTGCTGGCAACTAACCCAGCAGCCACCCGCACGAGTAGATGCGTCCGAACGCTCGCTTTCTCTCCGCCTTGGCGTCACGCTCAAAGGTGGTTTGCGCACGCGCTACTAGCTTAGGTTGTGCCTAGGTCCAGACCTACCAAGGTTGTGCCTAGTACCTTCTACTCCTTGCATACCATCACTATGCCTTTCGCCACCAGTGGCATGTACAGGGTCGCCTATGTTACTTTGTAAAACACCAGGACCACGCCAACAACAGCCAAAAAGGCTTGGCGGCTTGCAGGTATGAGCAATCCAATCACTTTGTCAGATTCTCGCCTGAGACCAAGCGCTTCCTCCTGCTGCCCACGTCAAGAGCCCAGTCAGGCAAATCGAAGCACCAACGGTTGCACGCCGCGGCACGAGCTTCTTTGTTTTCTTTTCTCCGATATTTTTATGGGTCAAAGATGAAGCGGGCAAACTAAACCAATAAGATCTGTCTCACCCGTCGCCAGGGGCTCTGCAACGCTCGTGCGCGTTCATCCGTCCGCGCGCGCGCTCGCTGGTCATCCACGAAAACCAGGAGACGGCGGGGCTAGGTCTTGCCGTCGCGGACGTGACGTAACACCCGAAGCTCCTTGTCCAGCCAAGACGCTCGCCGACGCGTGGCAAACGAACGAGAAAACGCGACAGTCCACAATAAGCATGGGTAACGCGAACGTTTTTGCGCTGCGCACAACAATGTATCGCCATTTCTGGCTCTTCTACGTCGCGTGCGTATTTTGCTTTTGCGTCGGCATACTCGTAGGCCCTTGGCTGCGCGGCGTAGATCGGGAGGCGCTCGATTCTGTGAAGCCCGAGTACGTCATTTCGCCGACGCCCCTACATGCCTTAAGCTCTTCTTCACACCCTTCAAACAACGCTTCCGCCGATGACGCACCCGGCGCGGCGGCCGTGCTCGTCACCGGAATGCATCATACGGGCACTTCGATCCTTACTCTCCTTCTCATGAATCTTGGTCTTGAGGCAGGCAGGCGACCCGATCTCCTATTTCTGCCCGGGAACAAAGTCAAGTACTTTGAGCTCGCCAGGGCGGAGCATCTAAACGAGGACTTTCTTCTCAAAACCACGGACAAGACCAATCCCCCTTGGCCAGCATACGGGCACGAGTGGGATCGCGCATCCCTTCAAGAACAAACCCAATACATTCAGGACGTGAAGAAAGTCCTCGACTGGCTTAATGCGTATGCCGGGCCCGAGAAGTCTTGGGTTTTGAAGGACCCACGCCTGTGTCTTCTCGCTGAAGCATACCTGACCCAAGTCACGGATCGCAAGCGCATTTGTATTCTTCCGCATCGAGATCCAATCGAAGTAGCCTCGAGGTTCGTCCCCTTTGCTCGTGGCTGGCCTCTCGAGACTAACCTCGAACTCTGGGAAGAGTACAATGTGCGCGCAATCCAGGCTTGCAGGCGCACGGGCGCGATCATCATACAGGTCAGCCACTTTCAGATGATGACAGAGCCGTACGAATTGGCGAAATACCTGCACGCAAAGCTCGTGGATGCAGGGGTCAAGGGCGTCTTCCTTCCGAGTGAAGATAATTTTCAAAAGCGATTTCTCAAGCTCTGGTTCAACCCGGACAAGCCCTACAGAGTAAGCCCTAAGGGAGGCGCGGAAGTTCTGAGCAAGCTGGAGGGTATGATATCTACGCGAGCCAAGCGCGTCTGGGAAGCACAACGCACTTATAATCTTGGGATGCTTTCAGATGCGGAACTCATTCCGAAGTCTTGGACACATCCTCGTTTCGAGTAGAACCCTAGGCCTAGCACCTAAGTGGCAAGTGGAAACTCCTTGGGGCTGGCGAACCGCCACAGTGAGTGGTCTCCCTGGCTGGTAGGTTTTCTAGCATGCCGCTGACTTCGATCCAATTGATGTTCCTCTTTCCTCAACTCGCACTGTACACCATTGCAAAACTGATTTGAAGCATTCGGGTATCAGGTCGCGAGACTTTCAGGCGAGCACTACGTGCCGGGCGTGTCTTGAGCCAGTGTCTTGAGTGCGAACGCCTGCAGCAAGTAGCCGTCCTTTTAAACCAATGGTGCTGCGGTGTGAGCGCTCCACACTATTCGCTTCTGGCTCTCGGATAACTGTTTTTGTTGTGGTTGGCATACTTCGGACTGTTGTTCCTGCTGAGGTATGTACGCCCCCGCACTGTTTCGATCAACAGTGTATATAGTTGATTTTGCATTTGTGAGGGACAATTCTGTATTGGCATCAAGTTGATCTCCCCGCACGTTTGGCCATTGGTGTGGCTACTGACAAAGCGAGTTCTTTGTTTGCAAGGCTTGCAAGTTTGCTGTTGTTGCTTTAAAGGTAGGACGACCCCCACATGCTTTGCTCGAAGTCCTAAAGTTTGTTGTCGCAAAGCAGATAAGTCCGAGTTCTTTTGTTGCTGCTGTTATACGAGCGCCGTAAGCAATCAGCTGCAGCTGCTGCTGCACTTTGACGCCGCTGTGGTATAAATGTACCATATTAGGCCTATTCTTTGCAGGCTCTTGATTTGCTGTTTTTGCTGTAGTTAGCTTGCTGCTGAGGTAAGCGCCACCCACAGAATTTTTTTTTTAATTTTCCTACTTTTTTTTTAAAAAAAGAAAAAAAAGTAGGCCTATTCTGGGTCCCGTGTTTGCGAGATTTCAAGTTTGTTCGATTTCACCGCTCCACTTACCGCCGTGTCGGGTAAACTATTTCGCCGAAGATTGCGTTCGATCACAGGTCAAACCGAATGAAATCTGGCTGGCCTGGGATGAGACTTTTATGAAATATGTGGGTTCAAATGGATCGCTAGTATGCTTAAGTACGCTAGGAATGTCTGGGGAGTTTCGGTTCTGCTGAGACGAATTTTGTCTGGTGGTGAAGATCGATGTTTCTCCCCACCTTAAATGGCGTCTCGAGGAAGTAGTGAAGAGCTTGATGATCACAAATCTTTTGGCCATGCTAGTTCGTGTTCTGAGCAATGTTAGACTTACCTTGATGTCGCACGAACTAGTGGCTGCTGAGATTGGATGGTTGTCGGCACGGTATGTCTACAATAGACTTCCCATGGGTGCCAAGTTTACTTCACCACTTCTGTGGCGCTGCTGTCTGCTCACGTCATTTCCATTTCCCAACAGACTTTCTCCGTCCGAGTCACGCTCTGCACCGAGCCGGTGACCGAGTCTGGGCCTATCTTTTATCTCCTTCACAGGCAGACCTCGTTTTCAGGCTGGCTGAGAACCTCTTGTGCCGCACAATCCGCCTCGACGCGCGTGGTCGTGGGGCACCAGTTGCTGCGTTGGTGGAGGTGGGACTTTCGTTCTCGCCACGGACGTGGCGCAACGTCTGCCACCCCCAAGCTACGACGTTTGTCGACTCGTGGCAAGCAAACGAGAAAACGCGACAGCCCAACGAGATATGGGCGAGCCGTACATTGTCGCAAAGCAAGAGAACGTGCGTTGCCGCCCCTGGTTCTTCTCCACTGTGAGCATACTATGCTTTTGCGTCGGCATACTCGTGCATCCATGGATGCGCAGTAGTGCAGATTGGGAGGCCTTTGATTCTTTGAAGCCCGAGTACGTCATTTCGCCGACGCCCCTACATGCCTTAAGCTCTTCTTCACACCCTTCAGTCAACGCTTCCGCCGATGACGCACCCGGCGCGGCGGCCGTGCTCGTCACCGGAATGCATCATACGGGCACTTCGATCCTTACTCTACTTCTCATGAATCTTGGGCTTGAGGCAGGCAGGCGATCCGATCTCCTATTTCTGCCCGAGAACAAAGTCAAGTACTTTGAGCTCGCTAGGGCGGAGCATCTGAACGAGGACTTTCTTCTCAAAACCACGGACAAGACCAACCCCCCTTGGCCAGCATACGGGCACGAGTGGGATCGCGCATCCCTTTAGGAACAAACCAAGTACGTTCAGGAGGTGAAGAAAGTCCTCGACTGGCTTGATACGTATGCCGGGCCTGAGAAGTCTTGGGTTTTGAAGGACTCACGCCTGTGTCTTCTCGCTGAAGCATACCTGACCCAAGTCACGGATCACAAGCGCATTTGTATTCTTCCGCATCGAGATCCAATCGAAGTAGCCTCAAGATTCGTCCCCTTTGCTCGTGGCTTGCCTCTCGAGACCAATCTCGAACTCTGGGAAGAGTACAATGTGCGCGCAATTTCAAGCCTGCAGGCGCACGGGCGCGACCATCATACAGGTCAGTCACTTCCAGATGATGACATAGCCGTACAAGCTGGCGAAGTACCTGCACGCAAAGCTCGTGGATGCAGGGGTCAAGGGCGTCTTCCTTCCGAGTGAGAATGGTTTTCCAAAACGATTTCTCAAGCTCTGGTTCGATCCGGACAAGCCCTACAAAGTAAGCCCTAAGGGAGGGGCGGACGTTCTGAATAGGCTGGAGGGTATGATATCTACGCGAGCCAAGCGCGTCTGGGAAGCACAACGCACTTATAATCTTGGGATGCTTTCAGATGCGGAACTCATTCCGAAGTCTTGGACGCATCCTCGTTTCGGGTAGGACTCTAGGCCTAACATCTAACTGACAACTCAAAAGTCCTTGGGCTGGTGTGCTACCACAGTGAGTGGTCTTCCTGGCTAGTAGGTTTTCTAGCATGCCACTGACATGGATCCTCGTGATGATCTTCCTCAACTCGGGCTGTGTACGTGTACACCTGACCTGAAGCATTCGGGTATTGCGAAACTTTCAGGCGATTACCACGTGTGGAATGCCATAGCTGGCCATGCGCGTCTTAAGCCAGCCTTTGTGGGCTGTAGCCGCCGCACTCGTTGCACTCGTCGGCACAAGCAAGGGTGCAAGCGTTGCGGATGCGCCGCAGCGTCCGAACGTGGTCGTTCTTTTGGCAGACGACATGGGGTTCGCGGACCCAAGCTTCATGCGGCGCCGCTTCAAGGTCCCTTTGGGCCGCGCCGTCGAGACCCCTGTACTTGACAAGCTCGCAGCACAAGGGCTCAGCCTTTCGGACGCGCACGCAGGGGCGCCCGTCTGCGCCCCGTCGCGCTGCACCTTCATGACAGGCCTGCACACTGGAAGATGCCCCGTCCGCGACAATGATATTGGAACGATCGCGGACGTGCGGCAAACGTGGGCCTCGCTGTTGCACGAGCAAGGCAACTATCGCACTGCTCTCTTTGGCAAATGGGGCCTTGGTACCAAAGCTCAAGGAGGTCTTCCTTTGGACGCAGGCTTTGAAGAATTTGTAGGCCAGGTTGACCAGCGGAACTGTCACAACTACTATCCGTCCCATGTCTACAGAGGTTGGGACTTTACGGCAGTTTCGAAGAATTACAATGCGTCATACGCGTCGTGCGGCGGCTGGGCTTCCCTCGAGAAATGCGAGTGGTCTGGGGACACTTTCACTCGCGAGACCCTCGCGTTTTTGAGCCACCACGTCGCCTCCGCCGATACTCGTCCCTTTGCCATCTTCGTATCTCACACAACCCCCCATGCTGGAGACGTTGGTTCGAACGACGAGCATGGCTCTCCCGTGCCTCGAATTAGACGCTCGCGCCTCGCGCACATGCGCAATGCTTGGGGTCTGCATGAAGTGCAATATGCCGCCGCGGTTGCTGCCTTTGACGAGCAGGCTGAAATAATCCTTGATGCACTGGATCGATTGAATCTCACTGCAAACACGCTTGTCATGTTTTCCTCGGACAACGGTGCGTCAAATGAGGGCGATCATAGCTACAGGTTCTTCAATTCCAGCGGGCCCCTTCGCGGCTTCAAGCGGAGTCTTTCCGAGGGTGGCCATCGAGTGCCGTTTGTACTGCGGTGGCCTGGGGTTCTTCCCGCGGGCCGCTGGAGTGACGTTCACTTCAACTTTTACGACTGGCTGCCAACTCTTGCTGGCTTTCTTGGTCTTCCGCTCACGGAAACGAATATTGATGGCAAGGACAAATCCGGCGCTCTTCGGGGCCAGTCACACTCGCCCGTAGCCAATCAATATATGGAGTATTGTGGACCACATGAACATCCTAAAGGATTCGGACAACTTGTGCGTAATGGCAGTCTTGCTTTCCTTTGCTTTGGGCCTCGCACGGGCAAGTTGCCAGCATGCGGTCATACGTCTGACCTCGTCGTTTTCGACTTAGCGTCCGATCTATCGCAGACTCATCAACTCGCCAAAGAAAATGTGCCAGAGCTACAGGCTGAAGCTGCATTGGCAACGATGCATCGCGAGCACAGACTCCAAAGCCATTGCGGAAGTCTTGCCGTGGACGAAGTTCTTGATATTGCGTAGAAGACCTTCTAAAATTCTTAAAATTTAAAAATTAAAAGCCAAGGCGCGCAAAGAGAAGCTCTCTTGTGTAACAAATTTGCTTTGCGATACTTCACTATTCTGGTCTTGCAAACGCAGGATTTAAATTGTTTGTTTTTATTTATTTGCTCGAGGTTGGCCACCGCCCAGAATGTGATGCACCAAAGTTGCAACGCCAAAACCAGTTCCGGTTCCCTTGGCAGCATCCCACACAGGACCTGCAATGTCCACGTGAGCCCAAGACACCTTTTCATGATTTATGAAACGGTGCAAAAAGAGCGCCGCCGTGATGGATCCACCCGCCCGCGTGCCAGTATTCTTCATGTCGGCGATATCACTCTTAAGCTGTTTGGCATAAGCATGTTGCAAGGGCATCCGCCAAACGCTCTCCCCCGCAGCGGCGGCACTTTCGAGCAGCCTCTTGGCAAATCTTTCTGAATGAACGAACACGCCTGCAGTTTCGTCGCCAAGTGCAATGATGCACGCGCCCGTGAGCGTTGCCACATCGATGATTTCCTCCGCCCCCTGAGCTTGAGCATAAAGAAGAGCGTCCGCAAGAGCAAGACGCCCCTCTGCATCCGTGTTGTTCACCTCAACTGTGGTTCCGTCCGAAGCGCGCAAGACGCTGCCCGGGAGCATCGCTCCACCCGAAATAAGGTTTTCACACGCTGGGACAATGAAGTCGATCTGAACTCCAGGCGGCTGCAGAGCCAGAATCGTCTCAGCGGCACCCAAAGTTGCAGCTGCACCACCCATGTCAAACTTCATCACATCGATCATCGAACCTTCTCCAACCTTGAGGTTGTAACCCCCGGAGTCGAATGTAACACCTTTGCCCACCACGGCGATCTTGCGTGAAGGCTCGGCATTGCCATCGCCAAGAAATTCTGGCGATGTGTATCGAAGATGAATGAGTTGCGGCGGGTTCACGGAGCCGCTTCCAACACCAAGGAAGAGCTGCATCCCATGTTCTCCGAACGCAGAGCATTGCTCGGCGTTGAGGGTCTTGCACGCAAGGAGTTCCGAGGTTGACGCGATCCGCTCAGCAAAAGCTGCCAGAGTCGTCGGGTTAACATAATTAGGAGGCGCATTGACAAGCTCGAGTGCAGTGCGCGTGCCCCGAGCAACCGCGCTGCCCCGAAGAAGGCCATTTCGATCGCCGCCAGCAACATGAATGGCCACATCGTTCTTCTTTCTCGAGTCCGTGCAACTCGCAAGCGCACGCGAAGAGCGGAAGCGCAGATCTGGCTCAGCGCGAGCGAGGATCGCCGACACCACCGCGCATGTTTCAGCTGTATCGAGCGCGAGCGCATTCACTTCCGTTTTTTCGATTTCACCCTGGCCGCCAGCTTTGGTACACTCTCCCACCACGAGCAGGCCCAGCGATTCAAGCGAGTTCCACTTCATACCGGAGGCTATTTGGAGACCATAGTTTCGAAGCTGGAGAGCCGACGGTGCGCCCTTCTCTCCCATGCCATGACCGAGACCTACAAGAAGAATCTGCTTTGCAGGTTTGGTCGCGTCATCACTACGCGCAACGCGTAGATACAAAGACTGGCCTTCCTTGCCTGCAAAGCCAGAGGCCGCGCACTCTTGAGCAAGGGAGACGCCCAATGCGGACTCGAGCTTGCCCATGCCACCATCAGCATAGTCTGTGCAAGGATCGAGGCCCAGAGTTCGAATTTAGGAAGGGTGCGCGGCAAGGGCACGTAGAGAATAGACGGCTCCTCGAAAAGAAAAAAAAAGAAGGAAAGAAATGGAGGGAGGAAGAATGAGCGAGATGGATCAGGATTTCCGCAAGGCGAGGCATCGGTGCAAAAGTTAGCCCATCTGGTTGCCTTTTTCCAAATCAAACATTGACGATGCAGTCGTCTCTAAACAGCAAGAAAAACGAATGGGTCTTGGGCCACAAGGATGCGCGAGGACGCAGGAGGCTTTCCGTCACAGGCAAACAAGCAAGCCAGAAAGCGAGCGAGCCAGCGAGCGACAGCAAGACTGCGTACGAATCGCGAACACCGTGGACAGACGCCCGCAAGTCGGCTAGCTCAGCAGGGTGGTGATCTTTTGCTCTCTGCTTGCTTGCATTTTATCGGTCGATCTAAATAAAAGGCACAGCGCACTCGCTTACTTGCTTGCTTGCTCACTCGAATGCTCACTCGAGTACTCGCTCCCGCGCCCGCACTCAAGCTCAGGCACGACTAGCGATGGCAGCAGCAGCAGCAGAAGTTTCGTTTCCGTCGAAACTATCCCATCTAATTCAATTCAATTCCTTTGTATCCCAATCCAATCCATTCCATTCGATCGGTCGCAAAAAGGTGTACGAGGAGATGGACAACGAGGAGGAAGAAAAGAGAGAAAAGAGGGGATCCTTCTGCTGCGGCATTCATTATCGATCTTTGATAAAGTGATACTTACGGTCTTCAGTGATGGCTGCGGTCACGCCGTCCAGGAGCGACCAGTCAAGCGGCGCCGGCGCGTCCGTGGCCACGTGGATGGGCCTGGCGGCTACGCCTGCGGCGGCGCACGGCCGGGTGAACTCGGCCCACGCCTTGTTCACCGCGAGCCCGTGCCGCGCGGCGGCCTTCCTCGACCCTTCCGGCGCCAGTCTCGCGCTCGCGGCCACCACCCGCGGCGCCGCCACTCGAGGCGCCCCCGCCGCGCCGCGCGCGACCTGCGCGGCCACGCGCCGGCTCGCCGTCCGCAGCATCCTCGCCTCTGCCTCCGCCTCTGCCCCTGCCTTGCCCTGCCCTCCGCGACGAGGCCGCTCTGGATGCCGCTCTGCGCCGCGCTCTCCTCGCCCTCCTCGCGCTGCAGCTTCGCGTTCTGCTGTTCCCTCACGCCTTCCTTACCAGTGCCCTCTGTCCAGTGGCAGTTCCGCTAATGCCACACACAGCAGTTTATCTTCCGCTGTAAGTGACTCTTCCGCCCGCCACAAGTAAACTTTCCGCCACCTCCCGCCACTGCCCGCTGCTGCTGCCAGCGCGCTATCGGCACTCCCCCACACTTCTTGCGTACCCCCCTCCCGCGTCGTCTCTCTTTACTTATTTCGGAAGCGCCGTGTGCACGGGGGCCTTGCCAAAAGTCTGTGTCGCATTTCGGGGGATCCTTGCCCCTCTACGACAAGCAGGGCCGGCGGTGCTCGTTTGTCCGACAAAAGACACTAGATTTTGTGAACAGGCACCTAATTGGGCACGGCGCACCTTCGCACACCGGCACAGAGGGGGAGAGATGCGAGGGCGACGGTCGCACGGCAGACTGGCAACCAGCGTGGCGCCTCGAAGGTCCTTCTCCTCCGTACCGCGCAGCGAGCCAAGCCGAGCCAAGCCGAGCCGACCCGCAGCGGAAGCTTCGTGAACTCGAACACTCCGAAGGCAGTCAGACAGAGCGAGGGCATCTCGAGCCACGTGGCACGCCAGAATCGTCATCATGTTGGACTTTTGCCTGACCATCCCGTACGGCGCCCTGCTCGTGCTGGGCGGCCTGCTTGGCGCCATCAGGGCGGGGTCCATTGTGTCTGCGCTCACGGGTACGTTTTAGACCGATACAACCGGTTCCATTGGCGAGCCGCTACGCTTGCGGACTGGGCGCCACGTGCTGGGTGGCCCACCGCAAGGTAAAGAGTACTTACTCGTTGAATCTGCTGTTTGACTAACCGACGAATTCTCGCGCTTTCGATCTCGATCTCGCTCTCGCTCTCAAACGCCGCAATGCGATGACGATGACGATGACGATGGCAATGACCCTTCTTCAACATCGCAGGTTGTGGCATTGGTCTTGCTCTCATCGCCATTGGCTGGACTTCGTACCAGGAGTATCTCGAGAACAAGAATGAGGAGGACAAGAGGTACCGGTCGCCGACTTATGCCTACGTCGTTGTGTCGGCGGTGCTCACCCTCATCGTGACCATGCTCATGTTCGAGCGTTACCAAGAGACGGGCGTCTTTATGCCTGCTGGCTTTGTTGCGGCACTGAGCGCCGGTATGCTCGCCTTCTACGCCTACAAGCTTCTTTTCTCAGGCGATGTTGGCTCGCACGCCAAGCGTGCCTACGAGCACAACGACTAAAGGTAACCTCGTCGCGTTTATAGACATGTAGCTACGCCCTTCGCTCCCTCTACTTCTCCCTCCTCCCATCCCCCTTGAGTTAATTTAAGCCTAGCCAGTTAGACAAGCTTTCTCACCTTTGCTTGCGTGTCACACTCCCCCCTTTCTTTTCATCCCTGAAGCGAGGGGGCTCCATCGAATGGGCGCCCCTGCTGCGGCTCCTTTATTGGAGATCAATTTGCTTCTTTACTTTTCTTTATTAGATGGAAACAAGTCTTTCGTGTACTGCTTCGGTTGTCAACGGTTCTTGCGGTAACGCAATGGCTCTCAAAGGCTTCTTACGACTGCACATACGATCCACACTTGCCATTACACGTAGCACGCTTTCTTTTACTCTCTTTGTCCCTGCGAGCACGAATTGCTTTAACAAGGGTGCCATCGACATTGGCACGGCCCGATTCGAGGCTGCACCGCCGAACGTGCACGGTGCTACCGCGACACATTTAAGACGACTAACTGCAACGACCACGACGAACGCGACGACCGCGAGACAAAGAAGCAGGCTCACAAGGACGCCACCAAAGCTGCCCCAATGTTGAGTCTGCGCTGAGTCAACAAGAAGATGCTGTGACATCTCCACATAGAAAAACAGAAGCATGAAACTGCTCGCGAGCTGGTCCATGAACATAATTGTCCGGTACTTGAATGGCCGTACGCAGGAAGTAGCGAGCATATAGAGAAGAATGTTTCCCTGAGATATGAGGCATTGAGCCGTCGGTGAAGCCACAAAGGTCCCGGTGAAAATTAGCGCAAATATGCGCAGCGCAGCGGCCGCAGCCCATAAACCATGCCGCCGCGCCTCTGCGCCCTCCACAAAGGTAGCGAAAGTTATCTGAGTGCAAGCTGCGTTCTTGCAGAGCCAAGAGTAGAGATAGCGCGACACCCAAACGATAAGCACTCCACAAAGAAATACGCCTACGGGCGCGGCGATGCCAATCATTGCAGCGAAATGCCAACTTCCCTCCGTCCAGCATTCCTGGCTCGTATCAAGGACAAGACGTGGGCTCCCGTCTTTGGAATCGGTACATACAAAAAGACGAGCAATTCCCACAGTAATCTGAGGATATAGAAAACGCGTGACCGTACGCGTGCTTTTCCATAAGGAAGTTTTTGCCCGACAGACACCTCGATTTTTTATTGAAACCAGCACCGCCATCAGAAGGGGAAGCACATACACCAGCAGCACCGCTTCGATCATGAATGAGGGCACGAAGCTGTCTTCGAGGATGCATGGAGACCATGTGAGAGTGCCCGACGTAGTACTCGCTGTTAGGGAACTCGCCCACATCACAGGGAGAGCCCAATCTGCCCGAAAGGCGCGCAAGACAGATATCTGCTGTAGGAAGCCCAGTACTATCTTGAATACATTATCGCTTGCGGAAAATGGCGTCAGCTGTGTACAGACGCACATGAACAAACTGGCAAGAATTACGCCCAGAACACTCAGACCTGCATGCGTTTGAAGAGTTGCGCATGCAGTGCAACCCGTCAAGCTGCCTCGCCAATGGCTTGCAGCACATTCACCGCAAAGGATCCCGGCATAGCCTGACGCACATTGCGATGTACGGTACATTCTAATAAAGTCCGCGTTCGCGAGCAATGCCTCGGTGGTCGAATTTGCCACTTCTCGCAGCTGCTCAGCGAGAAGATGTGAGCGTCCTGCAAACGTGCACGCAGATCTTGATAAGCACGGCAGGAACGCTCCTGAGCGAGCAAAAGTATGGAAAAAGCGCTGAGCAGGAATTGCAATCGCGCCGCCAAGGCATCGCGCGCCTTCAGGGCATTCAGAACACACTTCGTCTGAGCTGTTCCAGCTCACAAAAGCTGGGCCTTCGCATCGCTCACAGCTGTCACGAGTGAGCGTGGATATCGAACCTGGCAGGCAAGCGTAGCACTGCGTTGCTGGCCACGACCCCGGCCTGAACGTTCCACGTGGGCATTGTTCGGAACGTGATATGTTAGTACTGTCAGGAAAATACCAGCCTGGAATAGTACGGCTTGCTGAAGATGTACATACTTTGAGACCGGTTTGCGCATATGGAACTAAAATGTCGCCGCTCGGACAGTGATCGACAAGAATTGGAAGTTTTGCGCTGGCGATCCTTCGTTTGCTCGTAAAATGCTGCGAATGAAGTTTGGGCTGCAGATGAAGCGTGTAGTTTCCTGTTGCAGCGACAACTCGAATGCCACGGATCAAAAGAGAATCTTGCAGCGCCAGTGTTCCAGCAAATGGCTCCGGTAAATGAACGCTCGTCTTGAGTGCAGCAGGCGTTTGAATAACGAGTGGAAGCACGAGCTCGCGTGGCGTCGCAAATGGCTCGTCGAACGCATCGACGAGAACAACGCAGAAGGGGGGAAGGTTGCCGCCGCTATGCGTTGAAAGGCTTGCGATAGTCTCTGTCTGAAATGTGCAGGTCAGCTTGTCATTGTCATCATTATTATCATCGTCGAGCTGAGCCGGGCACACTTTGAGCGCTGCCGGGGCCGTTGTAATCGGTTTAGCATGGGTTGCCTTGTCAAAAGAGACATTTTGCAAGTTGAATACACCATTGTTTCCGGCAATTAACGCCCAGTCATTTGCTTCCGAAACAAGGCGCAAATCAGCCACTAAATCTACGTAGATGAGAGGCGCAGCAAGAGCATGGTTCCCCACGAAACTGGCGTTCGAAATGTTGACTGCAATAAGATGACCCGCTCCCGGCACCACCGCAATCGCTCCACCCGCACCAGCGTCAGAGCCGAGTACACGATTCGCCTTGAACTCGGAGATCCCGCCCAGTGCAATACGAGAACCTAGGTCGAGAGCCATCGCGCCTCCATGGCTTCTTGCAGTATTTTGAATAAAGTGGGCGCTTCCATTAACGGCGAGCGAGGCGCCACTTCGAACGCGAAGAGCTCCCGCGCGAGATAATGCCTGGTTTTTCGTGCAGTTGAGATTGTCGGTAATCAGCTCAGCGCCTCCATCCAGGCAAATCGCCCCTCCTTCTCCTTCGACGGCTTGATTTCCGACAAGGACCAATGTTCCAAGACTCGCACAGCGTGTATTTCTTGCAAAGCCCAACGCCCCCCCACAGCGCCTCGCTTGATTGTTTGTAAAGGAATTGACGCCGTCTAGATGAAGACTAAGCTGAAGATTTCCAGACGTAGCGTGTTCGATCGGAGACGAAAATATTGCACCTCCTGAGCCCGACACTGCTACATTGGCGTGGAACGTGGATTCGGTCATGGTCATGTTCGCTTCTGTTGTCATGAGCAGTGCACCGCCATTCGAAAGAGCGCTGTTATTTTCGAACCTTGAAGATATCATGCTTAGGCTCATTCCAGGCGCGCCTGCAGCGAGAAGAACACCTCCACCACCGCCCTTGGCATGATTGTCTGTAAAGGACGAGTTCGAGATCAGTACACGTGCAGGTCCTCGGATCGAGAGCACGCCGCCATCAACATCTGCGACATTCTCAAAAATCTGTGAATCGCTCATTGCAAGTGCGAAAATGTTCTGATTTGCGCCGTCGAGGTTAAGACTGGACGGCCTTGAGGTTATCGCCACGAGAGCGCCGTGATTGGTGACACGAGCAGCCGTCAACGAAGTCTGGTCAACGATAACGGCGTTGTTGCCATCGTAGACCTGCGACACGAAGGCTCCAACGTGTGCGAGAGCAGTGCGCACGAAGCTCTTTCTTACAATGAGACGCACGAGGCGCTCTGCCCGTGACAAGTCAAGAAGTTCATAGTTCACACCACTATCGCCGAAATAGAAAAGACCACCTTCGAAAGCACGGTGATCCTCGAAATAACAACCAAGAAAGGTTGCACGAAGGCTGAGCAAGCCACGGCCGACGCTTAAAAGACCTCCTCGAGTTGCGGCTACATTTCTACGAAAGGTACAAGACTCCACCCAAAGACGACCCCCAGCAACGGTCCTAGGCTCGCTGCTCAATGCAACGATGCCACCTGCCTCCATGGCCGTGTTGTTTTCAAAAAGAGAATCCTTAAACACCACGTCAAGAGAGCCGACTCCGTTTGCGTTGCTAAAAACTCCCGCAGAAGCACCTATATTGTTGGAGATGACGGCGCGAAGCACCCTTGTTGTCGCGTACGACCCTCCCCAGAAGACTCCAGCCGGACCAGCGAGATTCTGATTCCCAGAAATGCTTGCATTTTGAATCTCAAAATGAGAATATGTTCCCTGATATACTGCTCCTGAGCAGTTTGTGACGCTGACTCCATCGAGAACAAGCGAGGCGTTCTCGTGAAGGTAAAAAAGATAGGTATCATCCAAGTCGTTGTTGCCGTCTCCGCACGTCAACACAAGATCCTGCTGCGAATCCACGAGATGGAGACTGAAGTGCGCAGGTACGCTAATTGCCGCTTGATTGCACGTCAGCGGGCCTCGAAGACTTGAGAGATCCAGCGTGCACTCTTGGCGAATCAGGAATTGCGAGCATTGTTCTGCCATGGCGGCACTGAGGCGACCCGAGGTTTCAGGACATGCAGCCACAATATTGATCGTCGCAGCAGACGCTGTTGGGGTTGTAGTAGAGATTACCGATGTCGTTGGCGAGCTAGTAGCCGTCGTGGACGCGCGTACTGCTGCGCAAGAGCAGTACGCCCAGTCCAGACCTTGAAAATCGCCCTGTAATAGCTCGGTTTTCACGCCGCACCATTGTACAGTAGCCTCGTCTTCCGGTGTCCCGTGTTCTGACGCGCGTGGTGGGCGACGTCCATCTTTTTCCTCGAGGGAAAGGCAAACTTCGAAAGCGGCGCCTTCAAATGCAAACGGAAAAGTACAGGGGTGCTCTTCGAAGGTGCAGGGATCGTAACATGGACGCGCGTAGGACAGATCGCCGCTTTCATAGCATGTCTTGAGGCACCAGCTCTGCACATAAACGGCACGGTCCTCGTCGCAGCTCGGATCAGCTGAATCACAGATCTTGCATGCTTCCGGGTACGCTGCAAGCAAGGCAGCACACGACCCTTCACCTTGTAAAAGGTCCAGTTCGTTTATGCATTCCACAGAGCACACCCCACATGATCGCGGACATGCCATTTTTATGCTTTCTGAAGCCTGGTCGCCGAGGTTACACCATCCATTGTCAGACCAGACGTTGAGCGAGCTGTCGTTCCAGAAGCCTTCAACAACCTGCGGCTTGGCTACATCATAGCACCACAAACCACTATCGTGGCACGTGGGAAGATCTTGCGTATCCCCCACGAGGCGCCGATGCCATGGCCGGTGCTTTGGCAGCTCGGCATCGAAACGTAGGGGCAGTGTGGCCCTCGCCCTGTGCCATAGACAAAATAAAATTATGATGGCCCTGACGAGCAGCCTTTGAGGATGCATTGCGGGTTGAGCACGCATGTCAGTACTCCGAGTCGAGGAAAGGGTCGCTTACTCGTTGTTCTCTGCTGATGCACGAGTCGCTCGGCGGGAAAATGTTTCTGCCTGGACATGATCGACAAAAATGAGGGAGACCACGCACGAAACCAACCTTGCGTGGCGTCACTTTGCGACACCTTTATCCCGCCTCACCTGCGTCTACTGTAGTCTCCGTCGGACTCCTCGCCGTTCGCTCCCACCCGAATCTAAGCCAAGCTAATGGACTTTTCTCTCCGCTCTTGCGCCTCCTCGCGCGGCGTCGCGCCCGCTCGCAAGGATGCGCTCTCACTCTTTGATGGCCACACCACAAGGACTCGGCGAAGAGAGCAACATACCCTGGGGGGCTAAAGCACCCGCGATCTGAAGTGCGTTTTTTCCGATGGAATTGTCTTATTGGTTATATTCGTAGCCGGCGGAGCCGGTCTTGACGAAGGATGACTTGTAGAAGAAGGAGACTTGGGAGTAGGCCAATGAATAAGAGCTTCCTCGACGCGCAGTAGCTGCTTCGCCAAAGTCATCAAGCGGTTTCTCCTTGTAGAAATCTCGAAGGAGTCTGTCTGCGTTTGCTTTGAGCGCGATCGCCTTGTCCTTGTCGCCGTGAGCAGCCTCGTACAGGTATTGCGCGGCAGCGAGGCGCGCATGGAGGTATTGTTGAACATCGGGCGCCTGGTTTTCCTTCGCGTTAATGTAGGTCGAAGCAATGTCCGGAAGCTCG
>BGKB01000132.1:82525-200020 GCA_003116975.1 Aurantiochytrium sp. KH105
AGGCTGTTTGCCGCCCTGGATAGCTCGGCACCGCTTTTTGTTTCGACTCGTGTGGCGGCCCCCACAGCTTGCGCAAGGCCGCATTGGGCATTCGTCTCTACGATGGCACGGAGGTTTTGCCGGGTCACACCAACAAGTACAGCCTTTCTTCACAGAATGTCTTTTACTGCATTGATTGCAGATAGGCGTGCAAGCTTGATTGTACGCATGCTTGGATTCGCATTCACTACATGGCCGAGACCTGCATCTGTCACGCCTGCATTCATTCGCGCCATCGCACCAGCAAGTCATTGTGAATTTGCGTTAGGGTATTGTTCGCTGATGCTTTCCATTAAAGCTTTCTGTTTTCATCGCTGCGAAGGGCTCGTCACTGTCAAGGTTCCTCAATGGTGGCTTGTGGCTGGCTTATTTCACTGCTGCAATGTCTTGCTGCCAGTATGACCAGACTGCTTCTTCATTGTTCGACTTGTTGCGCTGATGAGCCCTTGAAACAGGCCTATTTGGATGGAGGACGAATGGCGGGGTTCGTGGAGCCGCGACCGTGCGGAAGACGCCGCAATTGTCAAATTTCTGCGCAAGTTTTCTGCGCAAGTTTGCCCCCCGAGTAATAAATCAGTGCTAAAAACGCACTTCAGAAATCTTGCAACAGAGGTGCCCATTTGCGAATCGAATCTCGGTCGGTCGTATGATGTCCAGGCCTCGTCCAGCCCAGCTGATTATGATTCCAGCGTTGGTTGAGTCGAAGCTGCGGAGGGTTCCTTCATCCATGATGACTGACCATGGCCACGCTGCTGCCAAGGAAAGGCAAGGGCAGCAAGTCACTACGGCATTATAATAGAAGTGGTAGGCCTATACTGCGTCTACCAACCAGTACAATGTCCTCTTCAAGGGCTTGACAGTAAGTTTTTACAGATAAACGACTCGGAAACACTTGGACACTGGCAGCACTGCGACCGTCCGTGCTGCAAAGCCCGAGCCCGAGCGCGTCGCAGCCGAGGACCCGCGAGCAGGTTCCTCGCCCGCCCGCTCGCGGCCCTTGCGCGCCGTCCGCCCCTTGCGCGCCGTCCGCGCAGGACGCCCGGCGCCAAGGAGGGCTGGTTCGAGTCGGCGTATACGTCCATCCGTCTGACAGTGAGTCTGGAGCCAGGCAGGCGCGTGCTCGCGGCGCCTGCAGCCGGCCGAGGGAAAGAAAGCTGGCCCCGGCCGGGGCTCGCGCGCGCGTCTGCGCAGCCCCGCGGACAAAGCTCGAGGCCGCTCCGAGCGGGCTGGTCGCGCGCCGGCGGCGCAGGGCGAGCCTGCCGTCGCGGTGCTGGGAGACCACATGAGCCCGAACGCGAGCAAGCTGGCGAGGACCGCCAGCTCACGACGCGACGACTGCGCGCAGCAGCACAAGAGGCGCCAGCAGAAGGGAGGCGCCAGCAGGAGGCGCCAGCAAGCGAAGAGCCCGAAGTTTGCCATGCAGATCTCGCGCACCTCGCGCAAGGTCTTGACCCAGATGCTGCGCGAGGCATCGCACCTGCAGATTGGACACCTCGAAAAGGAGTTCTGGGCCTGGGACGAGCACATCAGCGGCACGGTCTACAGCGGTACGAGACGGAGTCCGCTGCTCAGGACGCTTTGCGCGTGTTTGAGCATTTCGGGGGATGAAGCATTGTGGTTCATCCTGCCTGTTGTTTTGGCTTCTGTAATGACCGTCGTCCAAGGAGGGCCTCTGTGGATGGGATGCGGCAACATCTCGTGCGACATGGAGTTCTTCTTGGACCTTTTTGGCGGCATGGCAGTGTGTGCGTTTGTGGAGCAGGTGCTCAAATTGTTTTTTCAACGACCCCGACCAACATGCCGCCCCTACGATAACACGTACTGCTGCATTTTAGGCGAGGGACACTCGTTCCCATCGGGACATTCGATGCGAGCTCTGTACGCATTCAACTGGCTTTTTTACAGTGCGCATGCAACGTTCATGCTTGGCCTTCCGCATTATCTGGAGCCGTTTGTGCTGGTATGGGCGCTGGGGGTCGGCTACGCCCGGGTTGCTGCGGGACGGCATCACCCTATTGACGTAATTGTGGGCGATGTAGTTGGCCTTGGGATTAGCAGGGTTGTCGAGAATGATATCTCTGATCGCCATCGCGTCCTGGTCAAAATGTTTTGCGGCATTGCGGTCGCCATACAAGTATGGTTTCTCTTGCTTGGTCCAATTTTGCGCGACACTGTACAGAAATACGTCGGGGGGCGCAAAAGGGCTCTTTTCGTTGCGGGTGCGGCTGGGACGATCTACTTTTCCTTTTATGTCGCGGCTCTCTTCTCGGTGTTGGACATCATGTTCAACTTTGCGCACGAGTGCTCCGTAGGCCGCTTCAGTCTCGCTCTGTCTGCAAGCGAAGCCTCTGGGTGGCAATGTAAGCAGTGGACAGCTGCCTTGTACTAATTCACTGTCTTGAAGAGCCCTAAATGACACATTGTCTTTGCAAACTTTACTTTTCCCATTTTTGCTGAGACGTGGTCACCGCACTCCACGGCAAAGTAGGATAAACAACTCAAAACTTTCGTTTATTCATTCGATCTGACGGATCCCTTGGCTACTTCTGCAATAGAAAAATATAGGAGGGCGGGAGACGCAAGCACTCATTGAGGAAAGAGAAATGAGTCCTGAGTAGTTGGCTTCGAAGAAGTAGCCCTAGGCAAGTGGGCTAGCATAACTGAGCTGAGCCGTCTGACAAATCACAGCTGCCAGAAGAGATCTCCAAGCTTCTTAAGATCATGAGAAAATGGCATGATCAGCGCGCTGCACTTACTTGAGGCTAGCATGCGAGTATTCGAAAAGAGAATTCTGAAGAGAAAGTAAAGGTATGTACTGACTGAGTGAGTGAGTAGCTCTCTGACTGTAATTTACTCGCCTCCCTCCTCTCCTTTTTTTTTTGACTGAATGCAGTATTGCGTCTCATGACATCGCAAATATTTGTCTAGCTCGATGAGTTCAAGGAATTAAAGAACGTCCTCGCAAAGCTGCTAAGAGTGCGCGCGTATGCGCCATCTTTAACCCCAAGGTATACAGTCACACTTTTGCATTCTTGAGTTTTTCCGAAGGAGGGCTTGCTTGCTTTCACGAAGAAGCACGCTCCCACTCAAGGCGGCGTCGCGGAAAATTTAATCTTTCTGACGTCTCGGTTGGACAAATTTGTTTCGCAAAAAGTGCGAGCTAGCCACGAAAATGCAGCTTGGATTCCCTCTCCCGTCGCTGCAGAGGTATGTTGAATCTGCCAGAGTCTTCCTCGAATTTGAGAGCAGTTCAGACCGTCTGAAATGTCGGTTCCTGACACGGCACTGCACTGATCCTGCTTATTTGCAAGAATGAGGAGGGGAACGCGAGCAAGACGCGAATCCTCCAGGAACGCCTGGAGCGTGTTTCCGGCCTTTTCGAAGCGATTACGATCTGTGCTGTCAATGACAAAAATAATAGCATGGACTTTCTCGTAGTGGTGGCTCCAAATACTTCGGCGCGCGGGGGCACCGCCAAGGTCAAAGCAGTTTACTTTAAAGCCCAGAATTGAGAGTCGGACCAAGGCGCACCCTCGAGTTTCAATGAGCTGTTTGCTCGCATACACATGTTTGTTTGCGGCTTTGTGCAGAATGCTTGTTTTACCGCTACCTTCTAGCCCAAGCACGACGACATTTGCCTGTTTGCTGCGTCCCTTGAGTTTTGAGTTGTACGTCCCCATCTCTGCGTAGAGACACTACTCGGGCTCGCCTGTCTCTGGCGCGACTACTTCTTTCTTTCGTCGTGCACTAGCAAATTTCATGCACGGGCCACGCAGAGCGCAAGCGAGCGTGTGTTGGTGCGTGTGCTTGCAGTGCAGAGCCGTGCAGCGCGTCGTCTTCGCTCTTCTTCGGGAAGAACGAGCTGCAAAAAGAATAGCCAGAGGAGATAATAGCTAGATGGGTACAGGATTAGCTGGATGAAGGGGTGCCTGGCCAAGTATTTCGCCTACTAATTCTGCCTCGTAAAGTAGGAGAGAGAATGAAAGCAAAGTTCAGTATTGAACCGAGCTGTCGAGAGTTTTTACTTTCGCCATTTAGCAATAGACAGCAGCTAAGGGTCAGCGAGCGTCGCATTGGACCGCCGATACGACTTCTGCCGCACCTCAGCTCGACTGGAATAAATAGCGAAAAGAATGCCGAGAACTCCGAATTCAAACGGCTACATTTGTAAGAACTTCTGAAACTTTCATCTCTTCTGAAAGGCTACTTTCGCAATTGGGTTGCGCACACCGCGGCGTGGGCGCAGACTCGGGTGGGTGGCGGCGGCGAGGCGCGCCACACGAGCTGAGCAGAACCAACCGCGAGGCACGGCGAGGCGAGGCCAGTCAAGCCGAGCGTGGCAGCGCAGACTTGAGCGACAGCGCAGGACCTACGCGCGCACGAGTCCAAACGAGGATCACGCGGTGTGCAAGCACGCCCTCGATCTGGCTGCGGAGAGAGAAGCGGCGGTCTGGAGACGTCCTCCCTCCCCCATTTTTGAGCGAGAAGATGGTCCAGACGCGACGCAGGGCCGAGCCCGCCGTGTCTGGGAGCGCAACAAAGGCACCAGCGACACCTTCGACCTCGGCCAAATCGAAGGCAGATAAAGCGAAGTCAAAGACCAAGACCGGAGCCGCGACGGCCAGGAAAGCTTCGGTAGCCAAGCCTCGCAGGACGCGGGCCGCAAGCGAGGATCTCGCAAGCGAGGCTGTTTCAACCAATGGCCATGGGCCCGACTCGGCCATCATGGCCAATGGCACCTCCAAATCCGACAAGTCTACCCCTCGCAAGAGATCTTTGTCAAATGCGAGTGGATCGGCCGTCGACGCCGGTGCTCCCTCCGCGACGGCCAATGGTGTTGGTAAGAAGCGTTCTCGTTCCGGGTCCATTAATATTAATGGCATCACTGGCGTCACCCACTCCGCTGATCTCCAGGCGAAGCAGGAATTTCAAGTGCAACGCTGCCGCTTCATGAACTGGGTGCCATTATCTATCACGAGCATGAAGGCGAATCTCGCGGGCTCTCAGCTGGCACTGACGCGCGAGAATGGCGCAGTCGAGGTGTGGAACATTGACAAACAAGCCTGGCATCAGGTGATTCACGTCCCCGGTCGCGAGGAGCCCGGTTTCGCTGGAACAACCCTTTCCATGGCCTGGGTCGGAAACGCGCGCCTCTTCGGAAGCGATATGGACGGCAATGTTTTCGAGATTGACATGCGACGCCAGGCGCGCGTTCGCGAGACCTCCTCCTTTGGCGGTGCGGTGTGGTGCATGGACTCGAGCACGGAAGAGGTCACGTCTCAGAGCGACGAAGCGGGATCAGAGGACAGCGAGCGTGCCGTAATAGCAATGGGCTGCGAGGATGGACGCGTCCGAATTTTCGAAGTCCTTCCCGGTCAGGGCGCAGGCTTGGAGTACGCGCGAGCCTTTCGATCGGTGGCAACAGGACGCGTTCTGGCAATCAAGTATCACCCTGCTCCGGAGCAGCGCCACGTCCTCTACACCGCGGGTGTTGACGGTCTCATCCGCAAATGGGACGCCCGCGCGGGCCAGGTCATCTTGCAAATCGCGACGGAGTCGTACGGCAAGGTGGAGCCCATTTGCGTGTGGACTTTGGAGGTTCTGAAAGACAGCACGCTGTTTTCGGGAGATTCGGATGGCCACGTGCACGTCTGGGACTCGCGGGACGAGGCCGGCACATTAATTCGTGGCTTTCACGAGCACCGAGCCGATGTGACGACCCTGGCTGTGAGCAAGGACGAGACGACCCTTTTCGCCTCTGGTATTGACTCACGCGTGGCCATGTTCCATCGTATCGACGCCACGGATGGCAGCGGAGTGCAGGACTGGGTCTATGGCTACAGTCATCGTCCGCACTCGCGCGACGTTCGGGGCCTGGCAATTGTGGACAATGGCCGCATCCTCGCCTCTGGCGGCGACGACACCCAAATTTGCTGGTACCCGGTGCGTTCATTCTCCAAGGCGCGTCCCACACGCCTCGGCCCGTTTTTGCACCAGACCTTGGTCCAGCCCACGTGCAGAGGCAGTTTGTTGCTCGCGCAACATGCTCATCATGTCGAGTTGTGGCAGTCGAAGACGCAAAATCACCTGGCCTCGTTGCACTTCAAGGGCCGCATGGGACTGCGATGCGCAGCGCTTGCCCCTTCTGGTCGTTTGCTTTTGTGCGCGGATGATGCGGGGCTCAAGGCATTCTCATTACGTAGTGACGAGGCTGTTGCCGGTGGCGACGTGAGCCTGAAGCGTCTCACCGAAGTGGAACAGAGGTTGCAGAGCCGCGAGGCAGGCGTGTCTGCACGCGCGGATGGAGTCGTGGTTGCCGCATGCGTGGCGTCTCCCACACTGTCTCCCGAGGAGGAGAAGGCCGGGAAGGAGCTCTTGGTTTACGCCTTTCAGTCCGGCCGCGTGTGCGTCGCCCGCATTCTCGGCTCTGTCCAGGACTCAGACATGCTCACTTGTTTGGTTTCGTGGGATCCACTTTGGGACGGCGCGGCGATCAAGGAAGTCGTCGTTAGTGACGACGGCCGCTGGGTCGCAGTAGCTTCTGCAGGTGGTCAACTTGCCGTCTACGATGTGCAACTCAAGAAACTGCAAATGGAGATTCCACGGGCCTCTCTAGGTGGTGCGCTGTGCAGCGCGCTGCGTTTTCAATCTGGCTCACCAGGAATTTTGGCAGTGGCGACAATGAGGAACGAAGTCTTCGTCTTTGACGTGCAAGGTCAAAAACTGACCCCGTGGAGTCTCGCTGCTGCCGGGCGCATGGATCCGCTACTACGTGAGCAGCACGAGCCTGTCATCGGGATTACTTTTGATAAGGCAGACCCTTCTGTTATGATCTTATGGGGCCGCTGCTTTGCTTGCAAAATTTCGCTGGCAACATTGCCGCATGCACTCGAGGCTCATGAATCTGGAACCCTTCGTTTTAGTATGCTGACTCGCTTCAAGCCCATCATACACATGGACTTTGTCGACGAGCACGAGATCCTCGTCGTTGAGGCTCCTTGGATCAAGGTCATGCAGACGTTCAAGGATCCAATCAAGCGCAAGATCTATGGTGGCGCCACTTAGATGTCACAAGATGTGCCGCAGCGATTGCGCGTTCAACACGCAGTTGCGATCCGGGTCGAGCCCAACAACTTCTCGGACTGTTGGGGGAGAAGTCAGGACAGAAGAAAGGAAAGAAAAGAAAAGCAAAGAAAAGAAAAGTCAGAAAAAGAGACATCAGCATAACATCATCCACAGATTTATATTCTTTTGGTAAATTCAACATCGCCCTCTGCTCCAGCTTTGGCTTTAGCTTCGACTTCTCGGCTTTGACTTTTTGGCTTTGACTTTTCGGCTTCGCTTTTGTATTTCGTTGCGACTCAAGTGCTTGAGAGATAGATACATGCGCCGAGCACACAGCTACCGGCCAATGTGATCAAGTCTTGTCCGGATTTGTCCTGTCCTGGCCTGGCCTATCTGGTACGCATCCTAGGCTACACGGACTTGGCCGCCATCATTTCCTCCTTTTCCCTCTGCGCGGCGCGAAATTGCGCGTTTTCGCGGAGAAGGCGATCCGAGAGAAACTCGACGTGAATCCAGAACTCTGGCTGATCGCCCTTGAGCGCGCCCGCACACGGGCTGCTGAATAGATCGAGGCCCCAGACCACGACGCGCCACGTGAGTCCAATGTCCTTGTCGCGAGAGTTCCACTCCTTGATGAGAGCCTTGAGGCGCTTGCGCAGCGTGTAGGCCGCCTTGCCGTTGTAGAGCACGAGCTGCGTGAAGGGCGTCGTGTACTCTGCGCAGACGTCGTTGAGCTCCACGGCTCGCGTCTCGAGCATGTCCATGCCGCCCAGACGGGGCACGACCACGTTCGCCACGTCCTCGTACTCGGCAAAGTCCTTGGCGACGTACTTGCGCGTGCCCTTCCAGCCGGACTCATCCTCGTGCCTGCTCTTCCAGTTCATCGTGCCTTCTGCCCTGCCCTGCCCTGCCCTGCCCTGCCGCTGCCGCTCGCGTCGCAGCCGTGCCCGCGCCCGCCCTCCAACGAGCGTCCGCGCCCGGCTCGCGCTTGCGTCCCGCGCACGCGGAATTCAGCTTTGCTCCTCTCTGCTCTCGCTCTGTTATAGATAGGCAGCCAGGCCGGCAGGCCGGGCCAATGAAGGAATGTGCATACGCACAGAATAGAGTTGCTTTATTTGACAATAGCAACAAAACGCTTCGAAACGCGGAGACCGAGTTGTGCGTAAAAAGGGTGGAGCGCGAACAATTTTTTTTTATAAAATCATTTTTTATTTTTGCTCTTCAGGCGAGCTGAGCGTCGAGTTCTGATTGGCGCGGCTGCGGCACTCGGAAGAGGCCCGAAGGGAAGAGGCTCCAAATGAAGGGATACCACGCATGTTTGCGCGCGATGCCGAGTAAGGATGCGGTTGTCTTGTGAAGCACCATGCCGCAGTACAAGGCTAAAAATAGCCCGAACCATATGCTCTCGAAAGTCTGTGACAGATGGAAACGGAGATCTTGCGCGATCAAACGTGACTGCAGCGAGCATCATGCAAGCGAAAATACCGCATGAGGAACTGTCAACCTGCTGAGGTGTAGTTCTATCAAAGTTGAAAATCCACGAATCGTCCACACCGAGCCATCTAAAACAGTTGGCTTGACCTCTGATTCCACGAAAGTAGGGAGAATCAAGGCCTCGCTGTAAGGTTTGATGGTCGTTTGTGAGGACAAACCTTTTCAAAGGCTTATCGACTTGAATTGTCACCCAATGCTTGTTGTTGATGTGCGCCACGTAGCAACAGGAAGCGTCGTTTGTTGGCCCACGATCGAATGGAATCATCAAGAGGAGATTGTACAATCGATTTTGGACGACATCCAGACCGGAGATCTGACCTTTCTCTTTTTGATAAATAAGAGGAACAAGGCCGTGCGGTCAACAAAGTATTGCGACAAAAAGACGAACGAGATAGGGAAACCTTCCTCCCTTGCTTCTGGGCAGGACGCCTGATCATTTTTGGAGGTTGTGTACAGAGGTCAACTGAGGTTTGCACATTTGTCGCGACTTCGGTCCCGACCGCACAATAGATGTTGAAACAGGTGCCGGTCGTCCGGGTCGTAAAGTAGCTGAAGGTTCCACCAGAGCGGGGTCAGGAGCATTGAAGTGTGTCGAGGCCTCGAATCTTGCAACATCATCTGCCACCGAGGAGGCTAGTTCTCGGACCCTCTCTTCTTCTGAAACGCGCATAAAATGCGTTGTATTGAGAGAGGGACCATCTTTGGGTGAGAGGGAAGAACTGCTGAGCCTGAGTATGATAGATTGGCAAGGAGCACGGGCATGGGCATGTTTCGTTCGTTGCCGACTTAAGGTGACGCAAAAGGTCCACGAGCGTCGTTGAAAAGAATAGCGCGCACGCGTGCGAGAGATCCATTGAAAAGTACATTGCGCGGCCCTACGAAGTTGATGCACTGGAAAGAAGGTTGCGCGTGAGTCCAACAACCGAACCTACTGCGAGCGGCAAATCGAGGGAAATTGCAGCTGCAGCTCCGAGACGCTCACTCCTGAGAGTCATGGCAACGGACCCTTTGGCACGCCCGAGTCTTGAGCTGATCACGATTCAAGCGAGCGAGTCTGAGCCCTTCTGGTGCAAGCGTTGCGAGCGAAGTTCTCGCCGCTTTGGGAGGTATCTCCATTCTTAGAAAACCAAGTCTGCCCTCTTGCTCACGTTGTGCGCGAAAATACTCGGTTTCCTCATTTGTCGCGGAGTCTTTGTCCTGTTCGGCACGTACACCCCGGAATCCTTTCCCGCAAAGACCGCCCGGGTGCATATGCCGCTAATGAATAGGTGACATCCGAGGTGATCCCCGATTTCCTGATTGGCATTCTTATCGAGAGACTCGATTTCCTTGACCGTAACAGCATCAAATGCTGGGGCAAGATAAGAATGGAGTTGTTCCCGATACCGTGACCAAAGAAGACCGTGAAAGTGAATCATCCAACGCGAAGGTGCAAACTCAAACTTGTACCAAAAATTGCTCACCTTGAAGATTCCATTCACGGATGCGCATAACAAATGACGTGTTAAGAAGGTGTGTGTTGGCAAGAATCGCCGCATGCAACCCGAAGCCCCCCGTGTACGTCGATTGACCCTCTTCATTCAAAATAAAGAGGTACTCGCTGTCAGCAAGCTGACTTGTAGCGCGCATGTAACGCTGAAGGAGCTCATGAAAAGCCCGGTTATGGTACTCAGCACAGGACCTCAATACAAAAAAACAAGGAAGATTGCCATGCTTGTTGGTGAGACAGTTGACGATTGAAGCAAGCTCGTGCTTCTTCATCGAATAGAACGCTGATGTCCCAGGCAAGTTCGCGATACGGCTCTTCATCTTACCGACCGTGGCTTCAGCGCCAGTGCGCTCGACATTTCTTCGGATGCCCTTGATTGTTTGTGCCGAGTGTACTGAAGCATCAAGATCCTGCTTGACGACAAAAGAAACCTGTTGCAAAGCAGTGAGATGTTGCTTCTGGTTCGCACAAACGAACCTAAAGATACCATGATTGGCGAATCGGGCGTCAGCAGCGCGATCCAACATAGCAACGAATTTACTGAAAGAAAACGTACCTCCTCGCGTGGAGGGAATGAGCCAGTCGTCCGGAACCTCACACGGCGTTGCTCTTGGAGCATCTTCTTCTTCTGCAGCAAGCGGCTTTCTTGTATCTGGCACAGAGAGAGTTAGCAAAGCGCCAGCAATGAAATAAGGGTGTTGCTGAGAGATTCACAAACGACTTACCGCGTTCAGGCTCCACGCTTGGTAGATGTGCATTGTTTACGTAGTCTTCTTTGAGATTCAAGTCACCAACAACGCCTGCAGCGCACGCACGCACGCGCCGCGCCCAACTGCCCAGGTGCGTCTGTGGAAGTCAAATCCGCGGATTTGTTTTTTCGAGCTCGCGCATCCGTGCGACCAGCACACAAACTCACGTCGTTCACATTCAAGCGCACGCGATCAGCGCCATCCACGCCACCAGCAGCGACGTCCGCATCGCGACTGACGCGGCCACTACCGTCTGCCGCGTCCGCTACGCCGCTTGTTCCGCGTACCTCCGAGTCCGAGTATTTGGTTTCTGCTTCTGGCCCGTGACTGTAAAGCAGATTGCAGACGCCTTCTACTACGACCCACGATGACGGAAATTACTTCTCGCGTACACCCCTAATATTGAATATTACCTGTGGAAAGGAAGAAGTTGGGGGGTCTAGTAGTAGTTTATGAGGAAAGCGAGACGGAGATGATGAAGAGTAAGCTGATCCAAGGCGTAATAGACATGCTCAATAGGCCCCCTATCTTGAACACGGTCTCAAAAGCCTATACGCTTCAAATTTCATGACCTTGCGTCAAATAGCGAAGATTTTATGATTGATGAAGATTGATGAAAATTGGCTGTATCATTTATATGGGATTTTGACGAATTTTGAGAAGCCATACCGGTATCAATATTTGATGTTAGTCCACGAAACTTGTTCACAAGATGTAAGTATGCCAGTTACTTCTTCTATCAAAATTTGCGCACGTTAAAAAGCGTATTCATGAAATAAGCGCAAATTTCTGAAATTGCGCATTTTGAGGCACTTTTCTTTGAATTTCTTCTCCAAAGCTTGTTGAAACGTTCCCAAACTTTGCCCAAAAATCGTACCAATTTTTGCGGACCTTCTAAGCTCCCAAAAATAACCATATATTGTTTGTAGCCCTCAAGCGGATTGATTTAAATGTCTCAAAATCGTCATTTTCGCAGTGCCACAGATTCTTGACAAGAGTCTCTTTTGCAACAATTCTTTTACCAATGAGATTGCGCAAGATGCGCGCGTGTAGATTGGTCTTTCATACTCGAATTGATGTCGATCCAATGGAGATAGATGGTACCCTTGCAAAAAAACACACGTTTCTGGTTTGAGCAACTATTACGCCCCAATCCCAACCTTCTCGCGGAGAAAAAAGTACCTCGTTCGCTGGTGGGGCGCCTGCTCGAGCGACCGGTACCCTCAGCTCCCTCCCACGTGCCCGCGCTGGCGCGCGGTAGGCCGCGCGAAAATTAGTGTCGAGAAAATCGCTGGTCTCGGGTCTATACTTTTCTATCTCTCTACATACCTATACACATTCCATAATAAGTAAACGCGAAGCGTTTTATCAATGAATGAATTTGTTGACAGTGTGCGAGTGAGTGTGTGAATCAATCGATGAATCAATGAATCATCAGCCGCAGATGATGGCCCGAGCCGAGGCAGCCTCGTCTGTGCGTGCTACCGGAGTAGGCCTAGCTGGAGCAGTTACAACAAACCTATTACATTGTAGGAACATTCTTTCTCGGTGGCTCATACGATACGACCGGGTGTGGAAGCGACCTGAATCGAAAGCAAAACCAGCTCGTTTCCAGCAAAACCAAAACTCAGGTTGGTGGGATCGCTCAATGTCAGATGAGTGAAACTACGTCTCTATTGGGGTCGCCGCTGCGCGGCTCGGACTGCACAGAGATACGATACGAAACTACTACGCTAACGCCAACAAAGTCAGAAGTTACAGAACAAAAGGTGGACACCGGCGAGTATGTATCGAGGACTTTGACAGTAGCCCGGGCACTCCTAGGCAAACGAAAGTTGAGCGACGTCGACTATGTTATGCAAGAGTCAGTAGCAAAGCGCAGAAAGACAACCTCTCCAGACAAGTCGCTTGGTTCGAAGAAAGCTTCCCCAATCACCAAGTCATCCAAGACATTGGATCGGGCATCAACTTCAAAAGGCGCGGTCTTCGTTCCATTCTGGAACTCGCAATGCAAGGAGAACTCGAAGAAGTTGTGGTTACCTACAGAGACCGTCTCTGTAGATTCGCATTCGACTTGCTCGAGTGGATTGTCACTTCCAAAGGAGGGTCAATTCGAGTTGTCCATCCAAATGGATAAGAAGACGATGGAGGACCGCAAGCTGAACTCGTCAAAGACCTCGTCTCAATCATCACCGTCTTCGGGTGTCGTCTCCACGGTCAACGAAGCAGCCGACGAGGAAGAAAGCGACTTAAGATCGATGAAAGTTAAGCTGCGACCAACACTTCGTCAAAGAAGGATATTTGCCAAAATTCACCACGCACTACGTGCATTGTGGAACCTGGCTCTTGAGCATATCAAGAAAGGAAATGTAGGCACTCATTTTGCGGAGGTGAAAAAGTACTTTATTGGACCAACTCGTAACGCGTTGAATCGCGAAGTCGAGAAGGAACGAAAGCTCGATGACGAGATTGAGAGTATTCCATACCATATGCGTGGTGACACTCTACGTCGTCTAGGAGCAGCTTACAAATCCGCTTTCTCGAACAAAAAGGCTGGAAATGTGAAAAAGTTCGAAATGCGCTTTCAGTCAAGGCGCGACAAGCGAGGTTTTGGTGTTATTCCAGCTCAAAAGTGTATGTTCGATAAGAACAATGCATTTGACGACAACTTCATATTCATGATGAAACGATATAGGTGGAAGGTGGATGGAGACAGCGATACAAAACCATTTGGACCACTGCGATACAAACGTCAAGGTTCGAAGAAGCGAAATCGAAAGCTCCCCAAGATTGAAAAGGACTGCAAAATCGTTTACGAAGAGCCCGGTCGTTGGTACCTGATCATTCCATATCAGAAAAAGCGAGAAAAGCTCAAACCAGCACCTTTCAAAGACGCGACTCTCGATCCAGGTGCTCGTGACTTTCAAACACTCTATTCGAACGATGCGAAACTATGTGCAACACTCAACGTCTTGCCACGTACGACTGGTTCTGAGAAACGTGAAAATTTCAAGTCTTACAGTATGCTCGACTTGTCAAAGCGCATCGACCAGATCAGAAGCTCCCGGAATTGGGATGAAAAGACTGGAAGTCGCATTCATAGAAAGAAGACCTACAAGCGCAAAGAGCAAATACTTCGGGCAAAAATGAAGAACAAACTCAAAGACACACACGACAAAATCATTCGCTTTCTTCTGGACAACTTTCAAGAAATCCGGATTGGTAAATTAGGTGTCAAGAGTATCCTCGAATCACCCAAGCTCCATCGAACTGCGAAGCGCAAGATACAACTGCTTTCTCACTGTCGCTTTCGCGACAAACTCATTCAAGACCACGGACATGTAAGAAACACGCTGGCCGTTCCTGAAGAGTACACTTCAAAAACATGCACAAGATGCGGATACGTGAAACGCAATCTTGGTGGAAATAAACGATATAATTGTGATCATTGTGGTCTCTCCATTGACAGAGACATCAACGGTGCTCGCAATATTTACATCAAATCCATCTCGTGCACGAAGTGACTCTTCTGGTAAACTTATGCTAGTTACGGCTTGTAAAATATTGATTGTAGAGATAAATAGTAACGGTATAGCCTTGGCCAATAGCTGGCCACACACACAAAGCGAAAACAGAGTTAGCCTAGGCCCGGGTGTGCGTATCGCTGCATCAACGGCGCGTGTGCACAGGCAAGGGAAAGCGAGCACAGCAAGCAACGCAATCGCTGCAATGATCCAGCCACCCTCAGTTGGCCACTGCCATGTTGGCAAAAGGGTGAAGCCCCGACGTAGCGTTCGCGGCGGCGGCGAGAAGCGCCACGACGATGCGAGCTCGGGTAAGTCTCGACTCGACTTGACTTGACCGGCAATCGCAGCAAGCAGAACAAGAACCGGAATCAGCAAGCGAGACCGCAGCCAATAGAAGAAGAGAAGCACAAGGAGAGAAGGAGACGAGGGGCGAAGCAGGAAAGGAAGTTGAAGTTGTCATCGTACGCGCAAGGACAAGTCCCTGAATCAAGTTTGCGAATCGTGCGGACGCAAAAGAGCAAAAAAGCATGATGTGAGCAGTTTTGAAGAAAAATTAGTTACGCAGACGCCTTGAGCTCCTGGAACTTCTTCTTGACAGCCTTGGCCTTGGCCTTCTTTGCGAGCATGACCTTGAAGCGGTCAAAGTCGTTCATCTCCAACCGTTTGCGGCGCATCTCCAGCTTGCGGGCAAGGGCAGACTCCTTCCACTTGTTCTCAAAGTCGGCATCAGCGAGAGCCTTCTTGAGGGACTTCGCGCGGGCCTGAACACCAATGGCCACCTTGATGTCAGTCAGGGTGATCCGCTTAATGTTGATCACCTGCCGTTTGACGCCAGTGGTCTCCTCAGGGCCATCAATAAGGACGCGGTTGCTGTCCACCACGTTGATGATGGTGGCCAGCTTGCCGCAGAGCGGGCCATAGTTGATGAGGACCACGCGGCCCACCTCGACGAACTTGGTGAACACCATTTTCCCCGATTTGAATTGCTGCGAGTTCAAAGCGATTGTATGCAATACAAGTCAGTTTCACTATCCTCCGCATGGCGCGAGTAGGCAGATGAACGCATGTTCAAGTGACACGTCCTCCTCCTTTCACTCCTTCTCTATCCCCTCTTTTCAGCACTCGTGTCCTTATCCTCAAACTGATCATCTTGCCGTGTGGAGGGCGCAGATCGGCGTGAAAACAAAGAAGAACACCCGAGTGCTCCACGCCTTGTGATCCGTACGCCGTAGATTGTTCACTTCGCATAGGCGCGAGCTAGACCGCCCGCGGCGCAAGGCGTCTTCTCCGCCCGCCAGCCGCACGTCGAGCGCCATCTTGCCTGGCCGCCTGGCCGATCGCCTAGTCTCATCGCTCGCTCCACGCGAGCGATCCTCGTTTTCGCCAGCGTCCGTCCCGAACAAACATCCGTCCTCCGCGCAGCTTCGCCGCCGCCGCCGCCGCCGCCGCCCTCTCCCCCGCGCTGGCGAGCTCCGCGCCGCCGCGCCCGAGACGTACCTTGACTCGCTCGCTCGCAGCCTGCCGTTCTGCTGACCGCTCCCTGCTCTCCGCTCTCTCTCTCTCTCTCCCGATGCCTGCTTGTTTGCCCGCCTTGGCCGCCGTGCCCCACCTGCGCCTGTAGCGCCTTTAGCGCACTTGCGCCGCGCCTCCGCGCACTTGCCGCGCCGCTTTCTCCACTTGCGCGCGCGCGCCGCCACAGCCGCTCGTCGCCGCCGCCGCGACTGGTGCCCCGGAAGCAGAGGATATACTTGGAATAGATGAATATTCTAGGTTTGATAATCGAGAAAACGGAGATAGAGATGAATCAGCGAGGATATTCCAGGAAAGCCCACGCCGTGCCCTAACCCTAGCAGAAATTCCGGGGGGAAGGAGCCAGGGTCGCCCGAGGAATTCCGGGAGCGCGAGGACGCGGGGCGCTCTCAACATCTTCTTTACAGTTGCAAGCCCTACTGGGACTCGAGGATGCCGAGGATGCGCTTGACGTCCGCGTGCACGGCGCTGAGCGAGGTGGCCGAGAGCGAGGAAGAGACAAAGTCTGCCTTGTGAGGGGGCCTCGACGACGCGGACGACATCGCGTCTGCGGGGGCGAGCTGATTGTGGATCTCCACCACCAGGTCGTCCACGACAGGCTCGGCCGCATTGGCATCCCCGACAGCGCTAAAATCCACGTAACGCTGCATGCCAAGAAGCATGCCGAGCCAGCCTGATGGGCGAAAGTTTGCTTGGAAAAGAAGCGGGACACGGGGCTTGTTTAGGGCATACGTGTAGTCTGCTTCGGCGTGGCAGCTATTGGAGAGGTAGTACTCCTTGGTCATGCAAAGGAGAACGAGACTCGAATTCTCCACGGCAAAGGCCATCTGCTCGAGGATGTTGCCGTGCATCTTGTCAACGTCCATCCACACGGAAAAGCCGCGGCGCTCCAAAGCCTTTTTCACCAACAGGGCCTTGGCTTGCGTGTCCCACTGATACGAGATCATCACGTCGAATTCGGCGTCGGCGCCGTTGGCCTCTTGCTTCTGCTGCTGCAGCAGCTTCTTCTTTGGTTTTCCAGCGCGGGAGCGCGAAGAGGATGACGGCAGGGCGCCACCTTCTGCGACCCCGAGCTGGAAAAGGCTTCCTTGCACAGCCTCCTGCACCGCCTCGGCCCCGGCGCAAATGTCGTCGGCGGCGAGGTCCTCAAGCAGAGAGGGCGCGCCCTTGCGGCGCAATTCGCTCGCAAGCTCCTCATTGAAGGAAAACGTCCACGTCATCTTTGTCAGAGCCTCGAGCACATCGAGCAGTGCAAAGGTGCCATCTGGGTCCGACTCGTCGCGAAAGAGACCGCGGCCCATGACCTCGGCGCGGACCTCGTCGCGCGGACGTTGCAGCAAGCTCACAATATGGTCGACAGCCCCGAGCTCGGCGAGTAGAGGAACGTTGTTGGGATCGAGAGCAAGGTTGCCAACAGCTCGGAGGGTCTGTGAAAGGGAGAAGTAAATGCGTCCTGCTTTGGCATTGCCGTCCCCCACCTTGACTTCAAGAAGCGAAATGAGATTTCCGAGCATTTCACGGTCTCCGCCCGGGACTGCATCATTGGAAATGCCAACCTCAGCGGCCGAGGAGGCCGCCAGCAGGTTGGCCAGAGCAACGTTTGCAGCCCATTGGTACTCCTCCGGAAACTCGGCCGTATTGCGCGTGTTGAGAACATGAAGCAGACCGAGCCCGCATTGCGCGGCATTGAGACTTGGAATGCATGCGGTGTGGAAGGACATGCGTAACAGCATGAGCAGGCACTTGTTGACCATGCGCTCATGGGGACAAGTAAGAAGTGCAGCAACAGCCAAACGCGGCGCTACGTCAACAAGGGCCTCGGCAGGCTCTGCGTTGAAGCACATCATGGCCCACATGGAGGCGACGCGTGCTCCGAGGTTAATGTCTCCTTGCCACCACTGTTGCGCGAGGACCTGGACGAGTTGAGGCGTCTCGATAATTTGCATCTTGAGCTGTGGAATGAAAGCGACGCTGTAAACAATGGAGACCACGTAGTACCGGGCTAGCGTTCCGAGCGTTGGGTCTAAAAGTCTGTCGCGAAGTCTTTCGAGGCCGCCTTCGGCGCTCACCATACGTGATCTCTCGAGGTCACTCTGCATGAAGACGCCGCGCGCAATCTTCTCCAGCGCGAGCACCTCCTTGTCGGGGGACATTTTGCCGCCCCAAAAGGCGGCGAGGCTTGATCGAAAAACAGCGTCGGTGATTGGGGTACCCTTGTTCAGGTCCGGGACCCAGGAATCTTCCGCGACCGTCGCCGAAGGTCGTCTCTCTGCCTTTTGCAGGCCGAGCCTGAAGATGCCTTGCGACTTGCGGCTCATTCTTGCTTGCTTGCTTGCTTATTTCGGTCGGCTCTTGCTTCGCCCTGCGCTACTTTCCTCCTCGCTCTTCAACAAGCCCTGCGTTTGCCTCCCACTCGAGCTCGCGTCGCCGCCCCGCGCTTCTTCTCTCCTCTCCTCTCCTCCTTGGCGTCTTCTCGCTTTGCTGGCGGCCGGCCACGAGCGGCACGCGCGCCATCATTGCACGACTTGGTACCTCTGGTATAGTGACTGCACACACCCCTTTCGTCCAGCACGAGCCAGCGTCGGTGAGCCCAGCACTATACGGCAAGTTGGTGTCGAAATGAGTGCAGGCTGTAGCAGCAGCTGCAGCTGCAACAGCAACCAACAAGGCTTGTTGCCATGGTTGGCGAAACGCGCATTCACGAAACTGCATGTCTTGACTTGGCCTACGTACCATCTACAACTCGAAGATTTATGGTTTGAGTCAAAGATCATGCAGTGCACAAGCTTTGTACGATTTGCTTTGGCGGGCGTTGCGTCGCCGTAGACGCCACTCAAAGGTTCGGTGAATGCTGGCTTACGAGCATTCAAGAGCCTGGCAGGCTCGGACCGAACCCGATCCTCAACTTTCACCGAAAGCTCCTTCTCCACGCACAGGATCAACCTCGCCGCCCAATGGCAGTCGCGGTCGCTGGCGTAGTACTGCGGCAGGCCCAGCTGGACACGCCAGGGAACGTATACTAGGTAGTATCCTGGTATAAAGTGTATATAGTATAGTACTGTGAAGGCCGCTGCCGGGTGTGAAGAAGCACTCAAGGAAAGCAGACAAAATCGTTGCCAACGCTGTCAGCCTGCCTGCCTACCTGCCTGCCTGCCTGCCTGTCCGGCTTGGGGCCACACGGTCCATGAAGCTGGCGACCAAGGTGCTTTACCTGGCGCTGCCTCTCGGTCTCGTCCTCTCGTGTCTATGGTACATCGGCGGAAGATGGCTTTTCACGTGGAACAAGGGCCCGAACCAGGACCTAGCCTTCCCGAGCGACTTTTCACTTCGTCGTCGTACATTCAAAGCAGAGCCAACAGCGGCAGTGACAGCGAGTGATCGCGGTGCGCATGTTGCGGGTCGCCCATGTGCAGACGAGGTCGAGTCTTGGAAAGCTTGGCTTCTCAAAGGCGATCGGAAAGTCGTCGGCATCGAGGGATTTGATCGATGCCAAGCGACGACAGTCGGCTTGCCCCCGCATCGATTGCACCCGCGATACTGTAACCCGAGCGACCTCCCAAGCCGCGCCGAGGCCGTCGTTGTCCTCGATGTCATCCTCCAGCCCGAAATTCCACATCCAGAGGTGACCATTGTCTCACCCTCGCACCAGGATGGGCCGACTCTCGAGCAGACCATGCCTTCGTTATGTGCACATACACAAGGCGAGTGGGAGGTTGTCTTTGTCTTGGATGGCTCTTGGGACCACTCCTACGAGGTGTACAAGCGAACCATTCTCAGCGAGGAGTGCAAAAGAAATGGCCTTGTGCGCGGCCGTGTCGTACTCCAGCCCACGTCCATCTGGGAGACTGCTGCGGATAATCTTGCCATGTCCATATCCAGCCCCAGCGGGTTTTATGTCGAAGTGCAGGCGGACACGCTCTTTCTCTCGGACGGTTGGCTCGAACGAATGTTACAACCCATGCGCATATATGATGTGCTCTTCGCCGTGAGTGGTCGCTGCGGCCACGAGCTCACGGTAGGCAGGGCGCTTCCGTCTTTCAACACGCTTTATGGCCACTGCAAAGGCATGGATACCCCCGCTGAGCCTGAGTTCTTGGCGCAATGGGACCACAAAATTAATGTCATGCAGTCTGTCAATCGTGGGCCTTATGCCGTGCGAGCCAAGGCGATGCAAGACTTGGGCTTTTACGATGAAATAAACTTTTTCCTTGAGCGCGATGAGCATGACCTTCACCGCCGTGCAACTTTCCTTAAATGGAACTTTGCCGTGCGTGTGATTGACATGTACCATCTGAAAAACGTGAAAATGTCGGACGAGGCGCTCATCCCTTCCTCCTTTCGAGAGTTAGACAAGCGATATATGGACGAGCACGCCGCGAGAGCGCAGTCGAGTCCCAAGTGCCCCATTGGGCTTTATGAAATGCCAGTCCCTCTGGTCTCAAGGTTTGGCGAAGTCTGGCCAATTTGAAATGTGGTCTCAGAAATACAAACAAACAAACAAACAAACAAACAAACAAACAAACAAACAAACAAAGAGACAAACAAAGAGACAAACCGACAAATGATGTACCTACTTAGGACACGATTTCAAGCTTGCACTAAGATCATTGCCTTGCCAAGAGCCGGACCTTACGTAGCCTCAGGCGTGGGCCGAATCTATCGGTTCTTTTCCGTTTGTGTTTGTGTTTGCATTTCCGAGTACAATTGCATTTGAAAATTCTACTTATTCCTTATTTTTGAAAACAAGGCCTGGCTTGGGAAAGAAAAGAGTAAGAGGAAAACTGAAAGGTATACAAAACAAAATTGATGGGTTCCTTTATCAAATGCCAACTGACTCCAAAAGCGATCGAAAGTGATTTTCGGAGAAAGTCTCGTTCGCAAGATTGAGCATTGGATCATACACAACGTCGTAGAGCTCAACACCCAATAAGCCCTCTGCTGACCAGTCGATGTTTGAAGACAGACCCGGATTTGCAATACAAAAGTAATCGTGATTCTGGGCTGCATCCTTGTAAATGTACCACCACGACCACATACAGCCCGGACTCGAAGTACAAGCTTCGATCGTCTTTTTCTGTTTGCAATTCTCGCTCGAAATGATCAACTTCCGATACTCTGTTCGGCGCTCACGCTTGGTGCGAATAGAGTACGCAACGGCGTCCACATCTGTTCCCCCTCGTAGTTTGGTTGTACAAGGAAGGTGTCTTGCGGCGCTTCTGCCTCCGTCGCAAATTGTCAGAACGCTCACCGCGAAACCGTCCACTGAATTGTCCGCGGCGCCTTGCATCCGGGCGAGGACTGAGGTGCCATCAAGACGAACGTCGCTCACGGAAAAACCAGCGAGGTCGGCAATGGTAGGAAAGATGTCGATGAGCTCGATGAGGTCGTCGCGCTCCACGCCTGCCTCTCTGTTCAGTTCGCGAGGTGGCTTGAATATAAAAGGTACCCGAAGACTGGCATCCTGCAACGTCCACTTTCCGAAATGGTCAAAGTCGTCGGAAAGGTGCATCCCGTGATCCGATGTAAGGATGATTGCCGTATCCTCGAGTTGCCCAGAGCTCTCAAGCGCCGAGAGCATGGTACCAATGAGGTCGTCTGCGTAGTGCACAGCGGCAGCGTACGAGTTGATTGCTTTTCGCGTGTGCCACGCAGAGTTCATAAAAGGGGTGTCACCCCACGAGGTCTGCGCAATCGGTGGCATGCCGGTTTTCACCTGGCGGGTCCAATCTAACTTGATCTCTTCATCGATACGGTCAGGTACTCGATAGTCTGCATGTGGACGTATGAGGCCCACGGATATAAACCATGGTCGACTCTCCGATTCCCATTCCATCATCCACCGTGTCGCAGCCTGTGCTGTAAGGAAATCGCGACATGAGGACTCCGTAAAATCGTCGCCCTCTACACAAGAGCACGTCTTGACTTTATTCTTGCAAACATTGAACGGCCACTGCGTGTCGAGCTTTGGATTGTCGTCGGTATCCGTTCGGTCAAACCACGAGCTTGGGTAGAATGAAGACCGGGCATGAAAGACCTTTCCTGCCACCGCCGTCAAGTAGCCTTGGTCGCGCAAAAACTGATGCAAATGAGTCTCATTTCGAAAGCTGGGGTTGAACAGATCTGCGCCAAAGTTTCCACTGGTGAAAGGGTACTGTCCTGTGAGAAGCGAAGTTCGACTTGGACCACATTGCGGGAATTGCGCAAAGGTATTCGAAAAGCTCGTTGCAGACTCGCGCAATTGATCAATATTGGGAGTCAATCCTGAAGCACCAACGTCGCGCCAGTCGTCCACCAGAATCAACAGAATATTTGGCGTCTCAAGACTGCGGACTAGGACGCCAGAGGAGGAAGTCTTGTTTGTTGAAGAAGACACTGCCACGCAGGTGCTCTGGGCTCCGGATGAAGACCAGCTGCAGTGCGGCCACTTTGCGCATTTCTTCCGTCTCCTCAGGGAGGTGCAAACGGGCTCAGGCTGAGCGAGGCATTCCCTGGAGCCACCAGATATTTGGCGTCGCCATTTGCAATTGGGCTTATGTCGATTGCACTCTTTCCGCGTTGACCAATTTGAGCATGGGAACTCCTTGGTCGATGCAGCGGAAACATCCAATGTGAAAATTGCCGCGATCACCACCAGGTAGAGTAGCCAGCGAGTTGAGCGCAGCGAAAGAGAGAACTTTGACCAAAAGATGGCGCCGCGGCGTGCACGCTTTCTCCCTTCTATCTCGCACCGGATCATGCTACCCTTTAGCCCTTGGAAATGGTGGCCAAACGGTCTTGGCTCTGTCCGAGTCAAGTAGCCCAACTTCCTCGTTGGCCCACTTGTCGAAGATTGTGGTGTCTGTCTCTGTCCTCTTCTCGGCCGAGCCGCTCGTCTCACTGGTGTAGAGAATGCCGCCTTTTTTCTGTTTGAACATTGTCAGGCATGCAACCAGCTAACTGTCAGCTAGGCTGGCTAACGGCGTGCGAGCGCATGATTGTACCCGGGCCCGGCGCACCATCATTCAACGGTCACTCTTCTCTGTTCTTGTCTGACATTGAGACCCTTTCACGCCTCTGACAGAGAGTCTCAAGGGCGAGAGAATGTCGATCAGCCCTCTTCACTGATCGTTGATTCTGTCACCGTCGGTAGGGACCTAGACTCATGCTTGCCAGTGTCGGCGTGGCTTGCAGACTCGAGCCTGGGTCCCTCCCTCCCTCCCTCCCTCCCTTCATCCCTTATCTGCACAAGGCCGAGCACAACTTGAAAGGTGGGGCCCACGCGTCGGGCCCACGAAGCAAGCTGTTGCGCCCGTGTGGCAGACGCAGACGCGCGTGCAGCTGGGAGTCCGGGCGAGGTAGCTCGAGCTCGTCGCGGGAGGTCGTACCCGAGATAGTTCGTGATTGTGACGGCCTCGACCACCACTTGTGGTGAGCATGGCGCAGAGCGGGCGCCGACGAGGGCTGCCACCGTGGGTCGGCCGGCTGTTGCTGGCCGTGGGGGCCTGGCGCGTGGCGGCGTGGACCTTGGCGGCGCTTCGCTGGGCCCGCAGAGAGCTGGCAGCACGTGAACCCGTGGACCTGTTGCAACGCTACGCAGGCCTCAACCCTTGCTGGGCCGTGGTCACCGGAGAGCGAGGCGTGGCAGCCGCTCTTTGCCGAGGCCTTGCGAAACGTGGCTTCCACGTGCTCATCCTCGCGAGCGACGAGGTCCGCGGAAGCGTGCTGGCGCAAGACCTGCGGACCCAGTATGGCGTCGAATCCGCCTTTATCGCTTGCGACGTGGCGCAAATTGGCCAGTCCGACGAGGTGGCGAAGCGGCTTTTTCGTGTTATTAGTCAGGCTACTGGAGGTGGCGATATTGGTGTCCTTGTTGCGGCTGGCGGCGGAGACGATCTCGCCATGCACTTTTCCGACGTGACGTTGGCCCAGAATCGCAAGCGTGCAAATCTCAATGTGCTCGGCACGCTTGGTCTGGCCCATGCCTTCCTGCCGCGCTTCGTTGGACGACCATGTCGATCCGCTTTCATCACGTGCGGGGCTATCACTGGCAGACTAGGAGGCACGCCCGGTTTTGCAGTTTCCAGCGGAAACAAGAGTTTCGTACGCGCATTTTCAAGAGCCATTTCGCAGGAGTTTGTCGATCATGTTGATGTGATCTGCGCGCATCCTGTGACTGTGACGTCGGCCGTCCTGCCAGTCGAACGGGCAAGTCCTTTGCTCCGCCCTCTTCTTCTCTCTCCTGACGCGTTTGCGGAAGGCGTCCTTCGTCGCGTTGGCCATTATCCTCCGCTTCGCGAAACCTGCGGTCATCCACTGCACGATTTGTTTTGTGATGCTGTCGCTTTCTTCGAGTCTTCTGAGCAGCATCTTCAGCGTGCCATTCCACGTGTCAAGTGGCTGAGCGAAATGCTTAACCGCAACTTGGACTCGCGGCCCATTTTCGCCAAGCTTGCATCGGCCAAGCTTTTGCGTCCTAGTGGCTCGTCAAACGGCGGCATGCCACAGTCGTGAACACGAAAGGTTGCGACAGCGCATTTTCTGGGAGTGTGCCGCATCCGATAAGAGCTTCCTTTGTCGTCCTCTCAGCCTATTGACTTTGTTTGGGCGCAAGAGAAAGTTTCCACGGGCATGCCTGATGAGAGAGCATCCTTTTCTTTACAGTCATAAGTATAGACCGACCCGTCATGTAGTATGCCCTCTCTGTCCGAGCCCGCAATGGCACTGCACTGCCATCATCATGAGGTAGGTAGAGGCCACATTTTAGTTATTTTTATTTTTATTTTGTTATCATCTCATTTGGCTGCCAGTCGTCGCTAGACCTACCGATGATCCAACACGGCTTTCAATGCTTTCAGAAGAACCTGGCCCGTGCGCAGGGCGTTTATTTATGACTGCAAAACCAAAACCAAAACCGTCACAACAACAAATAAAAAAGAAAGCAAAAAAAATCCTCGCTTTTTCGAGGTGAACGAGCGACGGTCGAGAGTGGGTGAACGAACCAAGATCTCAATTACTGCGTGCAGGCGCATCAAAGGTGGGCGCAGGGTTCGGGCGTGGGTGGACAACCGGCAAGCTTGCTCGGTGCGAGCCGCGAGCTAGCGACTGGCTTCGCGCCTGCAACAAGCGCAAAGGGAGAGGAAGACCTTCACTTCAAACGTCCGCCGCAATGTCGGCTCCCAACGACGAACTGCGGCCGCTCGCAGACAACGACGAGGACGCCAGGAGCAACCCTCGACGGTCCAATCTATACGTTGGTGCAGAAGAGGCGGATCATAGCATCAAAAGTGGTGGATGGACATGCAAATCGATCTGTCTTTGCTCGCTACTTCTCGTCGTCATTTTCTTGCTTGGCGCGCTCGTTGGCGAGAACGCAGCCAGCATCATTCCTCCTCAGCCTAAAGAAGAGCAAGGCTCTGAAAGTGCCGCGACGACTTCTCCGCCTTCTTTGTCGACGCCAAAGCCGGCATCGTCTCCTGGATCCTCACCGACACCGTCGTCGCCGCCGCCGACCCCAAAGGCCACGCCTGCACCAGCACCAGCTGGCTTGAAAGTGTCAAAGAGTCAACTTGCAGCAATGCGCAAAGCCACAGAGGACCTGATGGACATGCTCGAGGAATATTACGGAAAGCACCAATCGATGCTGTACGATGGATACATGGCAAGCAAGCAGTCCTCCGACGCCAAGATGCGAAAAATGGCACAAGAATCCTCGGCAGCCATGGCAAGAAAGATCGCAGAAGCCCTGGTGGACCCTACCCAAAAGAGCTTCGTGATCGGCGTGATTGGCAGCTCCGTCGCAGCTGGTCATGACAACTGTTTTTACGATTGCTATGAAAAGCAAATGGAGCGCACATGGTCGTCCGTGTGGGAAGCGGCTGGCATGAAACTCGAAGTCCGAAACGCAGGCCAGGGTGGTGGATGCGGTGACACATACAAGAACCAGATATGGTGCCTCAAGCAGACGGCTGGTCAAGACATTGACGTGGCTCATTACACGTGGACGTACTTTGAAAGTAGAGACCGTTATCCGTACCACGAAGTCTTTGCACGGAACGCCCTACTGCTTCCCAAGCACCCCGTGCCGCAAATTTGGAACACAGGTCCTGGCTCCTGTTACGGTGATTCTCCCCTTCCTAAAGCGTATGCCAAGTTCGGCTTCACCTACCTTTGCCTCGAAAAGGGACTCAAGTCAGGCGGTATCTATCCCGGCAAGAAGTGGGGCGTAGTCGGAGATGGCTACCACAACACAACGCGCTATGGCGAAAAGCTCGATGACGAAGAAAGACGTAACTCCCTTGGTGTCGTTTTTAGGAATTGGCACCCGGGCCCGCTCGGTTTTCAATACATTTCGGATGCTTTCGTTTACCGTTACGCGGAAGCCACTCTTGACGCGCTCGACATGATCGAGGAAGCGCTCGAAAGCGACAGCGATCCAGTCGAAACATTTGCACGTCCTATTTACACGGCAAGCGACCTTCCGAAGCCCCAGAACTGCATCGAAAAGTTCTGTCCCATGGATGAGCCTTCGGAATGTTTGAATCTCGAGGAGCCCACGTTCGGGTTCCACGGAGCGAGTCCCGCGTCTGCTAGTGATGATCTCAACCTCTATGCCAAAGCGAAGCAGAATTGGGCCACATTTCGCAACGATCGAGGGCCCAACTACATGGTCAGCAAGTCTGACATCAAGTACATGAAGAGAGACCCATCTCTCCAGTGCACCTTTCCTGACCATTGCGCCGGTTTCCAGGGAAGTTGGGACAGCGGAACCCTCGCGTTTCGGCTTCCCAAAATGTCGATGGGTGTCATTTCTGTCTGCTTTTGCTGTGGGAAAAAGTCGGGTGTAGACTTTCTCGAGCATTACAAAGATTGGGTTGATTTCGAGCTCGACGGCGAGCACAAGCTTGACAAGTCCAAGTTCTTTGCCGGAAAGGGATTCGGCGAAAAGTGCGTCACGGTGATGGATGAGTGGCCGAATGGGCTGTCTAACAATAATGGTCACTTCTACCTTGGCGTCATTGTTCGCGACGACCTCATTCCTGAAGTGAACCGGACAAAGTTCAACCTTCGCCTTGACCACGTGGTGACAATGTGAGTGAGTGAGAGATATGCAAACGCGTTTACGCTACAAGTGATCTACTCGTGGGAAATGCGGTGGTTCGGCGACACGGACGGATCGGTCCAAAAGGAATGGTGAAGCAGGTGTGCGAGTATGCGCACCTCATTGAGCACCACGTTGGTGGATTTTGAAAGAAACAAATTAACAAATAAACAGATACCGTATGCTTGAGTCTTCATCAAAACACATGATTAATGAGAAAGAAATCCAGCAAAGAAATGGACCGCATTTCATGCCACACTCATTGCGAACCGAACGTTTTCTAAAAAGGAAAAAAGAAAAAGACTGAAATCGCCAATCGCAACGGTTTGTGGCAACTTGGTGTCTTGTCTTTGCTGCAAGTAAGACGTAATCGCCCGATTGGCTTTCTTTCACAGTCAATTCGTACTGGTAGCAAGATAGCCTCGAATGTCATTGACTCCCCAAAGTCTTGGGTTTGCTTCAGCTGGGACTGCTGTTCGCCCCCTCCCCCCCCCCCCTAGCATTCGCTAGCGCATTTGCTTTTCTCGTAGCACGCTCGACACCCTTCGAGGCGATATAATGGTCTGGCTTGCTTGTTTGATGGACCTCAGCCAGCTCAAAACAATTCAAGTTGACTTACTCGTTTGAGAGCATACAAAACGATTCTGAGCGAAAATTGATTTCAGTGCGGACGAAATCACCGTGCACTCTTGGAAAGAGAGATAAACTACCAGCAAAATCTTTCTTTTTTTCGTTTCTCTTCTTCTTCTTCTTCTTCTTCTTCTTTTTCTTCTTGGCGCTCGCCTTCTTGCTTTCCCGAGTCTTATGCAAGTTCGACCGGCTTCTCAAAAAGGAGAAACACAGTTTGAAGTCCTCCATCATCCCGCCAATGAATGTGGTTTTGCGTACGTCAGTCTGAGAGACCTGCCATGCACTGATAGTAAGAACGTAAGGTTTCCTCGCCAACTTTGGAAGAAGGACCGTCGGCGAAACGAATGCTAACTGGCATCGTCTCGCTTGAAATAAGGTCTTCGCCGCGAGGGAGGTAAAAGAAGCCGTGGTCTCCCCAGTCTTTTCCCCATGAATTTTGAATGCGCCACACGGGCACATCCTTTCCCTTGGAAGGAAGGATGTCGTAGCCTACTACCAAGACGGCATGGTTTGTTTTTTGCCAGTAGGAATGTGGTCCCTCGAGGGTGTCATGACGCGCGTCAAGCAATGGTCTAAAGACCCCTTCTTGGTATACTTGAAGCTCAGTAGGGGCGTCGATTGCAATTCCGACGGGCCCATGCATGATGAGGTCGACCATCATCGACGTCATGTCCGTCTTGTAGCCATACAACCCTCCAACATAGGTAAAATCATGTGCAAAGTAGCGTTGGCACGTTGAGTTCAAATTGCAGGTTTTGCTTTCTCCAAGATAAGGGTCGCATGACGTGTTGGTCCAACCTACTGCAAAACCGTGAAAGCCCGCAAGCATAGGATACCCCCCTTCGCAGCCCTGGTTGACAAAAGAGCAATCAAGGACACTTTGCGCCGAGAGCGTAGTGTTCAAGATGCTGTCGCTCCCGTTCAAGCCGAATCGGCATCCTTCACTGGGATGCTTTGCAATACGAAGCCGCGCCGTTGCTGCGCCTGCAGCCGAGACAGCGTAGCATGAACCGCACGAACCCTGGTCCACAGTGGGTGCAACCACCCCTGGGCACCGAGTCGTATGTTCGTCGCTCCAGTCGAATCGCCTTGGAAGATGCTTGATGGCGCAATCGACAGCAGCAACGTCCGCACTGACCTCGCTCCTCGTCTCTGCAACTTCGTACTCGAGAGAGTGCTCAATGACCTCGGCCTCAAGCGCGTCACCCGCCTCAGCGCTCAGACCTTGAGACTGAATCGTCGCACCTTTATTGTGAGCTCGCGAGTCAGAAAAGGTACCCGTCCGCATCACGTCAAAGTCCCCCTGATAAGACTGCAGCATCGACGGACTGGTGATGCCCATTCGCTGCAATGCGTTGCGGTGTGAACTTTGGGTGAAACTTGAGGCAGATGTGCTATTGGCCATCCATCCGGCATCCATCTCGTTAATGTGTTGAACAAAGGCTTCACTAATCATGACAGTAGAGTCGAGGAAGCTGAGGAAAGACTCGTGCGCACGTGCTACGCTACGTGCACGAACGCGATCTCGCGCACGCATGGCCCCGGAGTCATCCTCTTGCAGCTGAAGCAACGAGGCTTCTGGGCTTACGACAGGTTCTTCTGAAACCGTCTTTAAAAGGTCCTTGCGCATTTCAGATGAGTGAGCGGGGACCTGCGAGTTCTTTTTCGCTACAAAACAACCATTATAAAACTTTCCGCCTTGTTGCACTTCATCGCCACGAGCAGAATACACGCCAGTAATTGTCTCTCCGCAAAGTGACTCGTACTCGGACAGTGATCCAAGTGGTGGATACTCATCTTCTGAACCCAGGGGCATCTTTGGCTGGTATCGAAAAAATCCAACAAATTTCACGTCGACCTCATCAAGTTTGGCCGACACGACAAAGCCTTCGTCGTAAAGCATTGTAAAGTTGATCGCCTGGCAACCTTCGGCACTCTGCCCAGCCTGGCGAGGTGTGCAAGTCTTCGAATGTCCCTCGCAAAGCTGGGCATTTGTTCCATTCGCGTGGGGCACGCACAGCGTGTATGATTCGACAATCATGGCAGCTCGGTCGCGCTGAGGCAAACGATCGTACCACCACGCATCAAAATGGTCGTTATTTCGCATGCTCAGCGTGAAGTCGTCAGGCCGCGTATGGCCGCACACCTCGGCGCCACTGTGCAGATTTTTAGCCAAAGGCTTTGTCACCTTCATGTGCCAAGAGCCCAAGAACTCATCCCCGAGGCAATGAACGGGAAGGTCTGACTTCACTTGTACGAAACAGATCAAGCAGGCTACAGCAAAAGCTGCAATTGCTACAAGCCTGCAAGTTCTCCTCTGCATCATCTCTGCGCGCTTACTCAAGCAACGGGGCCGTTGCCCTTCAAATCTCTCTGCTCGACCCGACCTGTTCCTGTTTTCTGATGGTGAAAAATCGAGGCTCGTGTGCTCTGTTAGCTTTGCCGTGGCAAGCGAAAAGACTAGAGTGGGGCGGCGTAGGATGGTCCACACCTCCGCTGCGCTGCCGTCCTTCGCCGCGGCCGTGGAAGCCGCCGCGCCGAGGCGTCCGCGCAGCCCTATACAAAATTTGCTGGCGATGGCTTGCCTTGGCAAGTTTTCTCTTCGTTGGAAACAAGAGATCCTCCTCAACTCCGGCTTTTTATTTTTTCAATCAAAATTCAAAAACGGTCTAAAAACAAAGAGAGCAGCGAAGTATAGACCATTTTCACGCAGTAAAAGTTTGGTGAAGCATGGCACTTGCGAGCGAGTGAAAAGCCTTGTGGACGGTATACACAGGTATAGGGCCAGGGAAGAAAAATCATGAAAAGAACAAGATAGTCAAGTACTTCATTCACCCTCATGAAATTTCTCGGAGAGCTGCTGGCCACGACCTGCCTCGTGTTCCGACACGAACGGAAGGTCGCTTAGAATCAGATCTTACTCTTCCAAAGACGACTTGAGGCTTCATCTATCAGCCGAGGTGAACTCTTTACGATTCACCCTATCCTGAGCCTTCGAGTCACCAGGGGTGACCGTGACTCGGACTGACAGCTGTGAGCCTCGCGTAACGGCTACTTTTGAACAATTTCCGTACTACAGCACTGCACTGCATTAAACTGGAGGCAAAGAACCAACTTCAAGATGAGCGAAAGCTTTGGTAGCCTCGCATTCTGGGAGCGCGAGCACCGTCGACGCGCAGGGCTCGGTTGTACAACAAAAGACACTGAAGCCGAGCGCATCGAAGAGCAGGACGCCGCGCATTCTCATGGTGGCGCGGGTTGTGACAGTCTCGCGCGGCGTGTGATTGCTCCAAAGAAAAGAAAGGAGCGCCGCGCTCAGGAAAGTGAATGGTATGGGGAGCCAAACGAGATTATAGATATCTTGGACCTTTTCTTTAAAGAGAGTTCAAAGCATGACCCACTTTTGCATCTCGGTTGTGGAGTATCTCGACTTCCTGAAGCATTATGGAAACGAGGAAGGACAAATCAAACTTGCGTTGATTTTAGCGGTTCTGCTGTGGAGCATGTAAAGCTGCGAGACGCCCATCTGCATGGTGTTCAGTTCCTCTGTATGGACTGCGCAGATTTGAGTGCCTTTCCTGATGCATCTTTCGAGTACGTGCTGGACAAGGGTTTTCTCGACGCCATCTTCTCTTCCTTGGGTGGCGTGCGTAAGGTGGCTCGTGTACTAGCTGAAATTTCGCGCGTTCTCCGACCAGGCGGCGTGTATGTTAGCATCTCGAGTGCACCTCGTCATTGTCGCTTGCCTCATATGATGCGACCTGAGTTTGAGTGGTCTATTGACACGGTTGGGGTGCCGATTGACCCAGGGTTCACTGCCTATGCGTGCCAGAAGCGTAGTTTCCATCTCGAGTGGTTTTTCCCGGACTCTGGCGCCCTTCAGCGGGCAAAAGAAGCTGCTTCTCACTATCGACCGCCCTTTCGATGAAAAAGAAAATCCTTTTCTGGTAGGAGAAAAAACGAGTGTGTGCGTCCTAAAAATCGGGTTACAGCATTACTTCCAGGCCTAGTGCCGAATCCTAGCAGAAAAGAAACACCTTTGTAGAAGATGCTTTCGAAAACTGCACAGGCGTCAGTGTGACGACAATCTCGATTGTTTTTTCTATCCATCTCGGCGTGCTGCTTGAAAAAGGGGCGGCGAGGAATTGACAAATCTGTAGCCTCGTCCGATACTTTCCGTTGTACTCACAATCAAAGTAAAAAATATACCACTGAATGTTCATTGAAAAGATGGGTAGGAAGTCAATCTTTCAAGGCTAAGACGAAGATAATCTTCTGTTATCAGAAATTAAGTGATGGACCTCGACCTCGACCTCGACCACGGCCACGGCCACGGCCGCGACCACGGCCACGACCTTGATGCTGTTGCTGCTGACGAAGCTTTCGTCCATCCGTCTTGTGCCACTGGCGGCCCGAAGCGTCGCGAAAGCTTCCTTTCGGTCGGCCTCCGCCTTCGACATCTGCGTCGACAGCAACAGTTCGATCTCCGACGTGCAAAGGCGTCGTCAAAGCAAGCACGGCTTTGACTGGCTCGCTCGAGGTAAATTCCACATATCCAAAGCCCTTGTGACGGCCTGTGTGGTTCCATCGAGTCAGGCGAACATTTTGGACCTTGCCAAAGGATGTGAAGGCTTCTTCGACCATGGATTCGTCGGCATCATAGGGCAGATTTTTCACAAAGAGAGATTTGCAAGTGTCCGGAACTTCTGAAACGGGGCGCCCGCTTGCGCCGGGACGGAGTGTAGCGGCGCTTTTTGTTTTAGCCTCAGTCACGCGCAAGTAACGCCCTCCAATTTCATGACGGTCCAGCTTCTTGATGCACTTTTGCATTTCCTCTGCGGAGCCGTAGTCGGCGTGGCCGTACCCGCGAAGTCGCCCGGAGTCATTCCACCGCGGTAGTCGCAGGTCAAGCAGAGTTCCCACACTGGAAAAGAGGGTCCAGAGCTCTTCCGAAGAAGCACCCCAAGGAATCCCTTCGATATACACGGTGCATGCTTCGAGTTCACCTTCGCTTCCCTCGTCCTCGTCCTCGTCATCGTCGTCGCTCTTGTCGTCATCGTCGCCGGTGCTGGTGCTGAGCTTGTGAGAGCTGCTGCTCGACTCAGTCTTTTGCTTTTTCGACTTCGGAGCCGCGGCGGCTCCAGTATCCTCGTCTTCCGATTGTGACGATGACGACGACGACGACGACGAATTTGAGGAGCTGTCCGAGTTTTCATCATCAATTTTCTCATTGTGATCGCCATCGCTGGACTCCAATTCCTCGTTATCGCTCTTCATATTGGCCAAGACTTTCTTCTCCTGGTCCTTGTCCTGGTCCCTGCCGCGCTTGCGGTCGCGCTTGGCCATTTTCTGGCTCGGGCCGAGGCTGGAGCGCTCTACCTTCGCTCCAGAACGCAGTCGTGGCCCGTTGCCCCTGTCTTCCCTCGCCTTTCTCCAGGCACCACCGCCACCGCTTTCGTCGCCGCCGCAGATGCGCAGACCGTCTCAGGTCTCCAAGGCGGCTTGCAGTTCTGTGCCGCGCGAATCGATCGACTGGTTTGATTTGATTGGGTGGCGGGAGGAGGACCCAGGAAAAGAATGAAAAAAAATGAAAAAAGAAATGCCCTAAAAGAAAAAGACCCGTATAGGGCTTAGTGGCCCCGGGTCCGGTGATAGATTGAATGACCGAGCGGTAGGAGCAAATTAGCGGACTCCTGGCAGCCTCCTTGGATGAGCCGAAGACAAGAAGGAGATGAGAGCCGCGTCGAGGCTCGTGCTAGTGCAATCAGTCAGCCGTCAGCCCCTGGGGAGAAGGAAACCCAGGCGAGGACGCAGAAGAGCAGAGCTCACTGGCCTGGCCTGGCCTGGCCTGTCTACCTGTCTGTATGCCTGCCTGCCTGGCCTGCCCGACCGCTTGCCAGAAGAAGAAAAAACAACCACTCTGCTCTGCGGAGATCAGGGACGCTCGGCCTGAGCTCGAGCAGCAGAGGGAAGCGACAGCTTGAGCAATTAACGGCCAAGGCAAGTAGGTCCCCGCTGCGAAAACCCACTAGGAAGGACGATTGAGTGAGAGAGGAACATCGATATGTCGTCCTGGCCGGCCGTTAATTGCTCACGGGCAGGCTGTAGCTTCTACTTTTTCTTCGTCTTCTTTTTCTTCTTCGCGGTCATTCTTGGAGGAGTGGATGCCGAGCAAATTCAAACGTCACAAGAAATGCCTGCTCACCTGCACGTGCACGAGTATCCGGGCATTTTCGAAGCAAATGCAGAGGTCGAGATGCAGCAGGAAGAGCCAACGATGCAGTGGCAGCCATTTTTGGAGCTTTGCATACTGAGCATCGCCATGTTTGTCGGAGCCTTTGGAGCGGGGCTTGCACCTCTGCATGTGTCGATGAACCACAAACAGCTTCGAGCGGTCAATGCACTTGCAGCTGGGCTTTTCATCGGCACTGCTCTCACCGTGATCATCCCCGAAGGCGTTCATAGCTTGCACGAGGCAGAAGAGGCTAGCCAAAGTGGCAAGGACCGACTTTTGCTCCTCACCCCAGAGTCGATCATCGGACTTGCTCTTTTGTCTGGATTTCTGCTCATGCTCTGCGTCGACCACCTACTCGGCCAGGGTACACATGCCCATGAGATGGATCATGCACTTTCTGGGCATGACAAAGTCTTGGAGCAAATTGCGCCAACAACCACTAATGATGCTGTCTCGGAAAACGATGGGCCAGGGATTTTTCGGCTCCAAGGTGTGGACGAAATGCCATCTCAGCTTCACATGTCGAAGAGAGCAGTGAAACGTCGCGTGACCGTCACAGTTGGCCTGCTTATTCACGCTGCGGCGGACGGGCTTGCTCTCGGTGCAACAAAGGCCTCTGGCGTTTCGGGTGGTTTGCGTCGAGTGGAGCTCATGGTTTTCCTCGCAATTATGATGCACAAGGTCCCAGCGGCCTTCGGTCTTAGCGTGTATCTGCGGAATACGGGTTTGGAAATCGGCGCAGTGCGCGCAAACATTGCCTATTTTGCCATCGCTGCACCTGCAAGTGCGCTACTCATCTTCGCTTTGCTGGACTCAAACTTTGTAGGAATTGGTCTCGCGTCGCCCAACTTTATCGGATTTGGAATTCTCTTCTCAGCAGGAACTTTTCTCTACGTGAGCATGGTGCACGCACTTGCCGAGCTCCCACGCAACGAGAAAGGCGTTTTGGACCAGAAACAGCTTGGCGTGGTCATACTGGGGTCGATCCTTCCTCTGGTGCTTGGGGCCTCACATAGCCACGACGATTGAGGGCCATACGTACAAAGGACGCAAAAGAGAAAATGGACGAAGTCCAGATCAGAATGTCATTCTCGTTTCAGATTCGATTCAAGTCAAGATAATCTGTCGCTGGACCTTTTTGTTTTGTTCTGTTTTGTTTTTGTTTTATGTGAGTTGAATTACAGCGTGGGTTTTGAAATGGAAAAGTAGAACTCGCGAATACTTTTTGCTTGCGCAGCGAGAATGGATTGCTGCATAGAAGACCGATAAAGCCTCTCCATTGATTTTTTGGGCGGCGACCTTTAGACCCGTGCGTTGCGGAAATTTGGAGCCCAAGCGTCGCGTCGGAGAGACACGTACACTGCCATTGAGCAACACGGGCCAATTGGTGCAGCGTGAGCTTGAAAGTACCCCTCCTTGATGCTCTTTCTTTTTTTTCTTTTTTCTTTTTTCAAAGGTACTCGAGCTCGAGCATGAGATCCACAGGATCCGCGCTGGAGGCATAGACATCGTGTAGATTGTCAAGCACGATTTCAATCTGACGAACGAGCTGTCCAGGATTCGGGCGTTCCACAAATTTCACTGACTTGGGCAAGAGCTTTCCAGTACCGACCGTCTCGGCAAGGCTCATGAGCGCGTTACGCTCGTAAATGCTATCACCGAGACTCAGCACTTGGACTCGTGGATAATGGGCCTTTCCCGATCCTGAGGCCAGGTCAGGAAACGCCTCATGGAAGACGCATTTATAAGCCTCCATCTTCCACTGCTCGACTTGATTCGGGAAAGCATCCTGGTAACTCGAGCGAGCTGAGAGAATTCGAATCTGCGAAAGAAGATCGCATACTCCAGGGACAAACTTGCGCGCGGACAGTTCAACCCACGAGCTCTCAGCGTTGGTCACAATTGCTACCTTGCCGAGCGAAAGTGCATGCGAAAGGATCTGTACCATGGACTCTTCGAGGGCGCGAAGTTCCTCTTGCACAACTGCGGGGATTTCTGCGGCATCGAGGCGAAGGCCTTGCGCGCCGAGCCACGAGGTGGCCAGCAGCGTGTCGTCCCAATCGATAATGAAAAGCGAGTTGTCGGCGTGCATGATGGGATTCTTCTGTTGCAGCTGAGCAGCCGAGGCGCCAAGGAGCGCCTCCTCAGAGGACGCGCCTCGTTTCGCGTCCATCAGCGAGGACTGCATACTCGGCGGGGCCATAATGGCCTCCAGCATCTCCGCCTCCTCAAGGCTCTGGCTAGCCTTGGGCGTGGCGTCGAGATCCTCTTTGCACTCAATCGTGCCCGGAACGGTAATGTTGAGAGGCGACGTGGTGCCGAAAAGTGGCGGAGATGTCCGCTCTGACGTCAAATTGGACTCCTTGAGGATTTTCGAGGAGATCGGAAAATTCGCCCTTCGACTCTTGATGAGGATGCGAAAAGAAAAGGCACGCAATGGAATAGAAAAAACGCGGGGGGAAAAATTCAGCTAGGTCGCCTATACGACCTTAAAAACAGAGCAAAGGCGATTGCGATATCCGAGGCCTGAGTGCGAACGTGCGATTTGGGCTAGAGGACAAAGAGGGACAGAAAGACTAATGAGGAGAGAAAGAAAAAGAACGGCCCGAATTGAATAGGAGCAAGATCTCCAACAGAGAAACGAGGATGGCAGGAAAGAATGAACGATTCGATCAAGCCTGATACAACCTGTACATCAATCAATCTCCAGAAAGTTGTCAGTACCACCGTACCGGCCCGCGGGTGTGTAGCTCTTTTCAAACATACCTTGAGCTTTCGGTCGCTCTCGACTAGCTCCCTGTTGAAGACTTTCCGGGTTGTTTTTTCTGCTTTTTATTTTTGTGTGTTTTTTGGATGTTTTTTTTTTGATGTGTTTTTGGTTTTGTTTCTGAGGTGGTAAAATTTACCTTTGATAGCTGCCCAACGCACAGAGGACGCGAGCACTTGGTTGTTCCACGGGGCCACTCGGCGCCCGCAATGAACTAACAGAGAGTTCTCGTGAGAACAGGTGAGAAAGGGCCGATATAGCAGGGACGATATGAATGAGCCGAGTGCTTACACAGTAGGCTAGTCCAATGCTTTGGCCGAAAGGTGAAAAGATGTCCCAGCCTGGGACAATAACAAGATGTGTGAGAGAATAAGGAATGTGTGAAAGTTGCTGTGACAGGGTAGCCGAAGCTTCCCTCGCCGCAGACGACAGCGCGCGATTTGCCGCAGCAAGCAAATGCAGGCAAAAGGTCCCGAACACGCTCTCCCTGGTGATGATCGACCCGATATGTCAACCTCCAGGCGCCGGCGGATGATTCGAAACAGAATTGGAGAGCAGGAATCGATGACGGGAATCGACCCGGCACCCAACTTCGTGCCGCCGAGGGTTCAGGACTAGGCCTTTGCTTGCTGTTACGCCTCGCACGCTGTCGCGGAGCGGCCTCGTGCAGAGGCCAAATCACGATGCGCTCTCTGCGGAACGAGCACGAGCAGCGAAAAGAGTTTCGCACAGGTATCTGCTGCTGCTGCTGCTGCTTGAGGGGAGAGAAAGAAAGATCAGGTCAGGTCAGGTCAGAAAATAAAAGGAAAGGAAAGGAAGGAAAAGGAAAGGAAAGGAAAGGAAAGGAGAGGAGTTGCGGAACGCTGACGGAAATGAAAGGAACAAACAAAGCTGGCGCGATGCGGATGGCGCGACGCGCGGCGCGCGCGAGGCGCGAGCCGGGGACGCTTCGCCTTGCCTCGTTTCGCCTCGCCTCGGCGCTCCCTTCCTCTTGGAGCAGCGCGTCCCTCGCCTCCCTCACGCGAGAGCGGGGCCTGGCCAGGCAGAGACGGCCGACGGACGGACGGATGTATGGATGAACGGGTGGATGGAAAGCCAAACGACCCCGCGCGCGCGGGCGGGCACGCGCGCGCCGCGGCAGAGAGGCTCGCCGCCCCGATCCTCCCCCTTCCCTCCCTCCCTCCCCGGCGCGGCGGCGAGCGGGCGGGCGGGCGCGCGCGACCGAGCCGGAGCCGCCGCCGATCGCTCTCTGGCCTTGCTTGCCGCCGCGCCTCACTCTCGCTCTCTCTCAAGTCTGTCTCTCTGTCTCTCACTGTGTCGTCTCTGTCTATCTCTCTCTTGCAGTCAGTCAGTCAGTCAGTCAGTCAGTCATTAGCCAGTGGCAGGCAGTCAGTAAGCCACTTCTCGCAACTTGCGCCGAGCCATTGCCTACTTGCGGCCACGCATTATCCACTTGCGGTCAAGACGGCCTGCCTAAGGGCCAGGGGCCGGCGCAGAGAGAGGCGCGCGCCGGATAACCGACAGTACGTGCGGATAGCCGCCTTGCGCGCGGCCGCATAACCCACTTGCGGGCCGCTCGGCCGACTGGCGCGTTCTTTCGAGAAGGTCCGCCCAGGCCGAGGGGTTTTGTCTACGTTGCTGTATACTTTATCCGCCACTATTGCGTCAACCTGAGCGAGACTCAGCAGCATGCAAGGAAAGACGCGGCAGAGCAGAGAGAGAGCCAGGCGTCTAACAGTGAGTCTGTGTTCATGGTGAGTGGCAGTATCAACAGACACTGCCAGCTGCAATAGTTGCTGATGTCTGGGTGGGATCGGAACAATTGTCATCGTTGATGAAAGCCGTCGACTGCACGTGTGACCTTGCAGTATGTCCGGAGGTGGCTGGCTGGCTGGCTGGCTGGTTGCTTGGCTTTTCCGGCTAGGATGCTTGACCAAGTCGCTGCAGCTACGGCTGCCACCGCTAGGGAGTCCATCAGCAAGATTGTTATCTTGAGCTGCAGGCAGTGAGTGGGAAGCTGGCAGTTGTTGCTGGCAGGCTGAAGAAGGAAAGAGCCACACCTATGTGAAATCGCTACGAGTGTCCGAGAAAAACCCTCGCCTTTCTGAGCCTGCTGAGCACTGCGTGCGTGTCATCTTGGTCATCAAGGGTCGCAGACCTGTGAGGGCTTCTTTACTTTGAACCTACGGCCGCCATCGGCCAGCCTGAACACATTGAATCTCGCGCATCTCCAGCCAGCTGCAGGCTGTGCCGACCAGCCAGCTGTTATGCACCGCAGCAGCAGCGTTAAATCTTGGGCCTGGCTGTGGCTGCTAAAAAGAAATGGCGCGTGCCGACTTTTAAAAAACAGCCAAATAACGTTCTGTCGCCGAATAGTGGATTGCTTGCTGTCACAGTGCAGCTGCTACTGCTGACAGTGATGGATCAGGCTGAATGTGCCCCGAGGCACATTTTAGACCGTCACAGCAGTCAGTCACGGGCCACATCGATCACAACTCCAGTGCCGTTGCAAGAAGTCGACCAATCTCGAAACCCGGGCTGCTGCAACGACAGCAAAAGGCAAGGCACGGGTCTGCAACCTGCTAGTGCTGCTGGCAGAGGATCCGGAATGGGCAAACGCCCGCTTGAGTCACACCATTATCGTTTTGCATGCGCGTACAGGGGCGCAATTCATCTTCACGGACGAGACTCGTAGACGAAGGCCGAAGAGTGTGCAAGGTCGGGGATCAGTCCATCTGTCGGATTGCAAGCTTGCTCCCTCTTGCTGCATCGGCACCGTGGTTGGCGCTCCAAGGTGTTCTTCTGGCTAGGTCTGAGCCTGCTCAGAAAATTGCGCCATGATGAGATCAGCCGAAAGGACAAAAAATCACTCTTAATGCTACTCTTCGGAAGCGTGCTCGCAATCGTATTCTTGAGTGCAATCAGTTCAAGATGCATTGCTGATCCCGCCATCCCGCACTTTCTGCATCGCGATAACTCGATTGCCCCTTCGCATGCGAAGTCAACCTTGCTGCATCGAATAAGAGAGCCTTTGCTGCTGCCGCCACACGTTCACAAGGGCCTGCAGGAGCGGACCTGCTTCGCGCCAGAGCTACTACCCAGTGATCTCAGGATCCGAAAACCCAGGTGTAGATTCCTGCCGGAGACCATCACGAGTGGAATGTGCCTGCGAAGAATCGGCAACGTTGGGGACGAGTCACGCTTTTTGCCTGTCTTGAAAAAGCTTCGCTCGCAAGAATGCATAACGGTGCTGGTCTTCGGAGGTTCAATCTCGATGGGATTGTGCAAACCTGATTCTGCAGACCCTGATAAACCACATGGCGCGTCCGAGGCTTGGCTCTCGCGACTCGAGCACGTTTTGAACTTACGATACCCGTGCATTGGCCGACACCTTGTCCAAAATCATGCCATGAACAATCGCGGAACAGACCATCACTATCAAGCAATGCGACGTGCCGATAGGGCTGACCTCATCATTATGGAAGCATCCGTCAATGACGTCTCAAGCGCATTCCATGCACAGAACTTCGACAAAGGCATTGGCGTTCGCTCCAATTTGCTGCAGTTCTGGACAGAGGCGACCATTCGCCTTTTACGAGCAAAATTCCCGCATCTCGCTCTTCTCTAGGTCGAGGTGTCGACGCGAGACTGGAAGGGCCAATTTGAAACCGCAATAGGCGGCTTCCGGGCGCCCTACCGATCCGATGCAAGCTTCGATCATCTCAGAGTGCTTCATTATTACGATATCCCACAGATTGACGTTGTTCGCGCTCTTGGGGCAGGCGGCTTGCCTGTGGAGAAGGAATTCAGAACCGAATGCTTTTTTTGCGACTTTGTGCATCTTACCCGGTACGGTCAGAACATTACTGTTTCTATGATTGCGTCTTCATTCGATCGCATCCTGGAACGCCAACAGATTGAAGGCATCGCACAGTGGTTCGAGAGCAACAAGCAAAACTCTTCAGAACTGCCTGAGCCAATCACAATGACCGAGAAGCTAGACAATGCAATGCGCAGCAAAGATGGCACGCGTATCACATTCGATTCGCAGAAGAATTTTGACATGCATGTGGCGGATACGCAACCGCGCAATCTCGCGATTGGCTGGTCTTTCTTCACAGACCTGGAGAATAAGCTCAAGACAGCAATGACTGTGAGCAGCGGATCCTGCATGACGATTCAACTTGGGCTGAGCACGCGTATTTCACTCTTGTCATTTGAGTCATTTCACTCCTACAAGAATGTTGGTATCGCTTTCATACAGCTGCTTGAAAGGTGCACTTCTACAAAAGGCTCACTTGTACCTTTAGGGGCCGTTCACTACCTCGACGAACATTGGAGAGACGGCGTTTCAATCGGGGTTGAGCGTTTCATTAATTATGACTTTTCTAACCTCGGACTGCGCCAAATTCGTCCGCGTGTGCGCAGAGAAACGAAAAGGCAGCAGCAAACTCAAGTTAAACAGCGTCTTTGCATCGCCAGCTGCAGCCAATCATTCAAACTTCAAGCGTTGAAACGCCGGATTCTTAAACAGGCTTACAGTTAGTCCGTTGGACGGCTGTCGTATTGTCAGCCTTGGGGCAAGATCATCTTCGGCGTTTACCCATCCACGCAAGCATCAAAGGCAAGCGCTTCCTTCCGGTTTCTAGGCGATTGACACCCCCGTTTCGTAACGTCGACATTGTGCACGCGTCAGTCTTCTCTGTAAGACCAGATGCATTCGTGGGGGGGGGGCGTTCCCCGCGAGTGACTACTTCCTAGAAGAAGCATGAACCGGACCCCTCCCCTTCTCTCTCAGCGCCTACCGGCGAAGCTTCACATCACCTGGGTACCACAGATGTTCAACGTCCGGTAACAAGAGTCCCCACAGATGTCCAACGCTTTCACTGTCTGTCAATCTTGGAAATTCACAGTTAGTATTCCGACGGTATTCCTCGCGCTATGAACCCTTATGCCGCCTGATACCACAGATGTACAACGATGAGAGAGGAGGTCCGACGATCATTGGCCCACTGACTGTGAGAAAGGCAACGTTTCACGCGGACCATCAGCCTGGGCGCAGCAGGCAGGATGCCAGTTGGTCCAACGGCAATATGTGCGCACAGCCTATCTTTTTACTGCGAAATAAAAACAGAAGATGTCGTTCAAATCCAGAAAGCTTCATGCCATTTGCAATCGGCGCTCTTCATTTGCAATACAGGTCATTTGCCGACTAAGGAGCCCTTGAACTGTGCAAAGGGCGTGAGATTCGGTCCTGCATCCCTTTGGGCCCAGAGACGTGGAGAGCTACGTGAAGCCGTGTCTAGGCCTAGCGACGCATCGCTGATTCACCCTTTCCTTGCACCGGTTGCGGAAGCACCCATCATTGGCTTGATTGAGCCCACGGGCCTGAAGAATGGACGTCATCGCTAGGACGGCAGTCAAGGCCAAGCTGATGATCTTCCTGGTCCTCGGTCTGGTGATCGCGTCGCTAACAGCAATCAACTCTCCTGGCATTGTTGATTCTGTTCTTCCCCAATCGAAGGCTCACGCGGACACTATGATCTCGTACCCGTCTGTACATGCAAAGTCAGCCTCGTCGTCGCGTGAAGAAATGGTATCGCCGGCTATCGTTTCGAGCACTCGTGCGATGAAGCAGAGCTGCTTCGCTCCTGAGCTTTTCCCCATCGACCTAGAGACAAGAAAACCAAACTGCAGGTTCTCGCCAGAAAGCATTTCGGACGGCATGTGCCTGAGGAGCATCACCAACAATGGAGACGAATCACGCTTCTTGCCAGTTTTGGAAAAAATCCAATCGAGACAATGCATTACCATCCTCGTCTTTGGTGGGTCCATTTCAAACGGAAACTGCAGAAGTCGTTCCAATGATCCGGACAAACCACTTGGCACGTCTGAAGCATGGCTGCCTCGACTGGAGTACATTCTCAACGCGCGATATCCGTGCAATGGCCAGCACTCTGTCATCAATTATGCAATGAGCAATCGCGGAACTGACCATCACTTCCAGACGATGCGACGTGCAGATACGCAGAAAGCTCTTGCATCGGCTGACATCGTGATCATGGAAGCCTCCGTCAATGACGTAGCAAGCGCATATCACTTGAAAAGCTTTGGCAAGGGATTGGGCGTTCGCTCCAACATGTTGCAGTTTTGGACCGAGGCAACCATTCGCCTCTTGCGAGGAAAGTTCCCGCATCTTGCGCTTCTATGGGTCGAGGCGTCCACACGAGCCTGGAAGGGCCAATCCGAAGCTGGAAAATTACGTGCGCCCTACCGATCTGATGCAAGCGCGGATCACCTCGAAGTGCTTCAATATTATGACATTCCCCAAATCGATGTCATGCGCGCTCTCGGTGCCGGTGGGTTGCCCTTGGAGCAAGAGTTCAGGACTGAATGCTACTTTTGCGACTTTGTTCACCCGACCCGATACGGACAGAATATTACTGCTTCAATTGTTGCGTCTGCCTTTGACCGAATGCTGGAGCACACTCAATCTCAACATATTGTGCAACGATATCGGAAAGCAGATAATCAGGACCTCTCCGATCTTCCTGATCCTCTCACCATGACACAAAAGCTAGACGATGCTATGCGTAGCGAGGATATCACGCGCGTCACGCTTGATACACAGGAAAGCTTTGATAAGCATGTCGTGGGTGCGGAGTCTCGAAACGGCGCACCTGGCTGGTCTTTCGACACTGACATGGAGGGCAAACCAAAAACCGCAATGACAGTGAAGAGCGGCTCGTGCGTGACAGTGGAGCTAGGCTTCAGCTCGCGCGTTTCGCTCTTGTCTTTTGAGCTTTTTCACTCGTACAACAATGTTGGTACAGCACTTGTCAAGTTACTTGAAAGATGCGCCGCCACAAAGGATGCCTTCGTCGCCTTGGGCGGCGTCGAGAAGCTGAAACTTCGTTGGCATGATCAAGTCTCCATTGGCGTGGAGCGATTTATCGATCATGACTTTTCCAAGTTGGGGCACAATGACTGCGCAAAATTCGTTTCCGTATGCGCGAAAAATGACAACGGAAGCAGCAAAGTCAAACTGTATAGTGTTTTTGCATCCTCAGCTTTCCAGCGATAGACTTCCAAGAAGTTCGAGTTGAAAGTTACAATGGGTCGCTACTTGAAAAATTGGGTCTTAAAGAAAATTGTGGGATCTCGACGAAATGTATTGCTGTTGGTTGAATTTTCAAAAAAGCATTATTGACTTTTCGGAAAATAGGCCTTTGACTGTCTGAAACCTGGAGGCGCCTAAGCAAGGAAATCTGGACTGAAGACTCTGCAAACGAAAAGAGAGAGAGGTACAAGAGGTAAAAAAATAAAAATTGCGCAACCCATCTTCCACGCTTGAACTTGACTCGGATTTTGGGTTGCCCAACGGCATAATCCGTCGACGAAGATGGGCTTCGATCACCAAAGGCACAGACCGTACGGCCGAGACGCGCAGGATCGGGACGGCACGGCAAAGCGTAGCGGGAAAGTTTTGGGAGTCAGAGCTGGCGTCTCACACTCTCAAACACAAACCACGAACGGCAACTGCGCGAGCTTGGAGGCAACATGTCCTCCTTGTCACAGGCACCAGTGAGCAAGGGCCCGATGCGAACCAAGAAGAAGTCCACTTCTTCAAAACGAAAGAGCTTGTCAACAACGCTAGCCGCAAAACCCTCCTCGTCCTCGTCGCCTGTTGCAGCTGATTCGAAAGCAGTTATGCCTGAAAGGCAAAGGCGGCACGATGGCGGAACGCTCAACTCACAAGCTCTTCCCAGACGGTCAGCCGGATTGGCTTCAGATACATGTTTGAATTCGACGGAGATGCTTCAGCCAAACAAGAAGAGCATCAAGAAGAAGAAGAAGATGCCGATCGATTTCTCTGTCGGAACTTCGTCTTCCTCATCATCAATGTCGCCCCTTGCAATGGGAAGTCACAATCGCGAAAGACGTCGCTCTGGGATCGAACGAAGTGACCATGACGTCAGGCCAGCATCGTACACAGCTCCCAAAGACGCAGACGACGTAAGCGATGGTCCTCGCGACGAGACCGTGGTTAACCAATTGGCCATGCCAAAGCGAATCGTGAAAAAGAAAAAGAAGTCAAGTCTTGCTGTCGAGACAATTAACTTTGGAGCTAATGACGATTTTCAGCACGGAGGCGTGCGGGGAGACGAAACAAAACAAGATACGAGTCGTTTCGAAAAAGCCATTTCTGATCAAGTGCATCAACTTGATGGGACAGGAGAGCAAGGCAAGGCTGTCAACAAAGATGAAGATATCGAGTACGACGACGACTTCGAAGACTACGATGATGACTTTGATGACACCCCTCCTGATCGTCTGGAATCCAAAGACAACACGCAATTTTCAGCAACAATGCCCCCAGCCAAATCCCCGAAGGCCCCGGTAAAAAAGAAGGCAAATCCTTTTGCACCACAGATACGCAGGCTCAGTTCCAAAGATGAGGTGAATCCCGAGAACCAGCCCGAAATGCGCACGAAGCGAGGAGCCTTCATAAGAGAGATACGGAAGCCAGTTCTGCGCACATCCAGTCGCAAAGATGACCGCGACGACCTACAAACGCTGGACCACGGAGGATCCGAGTTTGGCATTCAGATGAGTAATGCTGGTGGCCGAGGTGCAGATATTCAATCTCGTGTCACGTTTCGCAGTGTCCGCTTTGATCATTTTGAGATGCACTCTCTTCCCGCCTGGGAATTTTACATGCGTAGCGTGGCTGCTGGTGGAAACAAACGGCAGGCTTTCGCGCAGACGAACGAAGACAACCGGGAAGTCTACACGCAGACCGACGACATCATCACGTGCACTGTTGCAATTGATCAAGACGGAATCTCTCAGGTTGACGAGAAGAAATCTTCTTGGCGGGTTGCAAATGTCTCGGGAAAAGATGATGAAGAGCGTCGGAGTTTGTATCGTGGTCGAGAAGACTGCATTGGACCTTTGGAGCGGGACACGGATGAACATGACGCCAATCCGCGTGCCAAGCATGCTGTTGACATTGAGATCGAGGCTGCGATCTTGCGAAAGATGGAGCTCATGTGTGTCGCTACCCTTGAGGAGAATGTGGCAACCTCTTCGATGAAGAACTTTCACCTTGATAGGAGCAGAGCCACAGGCGCGCTTTCCAAGGAAGTTTTTCGCGATTATCATCGTCTTGGTACCCGCATGCCTGGTCTTGCCATGGCAAGTCGAAAGGTGGTGAGCATTACTGCGTCCCCATCGCTGCACAAGGTGTTCTTGTCAGTGCATGGACAATGCTCTCTCGAAGACGTCCTTGAGGAGACAAAGAGTGGAAACAAGATTGAGGCGCGGCGCATCGCCAAGAGCTCGATTCTTTGCTTATGGGATCTTCGGCTTTCCGCAAGCTCGCCTCAATTTTCCATGGCGTGCGTTGGCGCGGCAACTTGCGGACTTCTCAGTCCAGGTTCTGCGGTGGTGGTTCTCGCCGGCATGGAAGATGGCACACTCTTTGCGTGGGACTTGCGTGGGCTTGAACCAAGCGACCTGCAGGCTTCTGCGAAACAATCTTTCGATAGGCTTCTTCCGCCTTCGTACTCTACAGCGGGTGAAACCGCTCTGGCCCGCACCCACTTGGCGCCAATTTGCAATATCAGCCTTGTTTCCTCGGCGCCAACTTCAGTGTCACAGCTTGGGTTCCAGGTCGCGTCCCTCGATCTCGATGGGAGAATCCATATCTGGTCCATCCTTCATAAAAGCACACTACTGGCCTGGGATCTTGACGACAAGTCTGAGCATGAGACCGTGAGTGATCCCGACAAGCCGCAATTTACAAGCGACGTCGAAGGCACGAATCAGGGGCAGAACGCAGATCTTGGAGCTCTCTGTGGAAAGCTCCGGCTACACCACATGGCGATGATCGACACGCTAGGACACGGAGTTGCCCCTGATCGTCTCGTCATTGGCCGCGCAACAGTTGCTGCCTTTCAACCTGAGAACGCAGATCGTATTGTTTTGGGAAGCTCAGACGGGCGCATCCGTCACGTGTCGCGTTCGGGACTCAGGTTTGTCCCTCGAGAATTCTCCTCAAGCTCGAGCCCTTCCTTTTCTTCTCCGTATTCAGACACGCTTGCGGAATCGTCTGGGGATGGAGTCACGGCCCTCGCGTTTAATCCTTTTCTGAGCCCTTTTTTCCTTGCCGGCTTTTCTTCTGGCGCTATCGCGCTGTTCCATATCGAGCGTGCGTCGCCGATCAAAGTGTGGAAATCAGCGACCAAACAAAGTACCTTACGTGGATCTGGTTTTGCTGCCGTTCGCGCAATCGCATGGTCACGTCGCTGCGCGAGCAGCTTTTTCGTTTTAGACGAAGAGGCTGTCTTTCATGTATGGGATCTTGCAACGCAAACCTTGGGTCCCTTGGTAGCTAGGACTGCCCCTGATGCCACGACAATGATGCGAGGCAGTGGAGCTTCTAACACAGGCCTGGGTCCTGACATATTCGTTTTTGGGGGATCTCATCTTTCGTTTGCAGAGGTGGATGATCGTATTTCGCAACCATTCATTGGGATGTCATCGACTCTCGGTGATGCCAATCGTGAAAACCACCAATTCCAAGAGAAGATGCAAGAAGGAAAGAAAGGCAAAGGCGCAACCCTCTGGAGCTCTTTTGATTTGAAGCGTCTACGAGATATCTTTGAAAGTCTTTGAGTACAGGTTTTGAAAATTTGAATAGGCTAAGCTCGTACGAGGAACAACAATTGCAAAGCTAGCTCATTTTCCCACGCTAAATTTTCTTCCGTTTTACCATTGTTATTGTGATGTGAGTGCAGATTTTCAATTCTGATATCATTTATGCACGTTACACACTCTCTGTGGCGGCATTGCTTTCTCAGGAGGAGGACCTCTTCAACATAAAGCCTATGTTTAAGCCCATGTGTTTTAGGCCCATATGTTTTAGGCCCAGGTCCAGGCCTAGGCCTTGCCCCTCTCTTTGTAATACTTCAAATTTTGGTGAAAAGTAAGGCTACCTTGACTCGTCATTTCTGCAAAGTTTCCAAAAAAAACTCAAGCAGAGGTACACCATTATAACATCGCTCACTCGAGAGGTCTAGCAAATGAAGCTTCGCGGTAGCGAGGCGCTGGGAAAGAGAAAGAAGGATGTGAAACAAAGTAAAAGGAGGCAAAGGAGAAAAGTCAAGACTCCGAACTGCGTACGTGTATGTGATCCCGTAATTTATTTGGTTGCCGAGCTAGAGAGAGCACCTCCAAAAAGACGCTTTTGCTCTTCGCGTTGAGCATCGCTCCATGCTTTGTATGCTTTTTTCCATCCCGCGAGCTCGGCTCGGACAGCACGATTCTCTGGATCTCGCTTGGCAGCATCCAACAATGCAGCCTTTGCTTTGTCAAAATCTTTGAGCTTTGTAAATGCTTGACCCTTACGGACAAGCGCTTTGATGTTCGAAGCATCAAGTTGCAGCGCACGATTCGCCACGTCGGCAGCTTTCCCCGCTTCGTCCAGCTTCAGGTAGGCAAGGGCCAAGTTGGTGTAGGTGGCTACTTTGAGTGACTTTATTTCGTCCTCCTCACCGCTCGCAAGAATGTCCTCTTTCGGCGTGAATTTGGCCACCTCGTCCTCGCAGCCAACGAGGCCGTTCACATATAGGAACACCGTGCGGTACTTGCGTGCAGCTTTGCGAAGCTCGCCGCTCTGGAGGAGCGCGTTCCCCTCATTCTTGAGCGCCGTCGCAGCCTCGATCTTGGCCGCGACGGTTGAGGGCAGGCCGCCTGCGCCGGCTTCCGCGCTGGCGCCAGCGCTTACCCCAGCATTGCTGGCCTCCGCGGTGACGGTCTCGGCCATGTTTCGACGGAAGAGATTTGGAGATAAAAGGTTTGTCTGTTTGTTGCGCTGGCGAGGGCGATGTGCGCCTAGCCTAGCCTAGTCTTGCGCTCTTGAGCTCCCGCTGGGCGTCCTCGAGCCGCTGTTGAAGTACGGCTATCTTTTCCTCATACGAGACTCGCATGGACTCCATTTCTGCGGCAAGCACGTCCTGAAAGTCCTCCTCGTCTTCGGAGTCGTCAACCTTCCCCTCCAGCGCGGCGTGGTCCTCGTTTTTGGACTCAAAAGAAGCAGCACCACTAGCACCAACACGGGCACCAGCGGAAGTAGAAGGAGTGGAAGGGGAAGCAGCGTCAGCAGCAGGACCGCCGCCGAGCAAAATATTACGAGCGTGCGTCTGATCCACGCGGCGACTTCTGTCGTCGTCATAACTAGGATGCGATAGCAACAAGTCTTGCAAGTCGCCGCGAACAGCGTCAAGCTGTGCGTCTTTGACCCGTTGTTCCCGCTGCAGATTCTGAAGCTGCTCTCGAAGCTCCTTAACCTCTGACTCGGCACGCTCGGCGCGCCGCGCTGCCCTCTCAAGGCGTCGTTCGAGATCCTTGCGTGCGAGCTGCTCTAAGCGCATGTCCGTCTCAAGCTGCTTTCGACGGGTGGCATTTGCTTCAGTCGCAGGCCCTGAAAATTCTCTAGAGGTCAAGGCCGGGTCTTGATCCCTTTGGAATTGCAGACGCTGCACTTCTTCCCGCAATGCGCTGACCTCTGCAGCGCGGGAGTTTGCCTCTTCTTTTCTCTCACGAGAAAAAGCCTCGTGTGCTTTTGCAAGCTCATCACGAAGTCGAGCTACACGTTCTTGTTCATCCAAGACAAGCTTCTGCAAGTCCTCTTGATGATTTTTGCTCCCGGACTGAGCGCAGGTCCGTTCTGAGAATCGACGATACGCCTCGACTTCAGAGGTCAGTCGCCGCAGGTTTCCCTCCAGCGAGCTGATCCTCGAGTCCTCCTGCAGCGCTTGCATGATGTCTCGTCGCTTCTTCATCGAGAATGCAACTTTTCTCCTCACGTTGACGCGCGCATGCAAAAGAGATTTCGGGTTTTGTTTGCCAGCGAAATGCTGAGCGCACTGTATGTTGAGATCACTTGCTTTTTGCGTTGCTTCGCCTTCCTTTGACATAAACTTGTTTTTGTTTTTAGAGAAAAGGCCGTTTGTGCAATGTTTGATCGCTTCTCCCCTCACCTTCACAGGGCCGCACAGCAAGCCTGTCACGCGCGTCTCAGGCACCTCGCCTGACACGCCCCCGTAGACTTATTCATAGACTCGCACCAGCGCTCATACACTCGCATGGTCGTCGCGCAAAAAGAGCCGTTGATCAATTTGGGGTTCCGCAAGCTGCAGTGCGAGGAGAACCTCGAACTTTAGAGTTAAAGAGACCGTTGCAACCGAAGGGTCTAGCTGCGCACCTTCGAGCGATTTGAGCCTGGTGGCCAGCACCAACGTCAGCGCTGTCAGAGGAGCCCAGACGTGGCCCGGGCGAGAGAGTAGGTCTTCGTCGCGAGTAAAGAAGGCTTGCGGTGCACGAGGTAGTCGCCGCCGCAAAAGGGCGTGTTCGAGGCATTGTTCAAGAAGCTGCAAGAAAGAAAGCTAGTCTTGCCGCACAGGAGGACATCTCTGCCGCTCCTTTTTGCCACCATCCCTGTTGAGGACATCGACAACAAACCAACAAAGCGAGTGCCAAGAGGGTGCTGCGTGAACGACGAAGAAGAAAGATGGTGCGTTGACATGATCGATTTCCTTCGACATACAACACTGAAACATGAGCATACGTGGACGCGTATGCTGGCCTTCGTGCGTGCGTGCTCGCGCAATATTGCATACTAACACGCAAGGGAAACGAAATGCGAGCGCGATTAAAACAGCCGACAGGAAGCGCAGTAGACGCGGAGACGACGATCGAACGAATTCAAAACCGAGATGGTGTCGTCGGATTTGTAATCTGTGGCGCTGAGAAACTCGATGAGAAAGGTGAAATTCACTACGAAATCCACCGCAAGGGTCAGGGCATGGCAAAGGAGACCGCACAAAACTACGCTGATCGTTTTAGTCAGCTCACAAATCTTGCACGCGGGGTTGTGCGCGACCTGGATCCGCAGAATGAACTTCTTTACTTTCGCATAAAGGCAAAGAAGCAGGAGATTATGTGCGCTCCAAAGTATGATGAGAGCGGCGACGCAAAGTATCATATCGTTTCTCTTCAGAATATCAACCAGCCACAGAGTGGATGATCTCGCTCACCCTTGAAATGTGACATTCATTCAGCACGGGCTCGCGTGCCAGACAAACGAAATGAAAAAATGCATAAAGGGATTTTATGATGTTCCGCCATTTGCATTTCCTACAGTGATGTCAGAAAAATGGCCACAACACTCATGCTGGACTGATTGGAATAGAATAGAATAAGATCGGGACGAAATGCTTCTTGCGACGGTTCTGTCATCCGGAAGAAACGGAAAATGAAATTTCCTAAGCTTTGCTTGCATCAGCTTCATCTTCCACATCGTCGTCCTCCTCGTCGTCCTCGTCGTCGTCCTCATCGTCGTCCTCGTCTTCGTCATCCTCTTCTGCGCCCTCGCCGTCCTGAGCATCCTCGAGCGCCCTGTGTATCCTCCGTTCAAAGTCCGGGATATCAGGCAGCTGGCCCTCCAGCGCCCGAACACTCTGTTCAAAAGGAAAATTCGCAAGAGCTTCGGCCACCCTCAGTGGATACATCATACGAAGGGCCTCGTCATAGGCCAGCGCTGCGACCACTTCGTTGTCAAATCGCCCCACCTGCCGCACCTCGCCATCGGGACAGACGATGTCAACCTTCCATCGCGCTCGAGACCTTGAGAGCCCGAGGAAGTCGCTCTGTCGCCCCACAGGTCTATGCACTTTATTATCTTTGGCAAGCTTTTTCTTCGCCATTCGCGCGGCCTTCGAGTCTCCCGAGGTCAGCACGCGAGTTTTCTCGAGCAGATGAAGAGGCTTGCTGCTACGGCGCGGTCGATGGCCGGATCTTTGCGCAACGCGGGCGGCTTCAGCCATTTTGCTCAGCTCATCGAACTCGCTGAAAATAGCCCGATTTGCACGATTGTAAGCTTCGGACTGCTGTTGCCAAGCAGATTTCTCTTGTTCCGACAGGGAGCGCCACTTGTCGCGCAAAAGACGTGTCGTTTGCGTAATGTCCATGTTTACCCCGTCCTCAGCTTGCAGTTGTCGCCGTCCATCGATGACAAACATGAGCCAAGCGGAGCGACGCTTTGGTTTTTGACTCAAGAGCTCTCGAATCTTCTCCTCTGTATCCGAATCAATGTCCTCGACCTTGGAGACACGCTCTTTGATCTCGCGCAATTCTTGCACGAGGGGAGATTCTTCGCTATCACTGCTCGGGTCCGAGGCTCCCTGCGGTCCAGACGCATGGGACCCCACAGCTTCGGCACGGGGAACCTTTGCATTGCTGCCCTCGCCCTCCTCGTCGGTGGCAGCGACACGCTTCTGTTTTGCACCAATCTTGCGGACCCCGGTCTCCTCGACGCGAGCTGCCGCTGCTGCTGCTGCCGCTCGCGCTTCTGGTGCGGAAGATGACGATGGCGCAACGTTCGAGTCCTGAACATCCTCTTTGCTTTTGCGCGGTGGCGGGAGACCGGTCCCCGGAAGCAATGGCAGGCCACTCTCTACATCTTTCACCTGCGCGAGCTCCTGCGGGGTAAGAGCCTCGCGGAGCTTTGTTTGAATTGCAACTTGCATCTTTCGCAGGCGATGCCACGCTTGCGGCTGGCCAATGCGCTGTCGACGAGTCTTGCGTGCAAGACTTGTTTTCAGACGCTCGAATTGCACAGCTCGCGCTTGGGACAGATTGGCCACCAATGTTGCCGATGTGAAGCGCGCGACAGCCTCGATATACAACCACGATGCCAAGAGCGCCAAGTGCGAGAGTGAGTGCACAGTATGCAATTCACGAAGCCACTCTGCCTCAACTGGCAAGCCATAGATTGCACTTGATATCTTGAAAGCGGGCCGACTATAGTCCAACTCGCGGATGGAGAGTCGTTGGCTCCTACGCAACAGTGACTCCGAAGCCGCGTCGAAACCCTCCTGATCCTCGTTCGCAATGTAAAAGTACACTGGCGGCATAGTCGATACATAGGCGCGGCACACGGATCGGAGTGCGGCAGCCACAAGGGCGGTCGCGTCCCGCCCGCGTGTTTTCCCAGCGTCGATGTCCTCGCCCAGGTCCGATACACGGCGGTGCCACTGCACTCGCCTCGACGGCCATTTCCACTGGCCCCAGTTGTGAAGCCAGCGCCACTCTTCCACAGCGCTGAGAATGCGCGGCTCTGCAGCCCCCATGGACCATAGGTGCGCTTCAAGCGCGAGAACAAGATCTACCATTGTCGAGTGTGTTGGCACCGCGAGAGGCATGACTCGCGCAACAAGTTGCTGCGGCGCATGGTGGGCCACGGCAATATCGCCGTCTCGACAGAATGACATGGCCTGCTGAGCGGCTTCGGGGCGAGGACGATACACAGTCACCGTCAGCGAACCTTGGGTACCCCGAAGACTTGCCATCCACCCAGCTGCGACCTCCTGAGGTCCGAGCCCCACGCATGACGTTGCGCCGACGCTGAGCAAAACGTCCCCAACACGCAATGGTAGTCTTGGCAATGAGGGCGCTTCGTTTCCTTGCTCCAAGATTTCGGTCTCGAGCGATTGTTGTTGTACTTTGTGTTGTCGAATGTCCACGATAAAGCTTGCTCCGCCAAAAGCAAGAGGCGTGCGGGAGAGACACACCGTAGTTTCTGGGCCTATCGTGAGCTCAAACGTGTGCACGCGTTCTCTCTCGGCGCGAGACTGGGTGAGCGGCGTCCACAAAAACTCGCTTCCAGAGCGCCGCCAAGACGAAACGAGTGTGCTGTAGTGAGAAACAAGTTTCGCATAAGTGTTCTGTTCCTCCTCTGTACCTCTGTGAAGAGCAGCGAGCAGGGACTCGATTTGTGCGCGCCCAGCATAAGCGAGCCAAGCGGTATGTTCGCCCAATTTGCCCCCAAAACTGGGTTTTAGGCGCCGAGGGCCCAGAGAAGAGAGTTCTACCTCGAGCTCGCTCTGGGCGGTCTCAGACAGGGACACAAACACAAATGAACCAGCGTCGCTCTCAATGACGCTCGTACTGTTGTTCTGAAAATACCAATACGCACTGCCATGCCGATCAAGCCCAAGCGGGCTGAAGCGCGGGCACAGTGAGCTTTCCGCCTCGAGTGGGCCCACAGCACTATCCACATCCTCGACCTTGAGCTCATCTGCGAGCTGCGGTGCCCGCTTGGGTCGTAGCAGAGCATACAATTCCTTCTCAAAAGCACGAAGAGGCGCAGGGTCCAATTCTGTAGGGCCCTCGCGACGGATGTCGGAAATCGGGATCACATCGATAAGGCTCGATGCTCCAGCGCGATCTCCTACAGCAACATCACCCTCAAGTTTGGTAAGGTCCTTGGCGTGTCGCCGAGCTGCAGCGCCTTCGCCATTGCTCAGACTTGAATTCTGCTGCAAGTTGCGGCGCAGTTGCTGCCCCTCCTTCTTTTCAGCGTCAAGAACTTGCTTTCGTCTTCCTTCGAGCTGCTGCACGTCTTCGCGAAGCTGAGCTGCGATCACGCTTGCAACGCGCTTCTGCACTCGCACCGCCTTGGCAGAGGTCTCCAAAAGCCGAGACTCCAGTTTCGTGACGGTCTCCACGTCCTCTGCAAACACCCAATGGACGCCATACATCGATCGCGGCAGTGTTGAGACGTCGAGGGCAGCTCGTGAACGTTGCTTGGCAGAACGATTGTGCCCTCCCGTCCGACCGTGTTCCCTCTCGTAGTCGCGACGCGTACTCGTTGTCCACAAACACATGGGCCGTTCTGTTGTGCTCGAAGCGCTAGTTTGCAAGAGCACGCGGAATGCCAGAGAGTTGTTTGAGTACGCGGACCCAGCCACCAGAGCAGGTACTAGCAAACGCGAGGCGTGCGCGACGAAAATGCGCTCACCGAGCCATGCCATACGGGCAACCGTGTGCTCCCGGAGAACTACTGCGTAGCGACGCTCGAAAGATACCATGAGAGCTGTGATTTGTTCGGCCTCTGCAGATACCGGGTCGAACACTGCGCGGTAGGCCATCATCACAGCACGCATGTCTCGCCCAAAGCCAAGGCCTCGCTGCTTTGGATTGGCAACTCCGCCAGACCCTTTGCGCATTGCGCGACGAAATGCGGCTTCCGCCTCGCGCTCATAGCTCCCGTTCACAAGCTCTGTGCGCACTGTATCAAAATTCAGGTTCTCCTTGCCGAGTGCACGAACGTATGCAGCTTGCTCGCGAGGGGTGAGGTCCCCAAGGCGCTGAACGATTGCCGCATGCTCTGCAAAAATATCGTCGAGCAGCTCGAGGCAGCCTCGCTGATAACGAAGCATGTGAAGAGCCTTGGCAATCCCTTGCACAGCGTGCGGAGTATCCTTGATACCCAGTAGCTCGTTCAGCTTCGCCTCGCATCTTGCTGCCTGCTTCATCGTTTTGGACCCAGGTGCGAAGAAGCGCGCGGCGTTTGCAAAAACGAGCTCGCAGTCTTTGAGAAACGAGGAGCCAACGATGGGCTTGCCTTCGGTGGTCAGAGCATCGTAATCACCTTTTTCAAGCCGCGCTCGAATTGTCTCGAGATCCATCGGTCGCGATACGAACTTGCTGTACCTCTCAAAACCGGCAGCAGACGTGTCGACCGGCTCGCGAAAGGGCTGGCTCGATCGATCCTTTATGAGCTGCCCAAGCCTTTTCTTGCATTCAGCAATAGAGACTGCAAAAGGATCCGCAGGCGCTCGAATATGCTGGCTAAGGCCGCTATTGTCCTCCACAGCAGCACCATCAGTCCCACCAGCCTTGCTGTGACGACTCGCGCTCGTTGCCTGGCTTGCACTGCGTTTCAGGGGCGCGGGGGTCTTTACAGCCTGATTCGGGTGTTGAGACGCTGACGGCGCCGGTGAAGGAGTCGATTCTGCCGCACAAGGCTTCTCTGTAGAAACACCGTGAGTTGCATCGCTTGGAGATGCCGGGGCACTCGTTGCCAATTTAGAACCGACGTCCCCTACAAGATCCACAGTTTTCGTAGGAGCTTGCAAAGACGCAGCGTCCATTCCATTCACGCTTGGGCCTTCGGTTGCCTTCACGGCGGGAGCTGATCCGCGAGGACTTTGCATTGGCCTCTCACTAACTGCGGCGCGCTCGGGATTGAAAGGAGCGGCTTTGACAACAGGAGAAGACTCCCTCCATGCAGCAAGCTCCATGTCAAATTCTGAGCGGAGCAGAGAAGAGCTCTCCTGCGTGACATAGGCGTCCATGATTGCCTTGAGCTTTTCCTTCTTCTGGACAGCGTTCAATGTTTCGGCATCAATGTCGTCAGCCATGTCAACGTCCTGATCTTCAGTTTCCTCAACCTCGTTTGCAGCTCGATCGTTGTTGCTATTGTTGTTGCCTGCGATATCATCATCATCATCATCATCATCATCATTGTCATCATCGTCGTTTCGATTGGTCAAGCCAGCGTTAGCAGGAGCATCAGCAGCCGGACGACCACGTTTGCGACCACGAGTTTGGCGTTGTGGCTCCGTGGCTTTTCGTGCGCTCGCGCTGCGAGTCGCGCGAGTTGACATACGCGAAGTCTGCTGCCGTGAGGAAGATCGTGAGTATCGATGCGGCTCTGCTACGAAATGCTCCGTTTTTCGACGATTGCGTCCCGACTGCCTCCGTGAAGGTGTGGCGAAATCGCCATCATTCTCATCAATGTCGTCTTCTTCAAGAGGGTCTTGCTCTGCGTCAGAGTCACTCTCCGCGTAGTTAGTGGCAGTACGGCTTCTCGATCGTCGCGCAGGAGGTGCTGAAGCTGCACCGCTACTTTTGCGTGCACGCGCCTTTCCTCGTTTCGCAGGCGTGCGTTGGGGTGTCGCTTGCGCACGTTTTGCAGGGCGCCCGCGTCGTGGCTTTGAAAATCCTTTGAGGGAAGCGCGACTCGATGCCGCCACTACACTCTTGTCCTCTGCGTCCACGTCGCCGCCATCATGCCCGTTGTTTTCCTCTTCCGCCTCCTCCTCCTCTTCTTCGTCCACCTCTTCCACCTCGTGGTACTTGACTCGCTTTCCTCTCGTCCTTCGCCGCGTAGCAGCGCTGCCGAGTGCGGGCGTTGCTGCGGACACGAAGTTCTCATCCTCCGCGCTATCTAGATCATCACTGGCAAAAGCCTTCTTCCGCGGTCTTCCTGGGCCCCTTCGATTTGCGTACGGGCCAACGCGGCGACCACGCAATAACAAGTCTGGCTCTTCTTTTGGGCCAAGGTCGAATTGATCGGGAGGCTTACGCACACCAAGAGCCATAGCGATTCCAATACGCACCGGGAAAGCATTCACTACTTGCTCGCAGAGCCGTTCGAGAATCGCCAACTTGACGTGCGGCGCGAGTGCGGCATAGTCCACATCAAGAATTTCAGCCAAAAGGTCCTTGGTCGCGAGCATGCGTTCTGATGCAGGGATTTCCTCAGGTTTCCAAAACTCGAGAACCTCGGGGACAAGCTTCATAGCGGACTCTGTGCTTCCTGCATCTTTAAGTCCGGAGCGCATATCGCCGTTTGCACTACTGCTTGTCTTTGTACTTTCATCCTTTTCCATGGCAGAGGCAACTTCTCGAACGCGTGCTTCGTCAACACCGTCATCCTCGTCATCGTCCTCGTCCTCGTTGCCATCGTCATCCTCGCCGTCGTCCTCGCCGCCATTGCCGTCATCATCGTCATCGTCGTCGTCATCGTCGTCGTCAACCAAGAGGTCATCTGCAGGATCGTCCTCGAGACCAAGCTCAGTAACTTCGTTGGCCTTAATCATGGCCCCCGAACCTTCCACATCGGCAACAAAGGTCCAATGAAATCCGTATGTGTTCGCATACGAGCCAATGCCCTTTGTGACTCGATGCGCCATCGTCTGATCGGTCCAAAGATTCAAGGGCATCATGCTTGGTTCGGCTTCTACTTGCACGCGAAGGCGATGAAAGTCCGTCTTTGAGCGCATGTGCTTGTACCGGTACTTTGGCAGCGCGTAGTAATCCTGAATTTGCGCAGACTTGATCGTAGGAGGCTGAATCCGCACATCGAGCCAAAGGATCTTTTCGCCGACCCACGCCCACTTGCTTGTGGCGTGATCTCGGAGACCGAGAGCGTACTGCTGCTCAAAGGTCTCCGCGCAGGCCGCGACGCTCTTTGCTTGCTCCTCAGACCCGGCAGTTGCATCTGTCATGGTTGAAAGTAGCGTTCGCACTTGCTTTGCGAACTCGTTTCCGATCTCGCCACTCTCATTTAGACTAAAATCGCCACTCTCAAGCTTGGTACGGATGGCCGACACGTCCTCTCGCAGAGAACTAGACGCGGCTACCGCTGCAGCAAACCCTGAACTAGACTCGAGATTCGTCAGAATTCGGCCGCAAACACCTGGGAGAGACTCGCGCTGTGGCGCAACATCCACCCCATCGTCTGCTGATGTGTCAGTAGGGAGGGGGCTTCGACTTTGCGAAGGTTCATTCGCAGAGGGTGTCGCGCCCGCTGCCGAAACATCGTCGCTGTGTCCCGCGACGTTGGCATCTTGGATCACATGTGGCAAGGCGGCGGACGAAATTCGTTTTGCATCATCATCATCATCGGCGGCCTTCGATTCAGGCACCGCGGTACTCTGGGCCGTCAATGAGACATCTTCCATAGAGACGTCGTCGCTCGTCTTTGGCCGCGAGCGCATGTCTCGTGCGTCATCAGCTGCGCCGCGGGGCTCGAGAGTCTTCTCTGGCGCGGGATTTGTATGAACTTGAGCGGCATTGTCCATATCGGCATAAATGCCAATTGGAATGCGCTGAACAGGTCGACGAACTTCTCCCGTTGCCGAAATCATCTGCCGCGAACCGATGGTGGGCATCGTTTCCGCATCCGAGTATCCTGGAGCAGTTCCGACTGTGAGAGTCTTTTCGAAGGAGCTGGAGAGCTTGCGTGCGGCTTTGCCGATTTCTGAGCTCGCCCCGTTGTAATCTACACAATTTGAAAAGACACGCTTGACGTCGCGCAGAAATTTTGGCGCAAGCGAAGACTTGTCAATGGAAGCATAAAAGTCATAATGTCCACTGCGGAGTCTTTCTGCAATAGTTCCGAGGTCCAAGGGATTTGTGATCACTTCGTCATAATCCTCGAGACCTGGAAGGGACGAGTCAACTGGTTCTAGGAAAGGCTCTGCAAAAGGCTCCTTCATGAGCTTGTCGAGTGCGTATTGTCCGACAACTTTGCGAGGGTAGCGGAGACGTAGGCGTTTGAGCTCTTCCTGCGGGGATCTCTTGGACCCCCTCGGGCCTGGCCCGTGTGAGACAGGGAACTTGCTTAGGATGCCTTCGTAGTGTGCACGAAGAGTCGCATCTGATGCTCGAAGCACTCGTTCTGCGCAGGCAGCGGCCATTCCCTCGCGTGGACCCTCAACAAGAGCGTCCATTTCGAAGATGCCGTCGAGCCGCTCCGCGCAGAGAGCTTCGAGATGTAATGCATCCTCGTGCAACTCAGAGCCAGGTTTGTGGAAAGCCTTGGCGTTTGCCCACACCATGCGAAGATCCATCGCAAAAGCCTCGAGCTCCAGAACCGTATCAGAGTGGTAAAACCCTGCTCGTAGGCGCTCAAGAATTTCACTGAGGGAAATGGGCTCCGATACTGTCTTCGTGTAGTTGCGCATACCCGGTTGGGAGAGATCAATTGGCTCAGTGAACGGAGAGGCCAAAGGGTGCGCCATGAGAACTTCGATTAAGCGCTCGCACTCTTCGGCAACTCCATCCCCACCCCCGTCATCGTCGCCTTCATCATCTTCGTCTCTAGTCTCGTTGACGCTCGCAGCATCTTCTGTACTCGGTTCGATCTTCCAAAAATCATCTTCCTTCGCCTCCTCGTCCTTCAAATCGTAGTTGCCCACGTCGTCGTCCGCCGCTTGCGCGAGGTCACGAAGGGCTTTGATTCTTTGCATCGCGGCGGTCGGTTCATGGGTACTAGGTGAAGCTGGCTTGTCCTCACCCGAAGAACCTGGCACCGAAGTCGCCCCGGCGTTAACCTCGGCCTCGGCAGCACCATCCTTTCGAGGCCCGCCCGTGTTTTCTTCGCTTGCTTTTTCCGGACCATTTTGACGGCTAGCCACCGCACTATGCGGATTCTCGACACCCTCCAGCCTGCAAAACACCTCGACAAGAAACTCTTGCCACGTCCAATCATTGATAGACAGGAAGTTAAGCCCCACACGCGCCGGGCGAACATTAAAAACGTCTTCCGAGCCTCCAGGATGTGCCTTGGGCCCCTCGCGAGTGAACGCTCCTGCTACATTTGCAGTTCGGTTTGGAGGGTCCGCAGCTACATCAGAAGACCTCGACGCCCCTGGAGGTATCTGATTCTCTGGTCCAGAAGCGGCGTTCGAAGACGCACTTCCCTGGCTGATTGCCGCTTGCTGAGCCTCGTGACGGCGCCGAGCCTCGGCGACCACAATGGCATCTTCCTGCGCAAGCTCTTGATATGGGGCGCGTTCCTCCGCTGACATGCGTTTCCACTTGTCGGCAGCTTGCTTGGCAATTTCGGTGAAAACGCTCTTCACGATCGATCGATCTTTTTCGCCATCAATAGGCTCCTGGTGCGCGCCTTTGAGTTCCTCGCTGACGAAAAAAGTAAAGGCGGTGCGGCCCTTTTTCCGAAGCTTGACGCGCTTTTTGCGCCCCGCGTTCACCTTGACCTTCTTCTTCTTGCCTGGCTTGCGGGTGACAACCTTTATTTTGGCGTTCTCTTGATCGATGAGTGCTGCCTTTTCTGAATAAATAGCCTTTTCTTCGGGCGACATCTCCCTCCATCGGTCGCTCACAAGACGCGCGCACTCGGTGAAGCTCATGCTCTTATCCCACTGTTCTCTCGCAAATAAATGATATGCGGAAGTCTTCTTCACATTTTGCACAGAAACCGAAGGAGCACCTTCTGCAGCTTCTTCGCCTTGTGCGTCCTCGGCATCATCTTCCAAGCCACCGTCTGTAGCCGAGACGCGTTTGCGTGCTTTGCTCCGCTTAGGCCGCGGAGGAAGACCGGCTAATGGATCAGGCCCAGCAAGGGAGAGCCCGATGGCGGCGCCCTCGGCGAATTCGCCGTTGCGAAGCAGAATCTTGGAGCCCATTCTCTGGCGAGCATGAGCCGCGCGTCCCATGTACGCGCGCTCATACAGAAGAAGATAGCGTGTGTAAATGTCGCGAAGGTCGCGGCCTAATACCTCCTCGTCAACTTCCTCCTCGAAATAGTCCGGGACCTGCGCTGCGATTTGATGCCAAATCTCTTCCGAGGACTGGCGACTCTCGATGACGCGAAAGCCGCCGCGAGACTTGACGAGCGAATAGACAGTGTAAAGGTTGATCGGGACGCCCTGGAGACGCGGTGCAGCCTGCGGTTGCCATTGGATAACCTCAACGTAAAAGCGACAAAGGCTTTCAAGGAAGTTGGCAGGGGTCGCGAACCAGGCTGGGTCTCGTAGCATCCCATGCACTTCCCTTTTGAACAGTTGCCAGCTTGCACCTTCTTCGAACCGAGAAGAATTTTTGTCGCGCTCCATGAGAGAGAGGATTGGGATATCCTGCACAGCACGCCCGACCTGATCAAACGCCCAGCGTACGACCGAGCCTTCGTCGCGAGATGTGGGAGGAAGCAGTGTTTCTGGCACAGGCACGTCCGCGTCCTTATGGGATCGTTTAAACAACGCAAGGGCCTCAGAGGCCTGTCCGTTCTCGGTCATGACCAAATTGATGAGCTCCAGATTGACGCACACCAAAAGTTCGGATGCAATCGCTTCAGCTTCGCGCTTGCGGTCAGAGCGAATTGTCTTCGCCATAATCGCTGCTGCGAATTCAGAAAGTGAAAATGGTCGAATGCTCCAACCGAGTTGGTCCGCGAAGCACTGGAAAAAGGTATATACGCGTGTGAGTGGGCCCAGTAAGCTTGGCGGCACCACCACCTGCTCGATAGGTCCATGCTTGCAAGGAATGACAACAACACGGTCATCGAGTGCGGCGGTATCGTACGATAGCTTGTCTTGAGTGGTCAACCGGCGCCACGTCGTTTCCACGTTGCTTCCCGAGTTCAGGTCGCACCACTCGAGTGCATTTTGGTCGTCGTACTGCAAAAGATGCATCTCCGTCTTGGGCCTGTATCGAACAACTGTTGCTGGGTACCAAATGCCGTCGTCAGGCCAAAGCATTTCCACGCGCATTCCAAGCAAGCCCTCACCCCGAAGCGAGGTACGAAAAGAGTCTTGTGCCGAACTCGAAGCCAAGCTTGTATCTTGGCAGCCTTGCATCACTGGAGACCCCGTGAGGGCTCTGGCGCTCTTCACAGGGTCCACAAGGACGTGAAAAGGTTGAGGTTTAGGTAGGGCATAGGCTCGCGCGGGCTCCGTTCGCAGGGCTGAGATGTCAACCTCTTTTCCTTGCGCTATCCCTGCGCCGTCAGCTTCGCGTTGTACACGGGTTATATCTCGTTGATCGAGAGCTTTGGTTTTTCCTTCGTCTCCTGCCGCGTTTGAGGCCTGAGCCATGTCCACGTCGCCGTCTACGCCTACGGTGCTGTTCATGGCTTTCGAGACGGATTGGTCGGCTGCAGCAGCATCAGGGAGATCCGCCGTCTTGGGCGCGGATAAAAGTGTTTGGCTTGTGGGGGAAGGAGCAGCTTCCAGAAGGGAAGCTTCTTCAAAGGGTTGCGGTGGTGAGATGGCGGGTGGCTCGGGAACCGGGAACAGGCCGGCCAGATACGCGTCGTCGAGGGAAGGAAGTTGCAAAAGAAAATCGACCACCCCAAAGGCCTTGGTCAAATGTGGGCTCACCGATGAAATTTGCTCTTCAATGAAAGTACCGTTTGTTCGAAGAAAAGAGACACTTGAAGGGCGCAGCGGAGCGCCAATCTCTGAACACCAGAGTGCGACTCGTAAAAGAGTTTTGCTCGGGCTCTCCTGACTCGCCACGATTGCCTCTTGCTGCTGAAGCTGCAAACGAGCCCGAAGCTCATGCACCAGACGAGCGCAAAAATGAAAGTTCGAGAGCGTGCGCTCTGCAAAGTATGCATACGATGGCGATGGCTCGACCTTGGGCACGTAGTCATTGATGTAAGAAACGCAGGCGATGCGATAGTAGAAAGTGCGTACGTCCTTTCTGGCGGCATGCGCGTGATTCGCGCTGGATGATGATGAAGAGGACCCGCGCCCACGGCGTCCGGAAGACTGTTTCGCTACCTTAGGAGGTACGCGAGCTTCTGCAACGATCCACAACGAAGAGCTGGCGCCACCCATGCCGAACTCCACCATGTAATCAACGACGTTGGAGATGTAAACCTTTTGCACGAGGTCCGACGGATCCGCGGGAGCAAGGTTGGCAACTGCCTGTGCAGCGGCGCCGTGCATTTCGGCGATTCTTGAATTCGTGAGCGAATTTCCCTTTCGGTCAATCGTGACGGCAGTTTTCGATCCGTGCCGGTACCACAATCTCGAACGACGCTCCATCATGTATCGCGCAGATGCAACGATGGGGGAGTCACTCTTGTTGTAAGCAACGCAATTGCTGAAGACTAGCTTGAGGTGGTTATTGAGCTTTTCCGCGTCCACCCATGCTGCCATGCCTGTGTCCACGGCAACAGGAGCTTCCTGGTTGGTCGAAGCTGCAGGCGTCTGGTCCATTCGTTGGCCCTTCTTCTTTCCACCACCTTTTTTCTTTTGCTTTCCTTTGCTATGCTGAGAGGGCAAGGGCGTTGATTGACCTGCCCGTGATGCGGAGTCGGTCGATTCCCCATTGCTATCGCCAGGGAGCGGCATGAACTCGGGTCTGTATTCACCGTTATCGAGGCCGCTTTTAATTGTTCCAAGATCCATGGGTTCTTTGATGACGGTATGGTAGTCCACGAGTCCGAGGGCCTCAGCATCCACAGGCGAATTAAAGGGTTCGCTTTCTCGTTCCGAAAGAAGACCGTCAAGAATTCTGTGCGCGTTCTCGAGCGTGATGACTTCTCGCGTCTGGTACTGAGCTTCCGCCATCGCGACGGCATGGGCAGACACGCCTTCCCGAGGAGGTCCGGAGCGTACGCCAGCGGGTTCCAGTACGAGTTTTCCGTACGCGCAAAACCTCTCAAAGTGAGAGGATTCCTTATCATCAAGCTCCTTGAGCGCCACAAAGTCCCTCGAGCCGTCAGCACGGACGCCCAAGACGACAAAGTCGGTGAGCGCGCGCTGGATCTCAGCATCCGTGGAGAGCGACCAGTTCCATGCCTCGTCAATTTTGTCGCCCTCCACGTAGGCGCTCACCATGCCTTCGCTTGCCTGCTCCTTGTTAGGGTCTCGGGCCTGCGTGGGCTCTTGGTTGCGGCTCGCCCTGGCCCCGTTCGCAGCCTTGGACCTCCGCCGCTTCATCCTCGCGCGCCGAGGGAGGAAAGGGAGGGAGGGAGCTTGCGCTTCTCGGGCCGTCGACGGCGGTCCACGAAGACGCCAAGGGCGCGTGCGACCTCCGCCCGCGCTTCCGCCCGCGACGTCGCTTCGGTGTCGCTTTGGCTCGCCAAACGTCGTCGACGACGATGTCGATGGTGGTTGGATGGATTCTCTTCTCCCTCTTTTCCGCGCGCAGCCGGTGCTCGGCCGCGGCCGCTCGAGCGAGTCGCTCGCTTTCGCGGAGCCCGACCGCCTCCGCCTCGAAGCCCGACCGCGCCGCGCCGATCGAGGCTTGCGTGCTTGCTGGCGGCCTGAGGCCGCCTTGCCTCGTGCCTTCACGTTGCCTCGGCCTAGTAGGAGTAGTAGTAGCTTGGCGTGGCTGGCCCTGGGCCGCACCACAAGTGAGAATAACGGCGCGCAAGTCGCCTAAAGCCGCGGCCTGAGGTGACTATACCCGCCGCTGCAAGTAGGATCTTTGCACCACCTAACCACCCCGGCTACTGCTAGTCTAGGCCTACGCCTAGACATAGACCTACTTGCCAATGAAAGTAAGGGTTATCCCCGGCAGGGGAAAAAACTAGGCCTACTTGGAGACTCAACGAAGGCGGTAGGAAAGCGAGCCATCAGGCGGCAAAGGACGGGACGAGTCGACGTCGAGTTGCTCGTTCGCCTCTTGGGCATCTATCTATCTCTACAGCATGACTGGATGGAAAACCCCAAGAAGGGACCATGATCAACCCGTCGCCGTGTACAAACAGGATCGAGGCATTCTTCCATGTCAGGTCAAATCCACTTGGGAGCACACACGAACAATGAAATCCCAATGAAGGCAGACGAGCGAGCCGATAAGCAAGTGAGGAAAGCAGATGCACCAAGTAATAGAATACTGGCGTTAGCTTGTCGCTGCTCCCCTTCGCAATGAGATAGGCCTAATTCCGGCCTGGAAAGGTGAAGATTATTCACAAAACACGATTTTTACTGAAAATCTGTCTGTCAGAACCTTTCATGGTTTTCTCTTGCACATCAAAGTAACTTGGCTCGGCCGTTCGCTTTAGATCGCCAAAGAGCGAACGTGCCACAAAAGTGGCTTCAGTCGTCGCGGGCGGAGAATACGTTTCGCTTGGCCGTCGGCGCAATCTCAATCTTTTCAACATGCGGCAAGACAGAACCAGCGGCAACCTTTCGTTTCTCAACTCATTGCGTGGGCGTCAATTTTCTTTTTTTTAATTTCTGTCTTCTTGAGGGAAGACGCTTGCTCAAAACCTGTCCAAGCAGGACGCAAATTTAAGACCATCGACTACGGCGCTGGCCCTTTCCCCCCCAAAAAAAATTAAAATTAGAGAAAGAGCACGACTAACATAAATGAAACAATCGATGGCGCCTCTCTCTGGCCCGGTATAGGCCCTAGACCTATGCCTCGCTTCTTGTTTTTGTGATTGCAGCGAGCACCTTGTCGTTCCAAGGCCTACATAGGCCTAGCTAGGCCTATGCCCTACGCTGGACCAGTGCAGAGAGTGTGCCTGTGGTGTGTACTCGCAACGGCAACATAGCTCCATCCTTCTCCATTTCGATACAGAAGCTATGCGTAATGATCGGTGTATGCGGGCGCGGATGAGCAGACAGCAGGGCATAAGCTCACGTTGTCCGCAAGGCCATAGCAGTTCACAATCGTACGCTCGCGCCGAACAGGATGGACGGATTGCAGGAAAAGGCCCAGGAGAACGACGATGGGGCGGATGTTCTCCCTGTCGTTGAGGGAGAGGAAGGAGGCCGGGACCTTGCGAACGAGGAGAAAGATTTTCAAGAAGGTGCTGAAGCGCCAGAAACCTCTCCAAAAGCAGCACCTGCTCCCGTAAACGCTGCCACAGGCCTTGTTGGTGCACTTGATCATGTTCTGAAAAAGACCTTCAAGGACTTTTACGATGTTGAGGAAGAGCTCCCTATGCACAGCCCAGAGCAAGGGATGGGCAAGAGCCAAGAAGACATCGACGAAAGTCCGGACGAAGATGACAATGTTCACGAGGCAGAGTCCGAGCTTTCAGACAATGTGGACAATGAAGAGAACAACACCACTGGAGAGTCACTCGATCAGCGGTCTCTCCAACCTGAAGGCGAGGACTTCAGTGACGCAGGCGATGCAGCGACGAGTGTCGAGGATCAGCAGCCTGATGAGTCAGCAAATGTGGATCGACAAAGTACTATTTTACTGGCGGAGCAAAACTGCTGCGTCAAGGATGTGCTGGGATTCGACGGCGGGGCCCCTGCCGAGGAAGGGCTTCAAGTTGAAATTGGCGTCATTGAAGGCGACTTGCGCGACGAGCTTGATCAGGCCAAGCAGCTTGAGCTTTTTCTTGAAGCGGAAAGAGGTCGGGCCGCTGCTGCCGACCAGGAGGTTGCTGATGAAGTTTACAGCAAAGGCCTTCTTGTTGGCGCAGAGTTTCCACTCGGTCCGAGCAACTATGCGATTGATGCCCAGAAACTACGCGAATTTGGAGAGATGAGCGCTCATCTAATCAATGTGAACCGTCTGCTTGACGCCAACGAGGAAAATGAGCTCTATAAGCGTGGACAGGTCACTCGGGGTGAGGACAAAGCTTGCGAGATGCGCCCTTCCACACCCAACTACCTTTTGCCAAAAGAGCGAAGCAAGGCGAAGGCGCTGATGGCTGCAAAGGCAAAGTACAAAGCTCGCGGCACGGATGACCCACGTGCGAGAGAGCAAGCTAATGGAAACCAGGAGAGCTTCGAAAACGTCAACGAGGACGAGAGAAGCGAATTGTCTCCCGAAGAGGCAGAACGATTTCAGCGGCAAGAGGAGGCAGAAAAGCGACGCAGGGAACTTCTCAGCAAAGCACCGCAGATGACCTCGGAGACTATGCAAGCCAACATGGAACTCTTGGCGCGTATGAAAAAGCAAATTGCTTTCCTGAAGAATCCTCGCTTTACACTCACCACGCGAGCTACACGCGATTGGCGCGCATCATTACTTAACAAAGACCTTTCCGAGCCGCCGACGTTTGCAGCCGATGAAGTGAAGCAGCTCGAAGAGTCCTGGGACGTAGGCTTTCTCGACGAATCGTCGGTGTTGCAAACGAACAAAGCAAGTACTGCAAATGCCGACGCGTGCGGGCTCGCTCATATTGCTGACATCAAAGCTGAAGGCAGCAAGCTAAAGGAGAACTTGCACGGATCACCCGAACTAAGCTTCAGCTTCAATGTCGATCCTGGGTTCGCGTTCTTTACAGATTATGAGGTCAACGAGCCACAAGAGTGTTTGCTGAAGATTGTCAACGTGGCGTGTGTCTCTCGTGGGCTCCGTTTCCTACCACCAACGAGCAAGTACTTTTCGATTGCAGACGCCGAATTCCCGTCGACAGCCTCTGTCGTGGCGCCAGGTATGTCTTGCCATCTGCGCATTGCGTTCTGTGCCGATTCGCTGGCAGATTATCGCGACTTTGTGACTGTTTGTACAGAGACTGAGCGCTTCCGCATTGCACTTGTTGCTCGCCGCACACCGCCCAGACTCTCTCTGTCGCGAGATCTGAATGCGGGCTCGTGCTTCCTCGGCACGCGCCTGTCTCGCACCTTTCCGTTTTCGAATCAGGGAGGGCCCGCGCGTTTTCGCCTCGTTTCTGAAGGCGAGTGGGCAGCAAAAGGTATGCACGCAAATGCAGACGAAGATACAGGGAATGATTTGCAGCTTCAAGGCGGGGTATTTACAGTTTTGCCCAAACAGTTCGATCTCGTCACGGGCCAGGAAACCGCCTTGCACGTTCGTTTTACTCCACAGACAGTAGGATCAATGAGTGCTACGTTTCTAATAGTCTGCGACAACTGTCAAGTCCAGCTCGTGACAGTCCGCGCGGCCAGCTGTCAGGTGAAGATTGAAATCTCTCGCGTGGGGGACCGCCAGCTTGATATAAGCCGAAAGGCATTGCTCCCCCCCCCTCGAGCTCTCGATTTTGGCAGCATCACGAGTGGTGGTACAACTCACAATTCAATCTCGTATCTCAACCCAACGCCCATTGCATTGAACTTTCATTGGACCATTAGAGACGTACGCGCCAGGGCTTCCGAGGATTTTGCGATCGAGCCCAAGGCAGGCACCCTGGAGCCCGGCGCAGAACAGAATTTTACCCTCAGATTTTCTCCGGTCGGCACGAGGAGAGCAGCTTGCATCCATCGCGCTCTTGCGCAGCTTGTCATCGACAACATCCCCCCTTGCGCTGTGGACGGTGCTTCGTCGCGCCAGCTCAAGCGTTCATCAACGAAGCGGGGAGCGTCTGCATCTGATGACGGCCTGCGCAGTGTTCCCTGCTCCCGACTGACTCTGACGGGTGGGAGTAAGCCTGCCAGTGTGAGCTTTGCGCCAAGCGCCCAAATAAAGCTCCGCCGGCCCTTGCTTGCAGACCAGCAAGGTGAGGTATCGACAACGATACACAACACGAGCGATTGCGTCGTGAGTATTTCGTGGTCTAATCTCGACGTGGGCGATCATGGTAGAACTACATTCACGCCGATTCCTTCACACGTGCAATTGGCTCCGAATGAGAAGACAAAGGTACGCTTTGCCTTCGTGCCACGATCGGCGGGAGTTTTGTGCCATAGTCTTTGTTGCAATCTAAATGGGCGTCCCTCCACTCATTGGCTCTGCATTAACGCTGATGTTATCGGCCCGAGTGTCGTTCTGGAAGCAAGAGAAGTCGATTTTGGACTGATCGGCGTTGGCAAGTCTTCAGAGATAACCTTTGTTATTCGCAACACGTCCACAAGCTCCAGTGCTCAGGTGAGTCTGCAAGAAGTCACCCAAGATAGCACAGACGCCAAGGAAGATACGGCGCGCATAACAATCACCAACGGGTCCACCTTTTCGCTCGCTCCGCAGGAAGCGCGGACCGTTAGCGTTATCTGCGAGGCGAGTTATACGCCAGAGCGCATGCGCAAATGTTGGAGCGTCCGCGTACAACACAGCTCGACCCTTTTCATTAACCTTCGAGCAGAGATTCAGTCTCCCAAGGTGTTTCTTCAGGTGAGTGAGGACAATCACCAATGCAAGCTCGAATTTGGGACGACGTATGTTACTGTGCCTGTGTCGCGCACAGTTCGCTTGGTTAATCTGTCCAATTTGGCCGCTCCTTTCCGCTGGGTAGAACCCTCTTGTGACGACGGCACAAGCGCGGATGAAAAGGCTGCAGATGAAAGAGCCACATCTCGAGCATACGATGTACGTTTCTCTTGTCGCGAAGGAACACTCAAGCCAAAGGAGTCTCGTGATATAGTGGTCACTTTCGAAGGCATCAAACCAGGACGCGTTGTAAGCTTGTTTGCCTGCGAAGTTGAAGGCATGCCTGTGCCTCTGGGATTTTCGCTGCACTCTCTTGTGCGCGGACTCGTCGTTGCTTATAGCTTGGTAGGTCCAGAGGTGTCTGCTGTGGACATGGCTCCTGGTCGCCCACCGACTTTAGAAGGCGCTCTTGGCGGCACCGCTACATCGAAAGGAAGCAGTGCTAGTGGTAGTGGCGCTGCTGCCACTGCTTCCGGCACCAGTGGCAGCAGCGCGAGCAATACGGGTGTCCCTGCTCTGGATTTCGGCAGTGATCTTGAGCTCTGCAAGCGAAAGCGCCTGCGCCTCTGCATTGCTAATCATTCGGCAATCACTACAAAGTACGAGGTTCTCACCAAGGCCTTTGCGGCAAAGACAGTCCCCCGCTCGCTTACAACACCCGATGACGAGAATAATTCTCCAACTTCGCCTGGAAAATCTTCAAAATCGATCTCCCATGCCGGACAAACTGTGGCAAAGCTTGGCAGTGCGCACGAGGAGTGGAGCGTTTATGCCAGCAAAAGTGGGCGCAAGTATATCGAAGCTAAGGTACAAGCGTTTGAGGATCGCGAGGTCCTCTCTGCGGGGCGGGGCGTGGCCTTTCTTGCGCTACCAAAGACTGGGATGCTGCGCCCCTGGCAGGCGGTAATCATTGACGTCTACTGCTTCAACAACATGCCTGGTCGATACAGAAGCGAATTGCATTGTCTTGTGGACGGCCTCAATCCCAGCGTGGCGCCAATCAAAGCGTCTGTCCAGGGTTCACCACTCTGTCTGGCTTCAAACACAGTTGGCCTTGTCAAGCGCCAGGGCGAATCAAGACTTCATTTTGGTCATCCGCTTGTGGGTACCGAACCTGTTTACAAAGTCATCAAGGTTTCCAACAATGGACCAGTGGCTGCCAAGGTGTCGTGGCGCGTCGTGGCCAAGCGGGGTCCAAAAGCAGATCTCTTGGAGACATCCATAGCTTTTGATGAGCATAAAATGGCAGAAGACATCGACGCACGCGTTCATGTAAAGCTCCGTCCGCACGCAGATCTCAGTAAAGCCCCGCCTTTTGTGGTGGAACCGCACACATTGCAAATAAGGCCGTATGCAAGCGGAAGTTTCCGGGTCACCTTTTTCCCTGATTCAGCCGAGGAGGCAGAGGACGCAGCAATTATGATCGCCGACGCCGACTGGGTCGATGAAGCCCATCTCAAGTCCGTGGACGATGACGGAGCGGCAGTTTCGATTCTCACGCTCGACAACCTTGCCACAGAATTGCTTGCAAGCTCAATAGGTACCGTACAAGGTGCAGAACATTGCAATGGAGAAAGGACAGCCTCTCGAGACTCGCGCGCATCTCGAAATATGAGTCCCCCAGCAGGTGCTGCAACACGGGCACCTTTGCGAGACTTTGAACGGATCCACCTCGGGGCACATTCGGCGAAACCTTGCCTTGAGCTGGACCGCGCGAAGCGCGGGCCTCAAGGGCGCGCATTTCTAGGTTTTGTGGCATGGTCTACGAGAGCACGAGATCACGGATCCTTTTTCAAAACGCTGACATTTACAAATTCTACAGCTACGCACACATGCTGCGTTGTACGCACGGAGCCACCCTTCGTACTTGACGAGCTACGCACAACGAGCGCTTCCACGGCGGCGCTGCCCGGTCGCGAACTCGCTCAGCTCCGCGAAGTGGTGCCTCCGGAGGTTCTTGCACAGGGTCAGGAGGCTGGTCTTCCGCCTGGCGCTACGCTGGCGCTGACACTGCGCTTCCAACCTGCGGAGCTCGTCAACAAATTGGCGCATGATCCCAACAACGTGCTCAGAACGACGTATCCGGGAGCACTCGATATATATTTTCACAATGGAGAGCACCAGGGCATCGATCTCGAAGGCACTGTTGTATCTCCTGCGGTGCTTTTAGCACCTGCAGTCTTTGATTTTGGGCATGTGCACGTAGAGACAACAACACGCACGGTACTGTATATGACTAACCCGACTGTGGTCCCTGCGAGCTGGCGCGTATCCCACGTGCCGAAGAAAGCTCGTGCTGGAATCAGTAGCCCGAACAACCCCGAGACTATTGATGACCCTTCGTGCTGGTCGTTTGACATCGAAAGCGGCGTCCTCGCCGGCCCGACGCTGCCACTGTCTTCGGCGCAGGGGTGCATGCCAAAAGGCTTTGATTCCAAGGGAAAGCGAGTACCCCTGGCTATCAGCCTCTGCTTCAGTCCTTCTCGGCAGGGTTTCCACGAGACCAAATTCAGATTTGCTGTTGATGCAGGCTTGGATTTTGACATTGTTGTGCGCGGAACAGGCTCATACGAGGAGTTTCACGACACGTCGGTGCGGCCGCTCCCAGCGCCCAGCTTCTAGCCCACTAATCCGGAAAAATAGAAAAGAAAAAGGGAATCATCGAAATGATCTTTCAACTTCAGCAATTCCTGGTCTAGAGATTCTGACAAGATTATTGACGACACTGCGACATGTAATAAGAAAACAACATTTGTCACGAAGACCATTGAAATCTTTCCTTGGTGCAGACATCTTAGATCCCCTCCAACAAGAACGTCCCAAGTTTTGATGGTTATGCTCCGATAGGCCTCACCCGTCGTTGCTTTCGTGTCAATCACTTCGTACAAGTGCACTGAGACTTTGGCTGACGCTGAAGACCCGTTATAGTCCGCATCGTTATCGTGCACGATCCAACCCTGTGACTATCACGTGGGTGCACACACACATCATAACAGGTATTGCGATGAGCATCTATACCATTTTTTCAAGGGTGCGTTATCAATTCACAGACTATTGCACCCCCCCCCCCCAAAAAAAATACTCTTCAAACTCAGAGACACGTCAGTTCAATTATTCTACAAAAAGTCAGTCCGCCTTGGCGAGCCAAGATGGGAGAGAAAAGTCAGCCTTGTAATCCTTCGGCACCTCTTGTAGAGGGCGCCAATGAATGCCTGACTCGTCTATGAGACGGAGCAAGGCCGTATTATGCGGCCTGTAGAATGCGCGCATTGCGTGGAGAAAGTCGCTGGGTGGATCAGACTTATGCGATGGATTATTCGCCTTTGAATACTCACCAAGAACGTAGAAGCCTTGTTTGTTCTTATGTGGCCGGAAGTAATGATGCTGTCTGGGCAACCGAAGTCCCAGAAAGGACTCAATTGCAAAAACGACGCCTTGTGGAAAGTTTCGAAAGTGTTCCGAGAAGACGAGCATGATTTGCTCGTCCGGGAAAGCAGCCCTCCACTTTTGAAGCCAGTGAGCATACATGGAATGAGCCAGGCCGCGACGCACAAAATAGTCGACTGAGGCATCACCAATTTGATGAGAGATTGATTCAGGGTCGAATTCCCGATGGAGTACATCAAATCGAGAGCGAAGGTCAACATATGTGCAATTGTCCAGCGCTTGATACATGCCACTGCACATTTGGAAATAAGAGGACACGAAACGCAAGACGGGATCGCGAACCATAAACACAAGTTTTGCCGATGGAAGCATCCGCACTATGTCCATCGGGTGGCTGAGATCCATGTAAGCTGGCGACTTTTCAAACGTCATTGACCTGCGGGCATAGGCAGTGTAGAAAAGATTGCAAAGCGACAGGTATTGTTTCCACCACGATGATAGGTAAATGGACTCCTTGCGAAGCTCGCTCCAGGCGAACGCTCGCTTCTGCCCTGCTTCCAATGCGATGGTGAGATTTTCCAGACCTGCGTGCGTATCGGCTTGCATCATCGCTCGACGCGCGCGAGCGCATGAGGGCCGGCGCCACCCACGACCACGGCCGAGGCAATCAAAGAAATGAATCTCGACACCTCCGTCGAGGCGCCGCGCGTACATGATCTGGTTGAGCCAGACTCCGAGTTCATCAGTTCCTGCCTTTTGTGCCCCAATAATGAGGAAAGATGGAAGACAGCGCGCAACTGAAAAGGTTAACTTGGTGCGCTGCTCAAGCGAGAGGCGCTTGAGATTAACCTGCTCCTCACAGTACCCTGCGTCAATTTGCGTTTCGCTCAGGAGTGCCTTTGGCAAGTTTGCAAGGGCCGATCTTGACAAAAGTGGTGTTTCATACCCAAATGCTTGCAGAATAGAGGTGTCAAGAAGTAACTCCAAATCCTTTGCGAGATGCGTGGTGAGGCGCTCCACCGCAAATTCGTTAAAGCGAGAGCACGGAGATATTTTCACGAGCTCACTCGCTGCGTCATTTTGGACTCTGCTACCGCTACTACGCTTGCGCTTACGACTCGAGGTTGGTTGGCTGGGTACCGAGACTGTCGCCGCTTGTTTGAAATGGTGGTCTACGGAAGAGTCTGGATGCGCTTCCGAGGCTGCACGAAAAGCAAGGTGCTCGAGAATACTCTTGCATGCGTCGCGGCTCGGCACGCGCATCAGAGGGAGTGTCGCACTCATGCTACCTCTGCTAGATGTGGACTGTACCAAGTGCGTGTGGTGCGCGCGCAAAAGTGCGCCTGAAACCTTTGACCATATAATCGCGTTTCGGAACAGTGGAAGATCTGTGATCTGGCAGTGCGGCGTTTCGAAAGTGTTTTTTAGCGCAGCAGCATTTGTGTGAATCTCTCCAGCAAAAAGCGCCTCGCGGAATCGGCGCTGATTCATACTAGCAAAGTCGCCGGTGAAATTGCGATCTTGAGGTCGAAGCCGGAGCATGCAAATCGTGTCGAGCACGTCTTCGTCTACAAGACTTGGGCCGAGAATGTCCACAAGGCGATCGTTGTCGCGAAAGGAGGCAGTAAGGCCGTCTTCCACGACTATAACTGGGCGGATGTGCGCCTCTGTTCGAGGCGATTTGACGGGCGATCTCTGTGATTCTGTGTGCACGTTTTCCTGATATCGGCTGCGCGGAGGAGGGGAAGGAGGGAGCGGAGAAGGAGGGGCAGAAGAAGAATGCACAGCTTCATCCACAAAGCGCCAGAGAAAGACCAAGTGAGGAACAACGGCCACCAGGGGCCCGTTCTTTTTGCTTAAGGTCACGAGCTCGGCCAGCAGGGCGCGAATGGCATCTTGAGCAGCAAGCCGTATTTCGGGCTTGAGTTTGTGCGCAACTTCTACTTCTGCGCCAAGTGACACGTCGCCAACGTACTCGACGACTGCGCGTGCTGCAAGGAGGGTCTTCTTTGTCGTCTCTAAATGCTCTTCGTACGCAAGAGGTGCCGCCCATTTTACATGGTCTGCAAAGGTTTCTGCCACGGCGCGGCAAGCAGCATCGCCCCAGCCCATGACGAGCACGACAGAAGGACCGACGACACCGTCGGCGCTGCTCGGAGCGAAGGGACCACCCGCACCAAGCAGTGTTGTGTCGCTACTAGCTTCTTGAAAGGGCACCGTAAACGTCTCTTCCCAGCGCAGGGCCTCGTTGAACAGATCATCGCCTGCCTCAAACCATCTGGAGTCGACGAGTTTCAGGTTGAGAACCGCGACAACTATTCCCAGCGCAAGAACGCAGGCCACCGCACGGTGGGCTGTCTCCATTGCCCGCATACTGGGTCGGCCCCAGTCTTGCGCGACGCGCGCAGTCTCGCTCGAGGCAAAACAGATTAGAGTCTGTTTCAATGACCTTGGGTCTACTCAAAGATAAAAAAGTTCAAGGCCCCAGAGGTTGGATGTCACGGCGCCGACCCAGTGATCGGGGACCGATGGATTCAGCTGGTCCTTCTATGACAAAACACCATGGGAAAAAGTAACGGGCTAGTACTAGTGTACTTGAGAAGGAACCAACGTTTCCATTGCGCAAGCCATCAATTCTAATGTTCTTTTGAAGTTTCCATTACCTTTAGCCTTTCAATTTCCAGTACCGTTTCTGTTCCCATTTCCTTTTCCAATTTCTTATCCTCAAGTCCTTTCCTTCCTAATGCTGGCCTTGGTCGGCCAGCGCCGGCCATACTCTTTGATTAAGGCTTTGTGATGGCCGGGTCCTGATACGTGTCAGCCTTAATCTTCACCTTTTCCATCATGGCATGCAGAAAATCGCGCTCAGAGGCAGTGATGCCAAGCTCAAGTCTGTCGACCTGACCCAGTACGTAATGAATGATCCTGGCCGCTTGGAACGGGATCTTTCGGTTCGGGTCAAACCCCATGACATTGTACTTTGGGTCGACAACGCCATAACGACGTCCAGTCAGAAAGTTATTGAGATAGTCCTGCTCGCACAACCACGTGGACTGCGTATAAGTTTTGCGACCCTCGATGAGATAATCATAAAATGCAGTGTCGGGTCTTGCCAGAAGCAAGCCACCATTCATATAGCGCCTGCCCGGCATGTAGCGAGGCTCTTCCACACCGCAGACCTTGACAGTGTCGACGCATGCATTCCAAAGCTGCGATATGTCCCCAACGACGATAGTGTCGAGATCCGTGTAAACGATGGTATCCCAGTCCGTAAGGTTCCAAAACTGCAGCTTGGTGAACTGATATCTGTAGCGTTTATCACGCCCATCTTTACAAAAAAGTGGTTTGACTTCAATCGTATGGCCGCCTCGGTCCTCGAGCCACTTGCGAAACTCGGGGAAGGCATTGTCCGTGTAAATGATAGCCTGGTTCTCCCATGGAATGTTTCCATAAAGGAATTTGCTCACGTGATGCTGTTTGAACATGTCCGCAGAGGTGGAATGTGTGTAACCATCTTTGGGCGGTGGTGTCAGCATCGTTGCATAGAGTACACGCTTCGGCACGAGGTGAGAACGCTGCGTTTCGAAAGAGTCCAAAAGGCGGTCGACTTTCTCAAGTAGTGCTTGCATTTCCATGCGAGTCATAGAAGCTGCGTGGGAGGCGTCGTACTGAATCACGAAGGCATCTTCCAGCCGGTGCACTGTGTCTTTCGCGGACCAAATAACATTGAAGCGAGGATCAATGCTTGCTCGATTTGCATAGGGGAAATGATTATTGAGGATGCTCTTTTCGCAGCCCATAGACCATTTCTTCCTTGATGACTTTGCTTCTTCCATGAGCGCGCTGCACTGCGCTTCGGAAGGATGAGCCACAAAAACCCCAGTATCGACTCGATAGTACGGAAGGTCCGATGCAGAAGCGGCGCCGCAGAAGCCAATCCCACCGTCGCTGCACATTGTCACAAGCTCGCGCACATCATGCGTTACCAACGTGTTGGCTGCCATAAAAACCACACTCTCGAAACCCGTCATGCACCAAGCTTGCAACTTTGTCAATTTCTTCTGTTTGGGAGCGCGAACACTCCAGCTGCTGCAAGAGAGGCCCTTCGTCCGGTGAATTGAAACACCGAGGTCCTTTGCCCAAGCCACGAGGGCTTCTGGCGCCTCTGGTGTGACAAAAACTCCCATATTCTCCCAGGCAATCGCACCGTATGCATGTTTCGAGACCATGTGGCGCTTGAAAGCTAGAGCACCCTCTTCCGAGGTTGATTCTTCATCGAGAAGAGTAAGCCATATTACGGAGCGTGCAGGCGCTGGGTCATTCTGCAAAATGGTAGGAGAGAAGCTTGAGTTCACGGTCATGAACGTTTCGCTTCTTACAATCTTTAGCTCCGAGTCCTGAAAAATTTGGGCGCCCTGGAGCATGTTGAGGCCTGTGATAGCCAACACGACGAGAGCGGCGCAGGCAAAGGCAGGCACCAAGGGTCGAGAGAACACGCTGCTCGGCAAGGAGCGTCTGCGCGGGCTTGATACCGGCGAAGCGCTTGGCAGATTCTTTGGCTCAACCGCCGAAGCTCGTGGGCTCATGACCATCTTTCAAGTTGCGTGTACACACGCCAGCGCAACCTCGTGAAGCAACGTGCGCGTGCAAGCAAGCAAGAGCTCCCGCGCTACCTGTCTCGCCTCTCAGAGTTTTCCTGTGACGAGGGCTTTTAGAAGAAGGACAACCTTGGTCTAACATGCAGGTCAAGGTGAACGTTGTTTGCTCGGCTTGATGCTCGGGTATAAAACGTTTTTTTCTCTCTCCATCTCCATTCAAAGTAGGCTGGAAAGCACGTTTCAGTTTGTCGCCTCTCCAATGCTGATCTGACCTATCTCAAGGTCGAAGAGCTGTCAGGTGCGCCTTTCCTAAAGATTTGCGTTGAAACATAACAAGCATGAGCTTGTAAACCAACTGTGTGGTCGAACTGCTGGCGACAAATGCTGAGGTGTCTGCAGTCTGAGACGGTTAGGGTCGCTATAAAAACGTAAAGAAAGTAAAAGGCCGAGTACTTCGAAGGAACTTCTCCATAAGCGTGCCCGTGCCCTTGTCATGACATCATGACACGAGGTCACGCGATACTGGTGCAGTATCAGGCGAATCGGAGCAAGTCGAGGAAAATAAGCTGCTTTTCGCTATTTTCTACGATGCAGGACGTACTGGGTCCGGAAAGGACTTGCCGATTTTGTCAACCATGGTAATAAATTCGTGAAAATAGTCACGCTCGTCTGGTGTGATGCCGCCCTGAAGGTGGTCCACTTGATACATCACGTAATGAATGATCTTTGCTTGCTGAAATCGGACTTGTCGCGGTTTGTCGAAACTCATGATGTTGTACTTTGAGTCAACGACTCCAATGCGACGAGTTGTAAGCTGGTTGTTGAGATAATCCTGTTCGCAGAGGAAGGTGGACTTGCTGTATGTCTTGCGACTTTCAATGAGATACTTGTAGAAGGTAGTATCGGGACGAGCGATAAGCATTCCGCCATTGAGGTAGTGTTTCTTGGGTAGGTAGACAGTCTCCTCAACTCCGCACAAGTGTACGCCAGGGATGCATGAGCTCCATAAAGTTGAAATGTCTCCCATGATTAGAGTGTCCAGATCTGTGTAGACAATGACGTCCCAGTCGACGAGGCTCCAAATCTGCAGTTTTGTGAACTGGTACTTATATCGCGCGTCGCGCCCATTCTCACAAAAAAGAGGAGAGACCTCGATTGTATGACCGCCTCGATCCTCGAGCCATTTGCGAAACTCAGGAAAGGCATTCTCGGTATAAACGATCGCTTGGTTTTCCCACGGTATCTTGCCAATAGCAAACTTGCTGATGTGGTGCTGTTTAAAGATTTCAATAGTGGTGGAGTGGGTGGGTCGATCTGGTGGAGAGGGCGTGAGCATCGTGATGTAAAGAACTCGTTTGGGAACTTCGTGTTTTCGCTGCGACTCAAAGCTATCAACATCACGATCAATGCTCTCTAGCATTGCTCTCACATCTGAGCGTTCCATCGATTCTGCATGAGTGGGATCATACTGAACCACAATCGAGTCGTCCACTCGATGTACGGTGTACTCCTCGAAGACGATGTTATTGTACCGAGGATCAATGCTTTTTCTATCCACATGCGGAAAGTAGCTGCTGAGAATTTCTTTTTCGCAACCTGCTGCAGCAGGTGTAGAGTTTCCAGCCTCCGTGAGCAGTGCGCGACAGTGTGTTGCGGAGGGCAGGGCGACAAAGACACTCGGATCAATCGTATATGCTGGCTGATCTGTCCCTGCGCTTGCTCCGCAAATTGCAGCAGGCGGAGAGCTCCTACACATGTTTGGGAGTACGCGCACTTCGCCTAGCACTACAGTGTTAACGTCCATGAATACCACACTCTCGAACTCGGTCATGCACCAGGATCGAACTTTGGTCAACTTGTAGCGCTGCAACGAAAGATCGGGTGTTTTTGCGTTGCATTCAAGCACTGGCATCTCATGAATGGTGACTCCCAGACCCTTTGCCCAAGTCAGAAGATCATCTGGAGCCCCAGGCGTGGCTAGAATTCCCATAGTTTCCCAGGCAACTTTCCCATGAAGGTATTTAGAAATCATGTGGCGTTTGAACATCCTCGCGCCAATTGTACTTGCCGCAGTCTCATCGAGAAGGGTGATCCAGTGCGTAGAGTAAAAGAATGTGCTGCCTCTAAAAGGAGGAGGAATTAAAGGGGACCCAACATAGTTGGCGGTGAGATATTCCATGGAGACATTGTCATGAGAATCTCCACCAAGAACTGTTAAATTGATAAGGGTCAGCAGCAAGGCAGCTAAACAAAGGGTAACAAAGAGAAAGGGCCGACGAGGCTGCATCGTGCATGCAGAGCTCATAGCGCAGGAAATGCGTGAAGTATAAGCTATCTTTTCTCCGTTGCTTTTCGGACCTCCCTGACTTTAATTTATTATTCTTCGCAATGCTCCCTTCACCTTCCACGCTTTCGCACCGCCCACCTGCAGGTTAGAGAGGCTCTGGCAACTGGGGCTGAGACCACCCCCGCTCTTCGCAGCGGTACGGCCGCACACGATGGCGACGGGCTCCCAGCGGCGGCGTTGCCCCCGTAGCGTTTTGCGCTTGAACACGTGCACGTAAGCTTCTTCTGCCAAGGCTGCACAACTCGTGACCCTGTCGCACTGCCGAGGGGTCATGCATAGGTGAGATTCAACTGCCAGGCTGTCAACAGCAGTATAGGCTTATAGGGGGCCTAGTAGGTCCAGCAGCTGTAGGCCTGGTGCTGGCTAGGCATACAGGACCTAGCAGCAGTCACTGAGAGTCACGGCAAGCGCAGGCATGGGTTGGCATGCTGAAGGTTTCCCTTGGCGCGTCGTTTTCTTCTCGCAGATTTATCATAACAAACGCAGACCCTAAGGCGCGGAAGACTTGCACGTAGGACGCAGGACTGCCAGAGTGGTGCTGCACTGCGCACGCTTGCTGGTGCTAGCGTGTAACCGCTTAAAACGCGCTGGTCGCGAGGCGGCTTGCCGGTGTGCAGCACACGCTCTGATCACACATGAAGAAAAGATGAGTGCTCTGCCTCGAACGGCGCAAAATGACGACACCATGAGTTCTTCTGCTTTGTCTTCTTTAGCTCTTTCCTCTTCGTCACGATGATATATGTGACCGCGATGCTGTCACGGGGGCGTTAAAGCGCCATATAATTTGTTTGTCAGAGTATCATGGAGCGACATGAGCGTTCTATTTACGCCTTCCTCACCCGCAGATCTCCTTGCCTGGGCGAGAGATCACAGGTCAAGCTGCATCCAGTATCACCACTATCCTGCGGTGCAACAATCACCTCTTCAGAAACGCGGCATTCGTTGACGTTTTCCCAGGCCTGGTGTATTATCCCCCCATCAAAAGCAATTGTGTGATTGTCCATGAACACGATCATCACGCAGGATGTACGCAGCATTATGGTCTACGGAATGCCCTTTGGCAGTCGAGATTAATCGATGCTATTTCACTTGATGGTGGGACCTTGATGTTTGAAAGCTATGCCATCTTTGTGCGCATAATATGTCATTTCCGGATACAACATGGTGAAGTGGGACGCAACAGATACTGCAGAATGTTCAGACCCTTTTTACCGAGTTCGGCAAAATGCGCAAGGCTGTTGCTTTGGGCGGCCGTTGCTTGACTTTCCAATGCATTCTATGCGATGACTCAAATCCCGACTGAGACGGATCGCCTTAGGCGTAGGCTTGTCGAAGTATTCGCATCCTGTATTATTTTTGCTACAATTTGAGCTTAAGTACAACTATAGGAGTGATTGCAGCAACATATTGGCTATAGCCGTCAAGACCCTGCTTGCATGCATTGTATGCAATCTGTGCTCTGGGCTAGAAGATCCGGATGGATGTCAAGACACCCTTTTCGTGCACGTGACGACGGCTTGCTCGCCACAACCTTGAATGCGGCGAAAGAATGACCCTATCCCGCTCCAAGACAAATGAATCAACAGAAGCTCCAGGATTCGAGCGTCATTCTGCAGCGTATTGTAGGCCTAGGAAAACAGGTCGAGAGAAGCAAGAATCGAAGTTATGCGAGTTGATCGGGCCCACGAGTTCATCATCAATCACGATGTGTTGTTGCGTAGACGCAGCAATTCTGCGCGAGGTACAAAACAATCATGCGCGAGGTACGGAATAAGCGGTGCCCGAACGCGCACGTGTTTTGCACAGTAATAGTGGTGTTGGAGAAGTATGTAAGTGATGCCGACCGCTCAGCTCGGATCCACAGCACTGAGGTGCCGTAAACTGTCCTCAACGCGGCTATTTTCCAACGTGCGCTTACTGCTCCTTGTCGCTGGCCTCTTTGACTGTTAGAGCAACCTTGATAGTATGGGTAGTCGCGATAATTCATTCGAGAGTGTGTTGTGCTTCCACATTTGCATTCCTTTGGTTGAGACAGTGGACCCGTGGACTTTGAAGACTCATTGAAGACTTTTGGCGATGTGAACTTGAAGGTGGTTGGTGATTGGGTTGCTCGGCAGCCCCCCTTGACTTTGCGTTTACTAAGACGAGCGATGACATTTGATCCTCTGCATTTCCTTTCTGTCCTCGGAGCAAGCGGCTGTGCTCTTCGAGGAGGTGCACCGCCTTGGACAAGTCGTGCCTTGAGTAGCTCCAAGAAAAACATCACCTACTCCACCGTCGCCGCTGCGGCCGGATATGTGATGACCAGGATAGGAGACCTCCCTCGCAGCACCCTCGCGCCGCTTCTATTGCGCCCATGAACCCATAAGCTGGGACAAATGAAATCACGCGCTTTGAGTTTTTTGCCTCTACTGCCAGCATCACCTCGCACGCATTCTGCAACTCGGATCTCCCACTGTATCCATCAAATTAAAATTTTAATTAACACGGAGTTCGCGAGTAAAGTACGTGATCGTCTCCTCATAATCGAAGGCCTCCTGGGCATCAGACCCATCCGGCTTTGCCTCGATCGGCGCGCGGCCGCGGCAGCGTGCGCGCGACCCCGGGGGAGGACGCCGGCCGGGAGCGCGCGGGCGTGCGGGGTGTCCCTGCAAAATTGCTTCGGCCCGGCAAAGACCTAATCAGCAGCTAATCATCAGGAAGCATCTTAGGGAACAAGCAGGCAGAACCGGGACCTGCGAGCCCCTGAGCGTCCGTGCGGGCCTTGCGGGGGCGTAGAAGGCGCGACAAGGCCGGTGGGCGAGCCGCATGAGCGGAGTAGAANGGCATGGAAGCCAAATCTGCCAGCGAGATTCAACTTCTTACGGTCACGAACCCAAGCAAGACACCCAAGCAAGACCCCCAAGCAAATCATGCAGACTTTTCTTGATCAACACGTTGAGCCCAAGCCAGCTAGCTTCCCTACAGAGACCCAGATCAAGGCAAAGATTGTCAACGTGAAGACCAAATTTCGCAAAATGCAAGCAAAACCGACCAACAACGATATTTAACAGCAAGTTTGTCTTCTCCACGCGTTTCCTTGCCTCTGCCTGGCATCTAGCCCAGCTGCGCGGCAGTCTCCTCCGCAAACACGGTCGCAAAGCCCGCGCAAAGTCGCCCTTTCGCGCAGTTCTGCGCTGGTCCATCGTCGATGATTAGACGCATGAGGTGAAAAAAGGGGGGTGACACAACTTTACAACGAAGGCTTGCACGGCCGTGCCGCCGGGTGTTCTGGGCAGCCAGGCGGCGGCGGAGCGAGCCTGCGCGCCGGCGAGGCGATTGGCTGAAGTGCGGAATATCGCGAGTGCCAAATCTCCGTACACCAATATGGGAAATCGTCTCCTGGTCTTACGTGGAGACGGTCTAAAAATAAATAAATTAATAAATTGAAAGTCAATGAACTCTGCAGTTTCCCAAAGTTTGCAGCTTCGGGGGTGATTCCGGGCCATTCGTGACTGTCGTTCGAATTGCATACTTCAACTCGCTTCGATTCGCCGATGGCGTTCGTTTTACCTAGTATACCATAACCAACACCGCATGGCGGCTAACATCCGGGCCTTTCGCATGTGTTGAGATTTGCACGCTTTGTTGAGGTGCTTCGTTTTGCGACGCCACCTCGGCCGCTTTAACAGAATCTGCTCTTGCCGCCAATCGCCACCCCTTCTACCGTCGCTCCGGATCCCTCCTCCGTCCCGCTTGTCACGCCTACCTGAGCCCAACACTTGCGTGCGCCGTGTCGAATTCGGCGACCGACCGTGGCGAGCTGCCGCGCAATAAGATTAGAAAGGTGAACTGACGGGCTCGCTGCCAGCGACGAAACAGACCTGGAAGCAGAACGTGAACACCGACGGCGAACTTCTTCAACTTGAACTTGAACTTGCCGCACAGACTGCGAGTGGACCGAGTCGGGAGGAAATCTCTTGGCTTTCCAAAGGCGAGTCTACGCAGGCGGGCTGACTGACGCGGGCAGACTGACGCGGGTGGACGCGCGGCAGAAGCGCCTCGGCGCGGCACGCAACGCAGAGCAGAGCAGAGCTGAGCAGAGCGACGGAGGAGGAGCTCGGGCGAGCGTGGCCGCCCCAGGGAGGCGCAAGCGAAGAACTTCCCTCGCGCCAAGGCCGGCCGTCCATGGGCGCTGAGGCTAGCCGCAGCGGCGGCGCCGAGGCGGCGGCGCAGCAGGCCGCGCTGGCGGCGCAGGCGGCCGTGCAGGCCGTGCAGGCCGTGCAGGCAGCGGCAGGACTTGGAGCCATCGTGGCTCTGCGCCCTACTGCCGAGGGCCTGCTTGTCCGCGAGGCCGCGGGAGGCGAAGACTGGGTACTTGTCGCCCGAGGTGGCGTCGGCAGAGCTCCCGGTGCCGCTGCCCGCGAGCGCCAAACGGGCGCGCGTAATGTTAACGTCGCAGAGGCCGCAGCTCTGGCGGGCGAGCTCAGTGGCTCACAGTGCGTCGAAATGTCGGCGGAATTGATTCGACTCGCTCGCCAGGCGCCCCTGCGCGGCGAAGACATCCGCCGCACCATGGAAAACTTGAGCGAGGCCATGGCGCTACTCGCGCAACGTCGCAGCGAGGCCGAACATCGCGCTCTCGTGGAGCTCAAACGGGCCCAGCGTACCTGCTGCAAATGCGACGTGACCGCAGAGGATACTTATGCAGATCTCGTCGAGCTCTCCAATTGCGGCCACTGCATGTGCACCGACTGTTTTCGCGGGCACGTGCTCGCAGCAGCACCGCGGCCTTGTTGCACCTTTCCCTTTTGCGAATGCGCCATCGCGGAGCTGGATGTGCGCGCAACTCTGCGCCCCGAGGAACTCGAGGCTTACATATCAGCTGGGGTTCGCAACATCGCTGACCAAATTTGCCAGTGCCCGAAATGCCAGAAAGTAATTGCGTTGGATCGCGACAAGCATGACGCTCGCAACGCGGGTCGCGTGCGTTGCGTGTGTCAGGAGACGTTCTGCGCCGACTGCCGCGCCTCGCCGTTTCACGAAGGCATGACGTGCGAGGAGATGCGAAGCACGCGCCCGTGTCGATTTTGCAAGACCCGCGTCATCTGCGCTTTGGCTGCAAGTCCGGGCGATATTGTCGCCTGTGCGTCACAGGCATGCCAGCAAGAGTCTCGCGCGGTCTGCGGTAAAGTTCGACAGGACTGTGGTCATCCTTGCGGCGGCCTCGCGGAAGAATCGTCTTGCCCCGCTGAGTGCTTTGCATGTTTGGGGTCAGAAAGGAGCTGCGGCATTTGCCTCTTTCCGCTTGAGGAGGGAGCTAGCATGGTGCTTTCGTGCGGCCACGCCATGCATGTTAATTGCGTTCGGGAGCGTTTCGAAGCCGAAAAATCTGCCGAGCGCGCTTCGCTTACGTTTTCGCGCTGTCCCGTGTGCAAGTCTGACATGGCGCACCCCGAGGCTCTGGAAAGTGAATTTCTCGCCGTCAACGAGCTGCGCTCCAGCATTCAGGGCGTGCTCGATGAAGCAAGAGGCCGGGCTAGCCCGGCGGAAGCGCTTTTGGAGGATGACGCGTACACCTTGTTTTACTGCGAGCGGTGCCGTCGTCCTTATTTTGGCGGCATGCGGCAATGTGAGGAAGCTGGTGGAGCAGCACATCACGACGCAGAAGACCACCAACATCACTACTGCGCCTCGTGCACATGTGCGCTGCAGCAAGTGCCCGTCTGTTCAGAGCACGGGCCAGACAGCATGCAATTCAAGTGTTCGTTTTGCTGTACACCGGCAAGCTTCTTTTGCTGGGGCACAACGCATTTTTGTATTGACTGCCACGCCCGACAGATGGCAGGTGAAAGGCTCAATCGACTGCCGCTTTCTGAATTGCCACAGTGTGGCGGCGCACAGATTTGCCCCTTGGGTCTCAACCATCCGCCCAACGGTACCCCTCCGTCGCAGAGCGCGCCAATTGTTCTTGGCTGCTCCATGTGCCAAGCTCGTCGTGCTCTTATGTAAATACATACACGCATCTTATCGCCTACCTCACTACACCTCATTTCTGTGCTATATCAAGCATGCACCAAACTTCCAAAGTCCGGGCAGTAACTATTTCAAGAGCTAACATCAAGCACAACTACCTGCGTCAACATTTGCAACTCATTTCTGTAGCCTACGGTGTGAAAGGAGGGAATGGGGGCAGTTTTTAAAGTTTTTGTGTGAGGTTTCGCACCGGGCTTGCAGGCAACAATAGAGAAAAATGTAGGCAAGCCGGCTCAATTCGTGCGAGTGAAAGAAAATGAAGTCTTTGAACCGTCCCCTTGCCGTGTTTGTTCTCAGAGAAGCGGCCCTTGATGTTTTACTCCTCTTTATTTCTTGACCAGCTGGTACCACGACACCTCTGTAACTTTGCGAATCGTGACCACTACAGAGTCCGATTTGCATTTATGCGAGGCGTTGCTAATTTCGCTGTGAAGCACTGGAAGGCACAGCTCGTAGTCCTTGCCGTTCAGGTCTTTGAGCTGAAGCGTAAGCGAGGTCTCCGTCCATTCCAGCTCGACGTTGTCGTCGGTCGGCTCTTGACTCGGTAGCAAGTCCTCCGTCGGAACGTAAATTTTCACAATTTTCTTTCCGTCGGCCCAGCTGTAGCGCTTGACAACGTTCTTGATCTTCTTTCGAGGAAGGTCGGCATCTTCGGCTTCGGAAGGGTCGATGCGCGGTGGTTCTCCACCATAGTTCTTTACTGTTTCACGCGAAGACGCGTGCGCATAATAGTACGCATTCTTGCCCTTGCGCCTGATATTCTCCTGGAGCGCGTTTTGAGCCTCGCCGTTGTCGACCGCGGCGGTCTCGCCTGCTTCGCTAGTTTCATTGTTGTTGTCGGTTTGCGAGCTGTCTTTGCAGTCCTCCGCGCTGCCCAAATCTAGTTCGGACATCCCGGACTCCACGGACTCGCCCTCGACGTCTGCCATCGTAAGCCCACGGCCTGCTTGCGTCGCTTGCTACCCGTCACGCCTCTCGCGATCGTAGCCGAGGAGGTGTTGCTCTGCAAAAATAGTCTGCTTTTCGAGAAACTTGACTAAAATTTATACCATTCATGGTCGCAATTCTTCTCGAAAGTCGACTACGAGAAAGAGCCCCGCAGACAACTTGAAGAACTATCGAGCTAGCTGGTGGGATCTTCGACCAGGTGGCAAGCCTATCGAATTGCGAGTGTCTGACTGTTTTGTCCACGCTGCGTAGTGCGGATAATTGGTCTTTTTATTTTCTCTCAAGTTGAACAAGAGGTCTCTCTCAAAACTTCGCTAAATGTCAATGTCACCACCGTCGGCAAACGGCGAAAGGAGACCAACATTGGCTATGTTTGCCACATACCTTGAGCACCTATTTTGAGGGAACCCAACGATCGTGACTACACGTAGCGCAGATGTTCGTTGTTATTTGTTGAACTTGCTTATCACACTGTTGATCGCCGGCTGGAGAGAAAAGATAACCAAAGAAGAATGGCATCGTTTTTATGAGAGAGTCAGCCAGGTCTAACCGTGTCATTGGCCTCAATTTCCACCACGCTAGACACTCATGGCGATAGTAGCTGCAGCTCGTCGTTGCGCTGCATTGGTCGGCAGCACTTCAGAACAAGTGAAAACAAGATTTGTTTTCAAAACAATTTTCCTTCGTGTGTATACAGAACCAAACACGCGCGCCGAGCCTGGCCGCGAAAAGCTGAGCCGCTAGCAACAGCAGGTCGCAGGCCGCAGCGTGCGGTACGCTCAGATCAGGATAGCTTTCCAGGGTTCTTCAGCAAGGCTGAGCGAGGTCTGCCAAGGCAACCGGCCGGCAATTCGTTGGCCAAAGCATTCCAGGCAACAGCTCCGCAGGCGCTCTTCCGCTTTGAGCAGCTCGGAGGAAACGCCTCAACGAGACGCGGCAAACTTTCTGCGAAGATGCAGGGGTCCACTCTTCGCAACAAAAGTTGTCTGGCAAGGTCAATGCTTGCCTTGGCGCTTTTCATGATTCTGCAAATGGGAGATCTTCTCGTGGCCGTAGAAGCGCGGAAAAGCGCCAAGTCAGCAGGTTCGAAGCCTGTGGCCACGGGCGAGAGCGCTGTCGAAACGATCACTCATCGCGAATTCGAGACGAAAGTGGTTCAACCTGATGAGCCATGGCTACTCGAGTTCTATGCGCCTTGGTGCGGACACTGCAAAAGGCTGGAACCTATTTTCGAGTCCACCGCCACTGCCCTCAAAGGAGATGTTCGCGTGGGAAAAGTGGACGGGCCTGACAATCTTGCTCTCATGCTCCGATTTGGTGTGTCCGGGTTCCCATCGATCTTTGCCATCCGTGACAAGAAAACGTATGTCTTTAACGGCCACCGCACCCAGGTCATGCTGGAGCGCTTTGCTTTGAATCCGGCTGAGCATGGCGAAGCAATGTCGACGCTTGCTGATCCGCTCGGCCCTGTAGGTCGCGCTAAAGGAGCTGTAGCTGGCGTCGGTATGCGCGTGATGGATGCGCATGACTACGTCCAGCGCGAATTCAAGTTGTCCAATTCGCTTGCTTGGTTTGTGGTCTTTTTTCTAAGCTTTCTGGCCGTCATCGTAGCGACAATGATGGCCTCTGGCATCTTCTTCTTTCTCGGCGAGGGTAACAAGTCTGGTCTCCACTCTGATCCCGCTGCACAGGCGCCCCCCCGGCGGCCTCACCAGGACTAGCAAAGATAGTAAAGAAGGAATCGATCTATTGAAAAAGCAAACGCCCACCGGGTTTTTGAAGAAGATGGAAAACTAAAGAAAAGTCTCGATGTCTTTCAATCCAGGGAAAATAGTGCCCGCCAAAGGCGAACTAAGCGCGAAATAATTTTGAAAATTTTCTGTTCAACTTCCTTTCTCTTCTTGTGTAAGTAAGGGGAACAACATGGAAAAGGAAATGTACAAGGGTCAACTCTGAGGTGCTAGCACATGAGCACATTTTTATGACGCCTCCAGCGCTTTGGGTTTTTCTTGCTCGCTCTCACATGCTCTTGAAACGCCCGCACACGCTCCTTGAAGATGGCAACAAGCTTGGGAAACTCAGGCCCAAGCTTACCAACAAAGGACTCAAATTTACTCTTTGCATGCTCGTACACACCGTTCATGTTTTTGGTGAGACGCTTGATCTTCTCCAGAGCCCAGGCGTGCTCGCCCACCAGATCGCGGGGAGAGATTTTGGCCTCTCCTTGATCCTTGCACTTTTCGTAGATCATCGTGTCGATAGACCAACCGAATCGCAGCGCCAAGAGCACAAGAAACTCGTCAAGGTGCTCTGTGGTGGTGTAGAGCGCGTACGAGTCTGTCAGCTGTTGAATGGCAACGGAGGGCTCTTTCGAAGAAGGTCGCGTGATCGAGTAACACGACTCATCGCATTTCAATTCCGTACGCGACACCTTTTCTACCCGCTCGAGGAATTGACTCAGGGTGGCGTTGTGGCGCACCGCGTCGTCGTGACACACAAACTTCATCTCTCGCAGCAAAGGTGGCTTATCGCCGACTGCTTCCGAGTAGTCGCATGCCCTTAGCGGGTACTCCGTAAAGTACTTGCGATTGAACATCCAAGTCGACTTGCTCACAAAGTGGCTCACGGGCTCGCGAAAAAGAGTGACGAGAGCGGTCCCGGGAAAAATTCTGTCGATGGCACCCGTGTTTTCGCTGTGCTGGAAAAAGATCTCCTTGTGGTGGTCGCGTTTGCACGACTTCAGTTTGTCGCACTCGTTCAAATTGTAATGTACAGAAGCGTTTTTAAGCGCCAAGGCAACGCTTGTGCCACCCACTTTGTGCAGTTTAAGAAGGTACAGACTCGGTGGTTTCTCAGTTTGCGTAAACATGGAAAATTCCGGGTCGTTGACACCAAAGAGTGCCTTGAGGCTGGCCTCGCGGAGGCGACCCTCTTCTTCGTTCGAGAAGAGAGGAGGAGGCTCGAAAATTGCATCGGTTCTCTGGCCCTCGTCCTCGAGAAGCTCATCGAAGTTACTCAAGAGGCCCTCTTCATCGATTTCCTCCTGCTCGAGCGACATGGCCTCCAATTCGTCGTCTGTGACGAGAAAGTTAAAGGGATCATCCTTGAGTCGCAGCCTCAGTTGCTCTGCTCTACCGGGTCGAGGTCCGCCTTGCTCGACGTCGACCTCTGCGTTGAATTCAATTTCGATGCTCCCGAGGCGCTCATTCGACACTGGTTCTCCGCTCAGGCTGTTGTACAGGATGCAGATACCAAGCATGATGGCGACGAATATGTGCATACTCCATTTCATGCTCGCCATCGCGAGCAAGCTGCCATTTCCGTCGCGTGTTTGGCGCTGCCTGAACATGGGACTCTTGCCGCCCTCCATTCTGAGCACGCGAAGAGAAGGTAGGAAAAGGGTTTTGGATGCCGGCAAGCGGGCCCTCCTTCGCCCACGCGCTACCGAAGACCGACTGTCTGGAAGTATGGACGGCTGGACGTCTGTCTTTTCTGTGGTGCCAACGCCGATGCCAACGCCGATGGCAATGCCAATGGCTCAAGACGTCTGTCGATGCACCTTGCTGCACGCGCTGCGCCACAAGATCGACGCCGGTTGCGTAGCCACGGCGCCACAGAGAGAGAAGAAGGCCCGCTCGTCCTCGCCAGCAGCAGGCCGCGCGAGGCTGGCGACCTCTGCAGAACTGCGCGCCCGCTCGCGTCGCTGCCGGCGTTGCTTGTCTGCTTTTGCTTTTATGCTTTGTTTGGCGGCGTTCTGCCCTTTGCTTCGCCCCGCTCTCCCAGCTGCTGCTGCTTTTTGACGCAGTGCGTTGGACAACGCGAGGAGAGAAGGAAGAGAAGCGCTGGCCGCAGCCCCGCCTTCACATCCATCAATTAGGAGAGGAGAGGAGAGCGGCCAACTCACAGTCAGATTGTGTGTCAAGTCCGCCCGCCCGCTGCCGTCAATCGAGTCGTTCAATGGACTCCGCTTGCTCCGTCTGGCCGCAGATTACTCTCCTCTGGTGGCTGCAGTGAGCACAGGAAGTAAGTTAGTCCAATCGATTCTCGTGGATTCCAATAGTACTTGACGACGAGGCGAGAGCACGACTTCTGGTCCTCGTCCAGTCGGCTTGCCAGAGGCGCTCGCTCGCTCGTGGACAAGCAAGCAAACCAAGCAGACCAAGCAACCAAGCAACCAAGCAAGCAAACCAAGCAGACCAAGCAAGCAACCAAGCAAGCAAGCAAGCAACCAAGCAAGCGGACCAAGCAAGTAAACCAAGCAGACCAAGCAAGCAAACCAAGCAACCGACGAACGCACAGAGACACCGAGGTCCACTTCTCTCAGGCTCGCCTTGCCCTGCCGGATCCACTTCTGCGACAGCGACAGCGACAGCGACAGCGACAGGCGCGGACGAGACTACTGCAAGCGAGCGAGCGAGCGAGCTCCGCGGGGGAGCGACCCGTTCGGCAGCCGGCTGGTGCGATGGGACGGGAAGGCCGTGCCGGCTGTGGCCACTTGAGGTCCCCTGCCTGGCTGGCTGAGGTCACGGTGTCTTCGTGCCTTGGACTCCGTGTGCGGCCTCTGTCGTTGTCGAGTCGCAGCGCAGGCAGTCAGCAGGGGCGGCAGATCTTTTCCCGGCAGGTCGTCGTGATCGATCGATGCGGTCGGCCTCCGTCCCCTCTACGATGGACGGACCTGGTCTGAACGGGGGGAGGTGCGTTGTCGGCACGGCGGTGCGGCTGGCAGCTGCCATGGCTCTCACCGCAGCGGCGGCCATTTACTTGTAAGAGCTGGGGTGCTCTGGGCTATCTTGGGCTGGGCTGCCCCGCGCAGGAGGTTGCCGCGCTCAGGCTGAACGGGAAGAAGACCTGTCTGGAGCCGGCCGGGGCCCTCGTCTGCCGAGGCCGCGCGAGACGAGGCGATGGCCACGGCTGGAGCTCACGGCAGACGCGCACGTGATATGGCATAGACATTCAATGAGAAACATCATTCTTCCAGCGGCAGCGGCACTACGGCAGCGGCGAGTAGACGATCGATCGCAGCAGCAGCAGCTGCAGGCGATTAATTGTAGCTTAAGCTGTGGCTGTGGTGAGTAAAGCATGGACCGATGATGATCAAAGGCCGCAGCCGCTGCCGACGAGGTATAGCCAGCAATCGTGACCGCCGAGCATGATTATTAACTTTGTAAAATGGGCATGCCTTCGATCGATTCAATTTGTCGCTCTCCGATTCATCGGAGCAATCAAAGAAGGCGATCAACTGCAAGGATTGGCCGATTTCAAGACCCCCGCCAGCACAAAGGAGTCAGCATCTGCCATTGTGCATCGTGGCAGTTTGCCTTGAAGTTGTCTCTCTTCCAAGGCCTAGGCCTGGTGGATTCGCCGAAATTCTTTCGGCCTTTTTCTTCATGGCTGCAGGCAGTGACTAGCTAGCTATCTTGGCGCGGGACTGGGCTCTAGATCGTGGGATGGAGAGCGCGTTGGTCAGGCCAGTGGTCTTTTCATTTTGCACGCTGAGGGAAAGTTCGAAGTTCGACCTTGAGCCGAATATTGCTTTGCGCAGCAGCTGGCTCCAACTGGCTGCAGATAAACGAAGAATTTCGCACTGTTTTAGAGTTCCATCAAGTGGCGGAGCAACTTGAAGGAACAAAAGCCAATCCAGTAAGGGCAAAGTGCACACCTTTGAGAACGTGAAATTTGGAAGTGAGTGAGAACAAATGCAAGGGACGCAAGAAATGGACGCAGGAACTGGACTCGGCATTGTCCAGCAAGAAGGACCCAAGCACTATGATCGCGAAGCTGGACAGACGAAGGCCACGCGCACCAGGCAGGCAGGCAGGCAGGCAGGCAGGCAAACATGCAGGAGCAACCGGCAAAGCGAGAAAGCGAGCCGCACGGAGCGCCACCACCTCACAGTCGAGGCCACAAGATGAAGCCTTGTCCAACAACAACAACAACAACAACAACAACAACAAGATCAACAACAAGAGCAACACGCGACAAACGGGCCCAGCGCTCGCGACGGCCCCGTCGGCCTCGCACTGGCAGAGAGGAGACCTCCAAGGCGAAGCCGCAGCGAGGCGCCGGAAGACTTTCGGACGCGCGACGTGCCAAGCTCGAGGGCATTCTCGAACGCGAACAGAACAAACCACGAGTTTGCGCACACGACCCGTCTCTCAGCTATGTTTTGGTCGATGACTCGCTACATGAAGTTCGGCAGCGTAAGACAAAGGATGTAAGGGTGCGAGAATTCACAGAGGAGCGTGAGCACGAGCCTACAACCGAATCAAACATGTCCATGGACGCTCAAGATATCGCCTTTGAGGCGAATCCTACACGTTGCCCAATTCAGATTTTGCAGAAGACCGCCTTTTTCAACGGAAGTCGGTTGCTCGTCGAGTCCCAGTTTCATGACTCGGTAGATCGCATCGAGCACAACGAGCCCATGGCGCTTGAACTTTGGCTCCTCCCTGTGCTGGATCAGGATGCTGACCGACATTTGCGCACCGCGCGGGTTGACCTTGGCTTTCGTAATGCGCTCTTAGCCGTCTCCGCGGAGCAGTCCACTTGGCGTTATGTCTTTTGTAAAGGACTTGCGACGAACAACGAGCAAGCCATTCTCCCTGGGACACTTGAGCGTCGGGCGAGCTTGCGCGGGCCTTGTCCCGTTGTCGGCCAGCGGCGCAACTGCACGCCCACATTGATGCTCGACAGCGCAACAGGCAGGTTACAGGTGCACCTTGCTCTTGCATCGTGGACAGAAGAGCGCTCTCCAGGGGGTGTGCTCGACTTTAGCACGCAAACGGCGACAGAAAGCTTTAGATCGACTGCACAACTGCGTCATGGCCGTTGGTCCCACGTCGCCTTGATGCTCACAGGCTCTCACGCCCTTCTCTACATCAATGGTCAACTAGACGCGAGTTACTCTGCGCGCGATACCCAGCGCATTGCATTCAATAATTACCCTCTCTTTTTCGGCAGTTCGCCACGAGCGACGAAGGAAGGCTCTGTCGCTGGCGAGCATGGCTTTGTGGGGTTCTTGCATGGCGTAGCCATGCACACGGCCGTACGCGACCCGACTTCCTTTGTCAATCCCGACATCAATCGAGACGCGCCGCCGTATCCACGACCAGAGAACGAATGGGGCTCAATTCTCTCCTCGTCCATCATGACATCCAACGCGTCGATTCCTGGACTCGGTCCGGACATCCAAGGCCAGCTTCAGCAAGCAAGAGCACGTCAGAGCCTGCAGCGGTCTTGGCTTGATGAGCAGATACGCGAAAAGGCTGCCCAGCGCGAAAGTGAGGAAAAGAGAAATGAGGAGCTCGCGCACGAAGTCTTGATTCAAGCTCAAGCGTGGAAAGAAGAACAGCAGGCACGCCGAGCGCAGAATTCGCGTTACATCGACAATATCTCGCGTGAGATGCGCACTCACATGCTTGAAGCGATGGAGCAACGGCGTCTAACAGCCCTTCAGGAAAGGCTGGCGGACGTGAAACTCCTTGGGGCCTTTGAAGATCCTTCGCGTATCGAGACGGCGCGTCGGCAGCGAGTAAACAACGAGTATGCTCAAGAACTTCGCCGCGAAGCAGATGCGCGTCAAGAAGCCCGCCAACAAGCGCGCGATGCCGAGCTTCAGGCAGAAAAGCTTCGCATTCAGATTCAAATGGAGTCGTACCGTGCCGATCAGTTGCAAAGGCACAGAAGATACCTCCAAAAACAAGAGCGTCTACGACAGGAACTTGCCGACCAAATTCTAGACAAAGCGTGCGCGTCCCGATATTCCGCTGTAGGGAATGACAAGTTCATGTCTGCTGAGGAAAGAGCACTCAATGCGCGCGTGCTTTCGATGCTGGCAAGTGTACCCAAGTGCCAGTGAAGGGATATGGGTTGTGGAGTCTATGTCACAGTCATATTTTCTCAAAACACATTTTCCCTTTGTTGTCGAGAATCGGTTTCAAATTTCCATCAAGATACAAATGCGACACCATTTTCCAGAGAACATTCGTCCTTGAAGATTTGAGAAGGACGTTTTCCCCGAGTGGGGTCCGACAACGCTTCACTTGAGGGACTATGAGCATTCTCAGTCTCGCTCCAACGAAGGCAGTTCAAAGGTATAAATTGAGAAAGGAAACAGAATTGTTCGGCGCTCAGCCTAAAGTTGTTGTCCTTCTTTCCCCGCCATTTCCATGTCATGAAGGCCACCAGAATCTTGCCAGCTTGCTCGGAAACAGCGACGAGTAAGAGACGAACAAGAAACGATTCTCCTTCTCTGGCTTCAAGTCCAAACATTTTCTCGAGAAGGAAGCAAAGTCCAAGCTGTGACTTTGCAGTACACCATTTAAGGAGGAGGAAGGTGGGAAAAGAAGAAATTTGCTCAAAGTAATCGATGGGGCGCATGAACAGAAAGTCAAATTTGACGCGTAGAAAGTTCATTGGCGCGCGAAGAAGAGGATGTAGAAGACGTGGGGGCAGTGCGGAGCAAAAGGTTGATTTGCGACGAGCTCAAGACGTGCTGCGAATGGGGCGACTGCACAATGGACTCAAAAACTTGCAGGACTGCTAAAATGAAGTCCCGGAAACCACAGCGGTTACGCGTAGCTCGATTTGGAGGACCACGGACAAAGGAAAGGTACTGAGAAAGGCTTTGACGAGCCAGAAGAGCGTCTGCTCGCGCTAAAATCTCAAAGTTGTGCTGAAAGCTGGGAAGAATTTCAGTGAGGATGACCTGCTCAGCTTCGTTGGTTTCAAGCTTCCCGTCATTAACCTCTTCGATCGTGGCGAGCACCTCGGCTACTTGCTCTCCTAAGTATCTTTCGAGCCCGAGAAGCGCGTCTCTCTGGCAACGTGCGCTTTTGTAATGGCTCGTGGCCTTGAAGGCTTCAACGACGCTTGCTCGTTGCGTGTTGGAAGTCTTCTTTGAGGTCTTCTTCTCGTTAAGTACTTTCACAGTTGCGTCGAGACGTTCCAGATCCTGCATAGAAAGAGAAATCCGGGTGAGTGGATCTGTAAAGTCTCCAGAAGCAACAATGTAAGCTGCGAGTGAGACTGCATCGAAATGCCCCTCCGTTCCATTTTCTCTTTTGATGATAAAGAGGTGACGGGGCGGGATTGCTTCGAGAGTGATAGGATCGATAGAAGGTGGTACACTGGGAGCTTTTTTCGCCGCAGTAGGAGGTTTGGCTTTCTTTCGTTTCTTTGTTTCCTTTGCCGCTTCCTTCGTACTTGAGGATTTGATCTTCCGGGATCTCCTTTTCCTCTTCTTGCTCTTCAGCGCCTTGGCCTCTGCGTCGACCCTTGGGTCGGAAGTGGAAGTGGAAGTGGGAGAGGGTTCGTTCTCGCTGTCATCGTCAGCACTGCCTTCGTCAGAGCTTGAGTCGATTTCGGAGCTGGAGTCATCGTCAGCACTATCGTTCTCCTCCTTCGACTTGTCCTCGACTTCAGAGCTCTCCGTTTGGCCACCACGGTGGAGCTCTCTTGAGCTTGACGTCGCTGCCGTGGTCTTCACCTTGGTCCTTTTGCGACGAGCCTTCTGAGGACTTCCGGTTGCGCCGAAGAAAGCGTTGGACCTCGATTGACTACTACTCCTATGGCGAGTGCTTGTTCCAACACGAGAGCGCTTTCGTGACGGTTCGTCAGTTCTGCCCTCGGCTTGTAAGGACGAAGAACTTTGTGCGTTTCGATCAACGCTGCGCCTCGTTCTGCGCGCTGATCGGAGCGGTTGCTCGGCTGCCCGGGTCGACAAAGAAGAAGGCGACGACGACGACGACGAGAAAGAAGTTGCAGAAGAAGAAGAAGAAGAAGAAGAAGAAGAAGAAGCAGTGGAGGTAGACACACGCGATCTGCGCGTCATCCTTTCTCAATGTAGATTCTACTCGCTTGGCACTTTTCTCGGTGAGAACATACGAAGGAAAAGATTTGAGCTCAGAGGATTCAAGCAAGCAACAACACTCTCTTCGGTTGAATAGCTAGCTGCGTTGAATGTCCGGCACACAGCCCACTGCCAAACGAATGTACACAGCGCAGAGTGATGTTCAGGTCGACCTCACGGGCCAATCTTTTTTCAAAGGAAGGCTCAATGATGATGCTGAATGACGCTATGCTGCCATGCACTTGCGATGTGCTTGAGAAGCTGAGATGCGCAGCCGCCTCTTCTTCTAACTCGACGTGACAAGGGCGAAGTCAAGGGTCCTTGGACAAGTAGATTTATCTCTCCTTTCCGGAAGAGCTTCGAGCGCGCTACAAGTTTTGAATGTGTTTCGTATGTATTTCGTTTCGTAGCGATCTCGCAAGCAAGGCTGGCACTAGCAGCTCGTCTTCTTCTGAGCCCGCGCGTCCAGCAGAGCGCCTGTCCCCGCGCAAGCGCTCGAGGAGGAGGAGAAGGAGCGCTACCGCCGAAGTCGCTCGCTCGTGCAAGCTACGCTGCGCCTGGCCCTCGCTCAAGCACTCTCGAGCGCGGTCTCGTCGCCGCTGGGCTCGAGAGGAGATTCTCGTTTGCTTTCTCTCAAATTGCGATCGCTTGCATCTCCGCAAGGCTCTCCCTTTCCCCTTGTTGTTATTCTCGTTATTCTTGTTGTTGTTGTTCTTCTTCGAGTTTTTCTTCTTCAAATTCAAACTGTTTTGGCGCTCGTCTTCTTCTCTGTCCGTATACCCGCCAGGAATCCACTGGCAAGTGAAACTTAGCCCGCGGCACAGTCGACCAAAGCTGTCCCGCAAGTGGGGAATACCGTGGGAAAAAGCCAGGGAGAATGCCGCGGAAAAGGGCTCGCCGCGCGGGCGCAACCGCCCTCTGCAGGCCCCCCTCCTTACCTTTTCCAGTCGGATCAGTCTTGAACCACAAGCATCTTGCCCTCCCTACGCCCCTGGACATCCACTGTGTCTATGTTGGTTACAGAGGGGGTGGTGGGAAGGCAGTTTCGCGGAAGATGCCAGACCTAGGAGATATCCTGCTTCGATGCGTTAAACCTGGCCTTCAAAAGGTTTTTCCGAGAGATGAAATCAGTCCCAGTTTTGCAAAGTCGATACTTTTTTTTTCCCAAGGCTATTGCTGTGCAGAGACGGTAGATTCTACTATTCTTCCGGTAAGGAGGCCAACCTGTTTTTGGTACTGGTACTAATATCTGGGATTGACCAGCAACAAGCACCTCGAGTTGTCTCGAGGCCACGCGCGTCGAAGCAGTCTTGACGAGCTTCCTTGGCATTGCGACCCGACGGTGACCTTGTATAACTCGTGGACGAAGATGAGCGCGCCAGCCGCTGACCAGTCGGGAAAGGCGATGTCTAAGGCCGGCGGAGCCGCGGTCAAAAGTACGCAACAGCTCCTTTGCCGGAGGTGCAAGCACCACTTCGACCCTTCACAGAACGATGGCCGCCCCTGCGCATTCCATACCGAGTCTTGGTGCGGAGAGACTGCGCAACGATGGCTCGAGCCTGGGGATACGAAGGATGCCGGCGTCCAGCACTGGTTCTGGACGTGCTGCGGCGCTCCTGACGCAGACAGCCCCGGGTGTGCCCGTGGTCCTCACGTAACATACGACGAAAACCCTGGTGTGCTCGCATCCCAACAATAAATTCCCTGAACTCAAACGGGTCACGTTTGCTTAGAACATCATGAGCTCGTGCCATAAAAGGCGGTAGTGCACATTTGGGATCATGCTCTGTGGATAACGGGAGAAGCGATATGCAAGAGGAAGCGCGTTCTTTGAACAAAAGTATACAAGTTAATTCTGGGCACGGCGGTTCGGTGACGGCTTAACGTACGGCAACGACTACATTGGCTCTTACAAGGCGCGAGCTAGCTGAGGAGCCCTTCAAAACAAAATTGGCCCTGAGGAGGGAAAGTTGAGGGCGACGCAGCTTAAAGAGGAGGCTTGCGCGGTCGTGCCGCCAGAAGCAGATCGCGGGCCAGCGGAAAAGCAAGAGGGTCGCCATGGCCTGAGTGCCTCAAAGAGAAATACATATTCTGTAAAGTGCCCGGCCCACGATCTGAAGTGCGATCCTCGTGAAGAGCAACTTTGGCTGAAAATATCACATAGACTACAGCTACCAAGTGCGAGATCATACTAGGGACGAGAGCGGTTAGAATACCCGTAGTGTTCGCAGGAATTCGAGTTCTGCACTGTAATAAACAATCCCTCCTAAAAACAGCGCTTCTCGATTTTGAGTTTGATTCGTATTAATCATGTAGCGGGCGACTGGGCCTGTGAGCGCGCAGCGCCAAAGTCATGGCGATCAGCCCACCATGCCTCTTTCGAGTGCTAATTTTCGCAATGCGTTCGTGACGATTTTTAGGAATTGACTGTCATGATAGATGGCGATGTCCGCGGAAAATGCGCCACGAGTGCCTTTTTTCGCCAGTAATTGTATATTTCATGTCAGTCTGAAGCCAAATAGAATGTGCTATACGGACTTTGCGAATTGGCAACGCGACTAAATCTCAAGCCACGATTCATATGGATCAGGCACCTCCTTCTCCTTGATGGCGTGCCAGATCTTATCGAGTGCTGGTGAAGTTATGCTGGCCATGATCCAAAATTCCGCAAAATTACGATTGGCGGGTGTGTTGTAGGTCACAAGTCCAGGAGGATTGACAACGACGCCGAAGAGATTAAAGGTGTGAATTTGCAAGCAGAACGACCGACCACTGCGACGCGACTGGCCGAACTTCTTCGAGAACTGACCGGGAAACGATGTAGGCCTGGGCCGGCGCGCCGGCCACCACCCGCCGCCAGCGGCCCCGGCAACTTTAGGCCACGAACAATTTTTGGAGGCAAGACTCGGGCATCGCCGTCTCCGATGACAGAGCCGCATGCGCCGCATAAATGCAGCACCCGCAGTGCCTGTGACTCGCTGGCAAGCCAAAATTCAGCGTCTTCGTTGGCACGCAAGGTGGGTGGTTTCGCCCCATGGAAAATAAAGACAGGGGCTGCCGCCAACGGGTATGACTTCGCCGTCCAGACTGGGGACATTTGACTTTGCCAGCCTGGAGGCCGCGACTAATGAAACAAAAGTCGGTCAAATGCCATTAATTTTTTTTTCAATTACGCTCGGAGAATGTGACTGCAGCGCGCGGCAGCGCGGCAGAAAATCAAGAGGCCAAGCGTGCAAGGATCGCGCAAAGGAGTAGCGAGGGTCGCGTCCCGCGGGGCGAGAAGGCGGGGAGCAACACCGTGCGGTCGCGCTGAAGACGACCAAGCCTCATCGCAGATTTTCGGCCCTGCGGCTCGCAAGTTACGAACAAGTAGACAAACCAACGGCCCCTTCGAATTTGTCTTGAAACTGACCAAAAGGAGGAAAAGAGCTCCAATTGCGAGATTGGTGGTACATTTTAAAGCAGCAGTATCCTGCAGCTCCCAGGTACATCGCTGGGAGTACTGCAACTAATTGTACTTGTAATCATGCCCCGAATGCAGAATTCTTGGAAATGGAACGTACTTTTGGGACTAAGCTTGGCCCCCCTTATTTGGTTCGTTCTTGAGCCCAGGACACTGGTTCACGAAGATCTAACGCAAATATTTCAAGTTGTCCCGGAGGTTCAGCAGTCAGTCACCGCTTTGCCTGCTCGTCCCGGTTTGTCCCCAACAACTGCACAATCAGCCACTGCTTTGCCTGTTCGTCCCACTTTGTCAACAACATCTGCACAAACGTCCACCGCTTTGCATGTTAGTCCCACGTTGTCCCCGACAGCTGCGCCAACACTTGCCGGCCTTCGGGGTAAGATGCCATTGAGTGGCAGAAATTGCAGCTCGATATCTGAAGGCAATCTTTGCATGAAAGGAGTACGATGGGCTCCTAGTTGGTGGATGGCATCACGTCCGGGCCATCCATTCATTTGTGACATCTTTGAGCACTTTTATTGTGCAATGCGTGGCTGTCGTCAATGGAGCTATTACCAATTGCATTATGTTATCGACTCGCTTATCAAGCATAATTCGACCTATCGCATTGCCGTCGACGCCCTCCTGGATCTCTCAGCGGATGAACATCAGCCTGGACCACATTTATTTCATATTGACTACAATTCTTCAACATACATGTACAAACGACCCAAAATGAACGGAACGCAATACATGCGATACATAGATGATTTCATTTCGAAAGCTGCAAAACCAGGCGCTCAAAATAAGCTCACGGCGTTACCAATGCCACGAACTCTCTATTTCATGTGGCTGCAAGGCAAGGATCATCTTCGCACGAAGAATAAGTACAATCACGTAGCGTTTGAAGCCTGGAAGAAGTTGAATCCACGCTGGAACTTCACCCTTATCACATCTGACAACATTGCTGAGCTAGCCCCACTGAGCCACGCATTGTGGAAGGGAGATCACAACACGAACGGAAAAAGGCTTTCACATTTGTCGGATTTGACGCGTTTTGAATTGCTGTGTAAGAATGGAGGCGTGTGGGCAGATGCCTCAGTTATGCCTATGGTGCCTCTCAATAATTTTCTTCCCCAGGAGCTCGAAAAATCTGGACGAGACTTCCTTATGTACCGTTTCACCCATCCTCATCCCTAGTGAGAAGTAAGTTCAGGGTTAGAGCCAGTCATCCTCATGTTTCGAGTCACTCATCCGCATACATAGATTGGCGTGTGCGCAGGCAAAGGCAAAGGCGAAAGGCCGCTCATTAAATTGACGAGGCCACTTGCTCCCAACAAGCTTAACTAACGTGGGTGAGCTCACCCGAAGGAATCTGTTTCTGTTGCGGGAGACTGGACAACGATGGCTTTGAAGTTAAGAATACGAAGGGTACTAGCGCCCGGCATTATTTCTGGACGTGCTAAGGCGCATCAGACGCAGGCAGCTAAGTACAAGCGAGATTCATGACGTAACGTGCGATTAGAACCCGGGTGCGCTCGTATCCCGGCAAAAAAATTATTCTTTCTCTTTCAAGTCCAAGTGGCCATGGTCAGTGATCACTCGTGCTGGAAAGAGTACACAATCGAGAATATGCTCTCCAAAAGCACAAGCGAGCATGTAAGAATCGCATCGTCTGCGCTAGGCCCGGCAAAATCACGATATCATTGGCTTTAAACTAGCCTGGGAGTAATTGTGACGTTCAAGAGTGTGGGCGGTGCCTAGGCAACATGGGCACTGCTGACTTGTCTCGTCTGAAGGTAATTTTCTGCTTGAAACTTTCTCGATACGCAAAGTGATGACGAGACTTTGCTCAGGTATTGTCGTCTTATCGGTCTTCGTTGATCGTCGTGAACCAGAGTGACGACTTACTCAGGCGACCAAGACTTGAATCGACTTGCGAGATGACGACCACGGAGACGAGGTTACACATGCGCGAGCGTGTGAGACGATTGGCTTGGACGACGCAACGCCGACAGCAAGCAATGACTCGCAAGCGATGGTCAGTCAGCGAGACGAGAGGAGCGATATGCTAGAGTATGCGCTCGCTGAACACCATAGTCTTCCAGCGAAACACCAAGACAAGGCGCGATGGCCTGATCGCGGCTCAACAAACGGCAGCGACTGCGTGGGCCCTTGCAGGGAGATAGTCGAGGAGCTTTTCGAAGTAGACGTCGAGAACTCGTCGAACAAAATGGAGTCGAGTGCGATGCGGGCGCAACTTGAGAAGGAGGTTCCACAACTGTGTCTTCCTTCTGAGGAACGTATCAAGTTGCTCATCGGGCAGCTCAGCACTCAACAGAGGCTCGAGAGCAAGCTGAAAGAAGGCTAAGTGCAGCAGAGCTTGCATCGAAGGACGCAGCAGCTGCAGTTATGCAGTCAGGGTAATCAGGAAGGGGTCGAAAAGGCAAGGAAGCCTAGCTTGCCAAAAAGATTCCACTTTTTACAGTCATGAATCCCAACAAGTCATCCAAGCAAATCATGAAGACCTTTCTTGATCAGCACGATGGGCCCAAGCCAACTAAATTCCCTTCCGAGACCCAGATTTAGACAAAGTGAAGACCAAATATCGCAAATGAAGGCAAAGCCGACCAACAACGATATCTAACAAGAAGTTTGTCTTTTTCACGCGTGTCCTTGTCTGTGCCTGCTATCTAGCCCAACTGTGCGGCAGTCTCCTTCCGGAGCACGGTTGCGAGGCCAGCGGAAAGTCGCCCCTTCACCCAAACCTACTCTGGTTCCCTCGTCGGCGACTAGACGCTCGGCAGCAAGAATAGACGGAAAGTAAGGGAGTGACACAGCTTGACGACGGAGGCTTGCACGGGCGTGCCGCCGGGTGTTCCCCGTAGCCAGGCGGCTGTGGAGCGCGCCTGCGCGGCAGCGAGGCGTGTGGGTAAAGTGCGGATTTTGCGAGTGCCACATACATCTCTCCGTGAAAAATCAATCACGACGGCGCACGACGGTCTTAGGATTATACCAGGCTGTGGCACTCACTATCAGCAGCAGGCTGTAGCTCTCAGGCGGTGGCACTCACAGCCAGGCTATGGCACTCAGGCTGCCTGCCGCAAGTTCGTCCACAGGGTTATTATAACACAAATCAGTGCCACTGTGCTAGAAATGCACTTCAGAAAAGAGATTATTTTTCTCTAGACACGCGTATAGACACGCCAGAGCTTGGCTCTACGACGTCGCCAAAGTCTGACTTCAACGCAGGCTCGACGGCAAGCAAACAGCAATGGCAGACGCGGCAAACAGGAGCCAAGTCCGGCGGGGTTGGGGCGGCGCGGAGGGAGAAAGCATGGGCACCAACGCAAGGCATGCGAAGGCCTTTGCGCGCGTGAATGCTACAGTGATCGCCGTGGGAGCTGTAGCGCACGTGGTGGCATCGCCGGCCATGGCAGTGGCAGCGAGGGGGGACATGCGCAAGCTCGGCGCCGGCGACTGGCTTAGCCTGTACGCGTCGTCGCTGGTCAAGACGGCAGCGTTTGTGGTTCTTATTACGACAAGTGCCGCACACAAGCCCAAGATTCTGGGCTCGCGACGCACGAAGGAGCCCTCTCGGGCGGATAACCTACGTCTGATTGGATATGCCTTGGCCGCCTGTGTATTCGAGGCCGGGGAATTGGCAGTGGTGGCCCCCTTTCTCGCCGACAACCAAAATGGCATTGCTGGTACAAGTACAAGCTTTGCACGAGGCGTCGACGGATACCTACCGGCTCTTGCGCAGGCTCTTCGATGGTGGCTGGTATTTGTGCTCAAGTCGTTCATTTTTGAGGTGATTTTTGACTTTTTCCACTATTGGGGTCATCGTCTATCACACGAGTTCCCGCGCTTGTACCGCTTTCATCGAAGCCATCACAAATTTTTGCATCCGAATCCGCTCGCCACGTACCAGCAGCACCCTTATGATATTGTGTTTACGAATCTGGTCCCGAATGTTGCGGCAGTCCTCCTTTTACGAAATGTGTTGGGATTGACATTTGGCGGCTTCGATTATACGCTGCTCATGTGCTATAAGGTTTTTGTAGAAATTGCGGGACATGCTGGAGTTGAGAGCACGGCAACCTCCTTTCCCCAGTGCGCGCCACTGCCTCAGGCTCTGGGCATTGAGCTGCGAACTTACGACCACGATCTCCATCACTCCTTTCCAGGAATGGCATGCAACTTTTCGAAGCGATTCACACTATGGGATCGCCTCTTTGGCACATACAAGATTAAACCTGTGTGACGAGCTAGCTAGCTGTGGCAAGCTAGCAAGGTCGGTGACAAGCCAGAAGTGCAAATCGCGTGCAATCAAAATGAGCGCAGCACGAAAAGGGACGTAAGCATCAGAGAAAAGCAATAGGAGGAGCAGCAATAGCAGAAAAGGATACATTTGCGTCGCGTCGAGTACAGCAGAGCCGAGCAGAGTAGAGGGGGGAATATACGGCCAAGGAGAATTTTGTGTCTGCAAAACGAAGGCCAGCTTTCGCCATGCCTTCCTGTTTCCTCACCATTATTCGAGGATTCACTAAAAGCCAATCAAGTTATCTTTAGCGGGCGCAGTAGCTGGACAACAATTTAGTAAAACTCTGTGCACGCGTGCCTGGACGCAACGTTTTCTCTGTTTATAGAACTCGATCAAGTGCACCTAAAGACCGAGCAGGAGACGCTCGGGGTCCTCAATCTTCTCCTTGATAGACTTGAGGAAAGTGACGCTCTCGCGGCCATCGATGAGACGGTGGTCGTAAGTGAGGGCGATGTACATCATCGGGCGGGACACGATTTCGCCGTTGACGGTAACAGGGCGCTCCTTGACGCCGTGCATGCCAAGAATGGCAGACTGCGGCATGTTGAGCATGGGAGTAGAAAAGAGCGAGCCAAAGACTCCACCGTTGGTGATGGTGAAGGTGCCGCCAGCCATCTCTTCCATCGTGAGCTTGTCCTCACGGGCCTTGGCGGCGAACTCGCCAATAGTGCGCTCGATGTCAGCAAAGTTCATGTCCTGGCAGTTGCGAAGAACCGGGACCACAAGACCGCGCGGTGCCGAGACGGCCACAGAAATGTCGACGTAGTCACGGTAGACGATCTCCTTGTCGTCAATGACGCCGTTCACGGCAGGAATCTCCAAAAGAGCCTTGGTGGAGGCGGCCACGAAGGCCGACATGAAGCCAAGCTTGACTCCATGCACCTTTTCGAATTGATCCTTGTAGGTCTTGCGCATCTTCATGAGCCCACTCATATCGACCTCGTTAAAGGTGGTGAGCAGCGCGGCGGTGCCCTGAGCCTCGACAAGGCGCTCGGCGATCTTGCGACGCATGGGCGAGATCTTGACGCGTTTTTCCGTGCGGGAAGCCTGTTTGGTGGTGCCTGGAACAGGGTTGGAGGCCGGGCTACCGCTAGACTGGCCGCTGGACTGCTTGGGTGCGGGGGACGACGAAGGCTTGGACGATGAAGACGATGGCGCCGAAGGTGCAGGCGCCGACTCTGCCTTGGAGGGCTCCGGCTTGGAGGGCTCCGAGGCAGGCGCGGCCTCCTCCTCCTTGGCAGGGGGTTTCCCACCGCCGGGGGCATCCGCCTTTTTGAACTTGACGAGGGGCTCGCCGACCTTGACCTCGGAGTCGACCTCGACAAAGATCTCGACGATCTCGCCGGGCTTTTCGACGCGCACAGGGAAGGTGACCTTGTCAGTCTCCATGGTGGCGATTTCGTCGTCCTCGAAGCAGTAGTCTCCGACGCTCTTGGTCCACTCGACGACCTCACCCTTGGTGATGGAATCTCCCAGGGGCGGCACATTCATGATCCACTCGTCGTCACCCGCGGAAAACCACCGCCGCTGCGCGGCCATGGGCGCTCCCGCGCGCATCGCGAGCGCCGACGGCGCCGCAAAGACCCCACCGCGTCCCGCGCGCGCGCCCGCGAGGACGCCTGCGCCTGCACCTGCGCCTGCGCCCGCGCCCCCCTGCGCCTGCGCCAGCGCGCGCCGCGAAAGCATTCTCGCTGCCGCGAGCCTCATCATGCCCGGCGCCGCCATCTTCGCCCGGCCCTGCCACGCGCACAAGACCGACCTCGTCCCGCCGCGCTCCTCCGCCCGCTCGCTCGCACGCCGCTCACTCGCTCGCTCGCGCTCCTCCGCCCGCTCGCTCGCACGCCGCTCACTCGCTCGCTCGCGCTCCTCCGCCCGCTCGCTCGCCTAACCCGCGATCGCCGCCCGGGAAGCGTACTGGATCTATCTCTCTATCTCTCCCCCTGCCAGGCGGGCCATCTATCTCTCGCAGCTGCAGCTAGCTTCAAACTCAGCGCACTGGCAGCTGCTCTCTCTTTGAAAGTAAGAAGCCTGAGAACAGAAACCAATTGGGGGCCTGCAGCGGGATTTGGGGGCCCGGACAGAGCAGCGGCAAGCCGCCTGGATCTGAATGCGTGGCCACGGAGGAGCCCAGGCCGAAAGCGTCAGCTGCAGCTGCAGGCGGCCCGGCAACCGCGCATATCTCACCTCACCTCACCCCATCTCATCTCATCTCCGCACATCCGCATCGCATCGCACGCGCGCTCCGCAGGCGCCATCGCGGCGCATCGCGGCCAGCGATGACGACGCCAGACCCGCACCAGCCAGCGTGCGCTACTGCTTGCTACGAATAGGCCTAGGCCTAGTAGCCTAGCTAGCCTGGCTCCGAGAGTCTGCTGCTTGCGATGGATCAGCGTCACGAATTTGGAGCTCACTGCTGGCCTGCCCAATCGAAGGATGAGCCCATCCCCCGCGCGCTGCCGCGGTCGCGTTGACGTGGATCAGGATGAGTGATGATGGTGTTGATGGATTCGTTTATGGGAGAGTCCTCACAGCAGCAGCAGCAGAAGTAGTAGCAGTGCGCTCGCGGACGAAGAGACAGACGTCTTCCGGATCAGATGACGACGCCATAACCTCGATCGAGGCTGCGCACGCCACGCTGTGTAGTGCAGACGACGATGCACAGACGCAGACGCAGGCGCGGGCCGGCAGTGGCAGCGGCAGCGGCAGCAGCACGGCTGCTTGCAAGAAGGGGAGTAGCAAGGCCTACTAGGTCAATAGGCCTCTCTAATAACATAGAGGAAAAACTTGTGAATTCGCGGGTTCGTTCATCGCGAGCGCCGCGTTCGGCCACGGACCCGGAATGCCACTTTGAAAAAAAAAGAAAAAAAGAAATGCAGCATGATCCAGGTGGTTCGCGTTGGAGCTTGCTGTGCTGCCAGCTGCAAGGCTGCCTGCACCAGACAGGGGCGAACATGGCGAGAGACAAGCGCACGAGAAACTTGAGCAAAAGAGTCAATACATTTCAGGAAATTAATGGATCATCGAGTCATGATGTCACCGCGGACTGAGACACGATGACAAGAGGCTGCCTCCTCGACAAACTACGGTCGAGATCTGAGCATCTCCACAGCCTGAGACACGGCACTGTTAGGTTCGAGAGCGATGCGATATGCGAGCGTTTCCTGGCTCGCTTCGCACATTTCTAACGCAGAAGCTCGCGCTGCCAGGACATCCCTTGTTCCGTCGCCCACGATGACGTGCGGCTTGCGCGCGAGTAATGCCAAGAGCGACCATCCCAGACGATCCGAAACAATAACTTTGCCAGAGGCAATTACCGCCGCCGTCTGTGCCAACGCAAGCTCAGCGTCGAATGTCAATGTGATCTTGCTATCCAAGGAAGCCATGGATTCCCGGTCAAGAAGACGGAAAGATACTCCTTGACCACGGCCGTCGGGCAAAGCATTCAGGTGTTCCTGGATCCATTCCTCGGTGAAGCTCCTCTCGAAAGACAGCCCATCCCGAGCGCCGACCTGCCACAAGAAAACGAGGTCGACGGGCCCCGGAGACGCGCTTGCAAATGTCTTGCCCGGCACAAGAGGCGCCAAGTGCAGTGTTGTGTCTGGCACAAAACGATTGTCGACAAAGTGAAAGTGTTGCACGGCCAACTCGAGGCTAGCACGGGAGCGCCATGTGAATATAATCTTGCGCCCAGACTTTTCAAGACCAATCGTACTTGTGATAATTTCACGAAGAAGAATGGCGTCCCTTCGTATCCTGTCCTTTTTCGTCTTCACCAAGCTCCTAGGCATCGCAAGAAACGTCATGTTGTGACGCAGTGCGAACTCCACGAGCTTGAGCTGGCCATGCAGTGATCCTCGGCGCCTTCGATCAGTCGCATCTTCGCCTCCAAGCGAAAGGAGGAGCTTGTGCTTTGAGAATACCGTCTCGTCACACGTTGGAAATCTTGCAGTCGCGGCCTCGACCACTTGGCACCTGGCGACGCTCCTCGAGGACTTGCCAAGATCTCTCACAAGACCACAAAAACCCTGTTCTGCAGCTAGACTTTCATAATCGCGACCGGGAATTGAGTCTGCTACGAGGATGCCTGAATCGCGGATGTCGCCGCGTGCAAAAACTTCCTCCAGAGACGTGTACTGCTGGTCTCGCACAGATGAAAGACACGCAAACCACGGGTCTTGGTCTGGGAGTTCCAGTTGGCTTTCAGAAGACGTAGACCAAGTACCCGCAGTCGACACCTGACTTGCTACAACATCCATGCCACCGTCGCGAAGCCCGTGAAAGGCCAGAAAGAAAAGGCCAGCCAACAGAGACGTCCCACTCGCACGCTGCGCGGCAGATATCCAATATTGCATTGAGGTCCCCACCTTTTCGGATGTGTATTCCTTACTGTGCGATAACAAAGTCACCCCGAGCATCGCAAGGTATAGCCCAAACCACTGTATAGTCCTCATCGAGAAAGAGACCAGCCGAGACAAGCACAGTGAGGCCTTTGCCAGCCTTCAACAATGCATGCGGTGGCGCTGTTACGTATTCTAGAGCCAAGAAAGATACCAGATTGTATGAAAAGTAGTAGATCGATGACAAGAACGTGGCAGAGCACCAGGCAAGCTGGAACGCCAGAACAACCTCATCAGGACTGTGCACTGCTGTAACGATAAGCGTCAAATACCCAACCACAGCAAAGCCAACGACGCACGTCGAAAGAAAGATGTTGAGCATTCCGCGTCCATGGTGCCTTTCTCGGAAGCCTGGCGAAACTTTTTTATGAGCACCGTGCGGGAGCCAAACATTGCATTGCACACCATTGCAGAGATCGAGACAGCAGGGAGAAATGGAAAATGGTAGCTCGCGATACCAACGCCAACGCAAACGAAAGAGATCGAGAATGAGCCCGTCCACGTCACTTCCTTCATGTACCGTTGCCGGTCGAGCAAGCGGAGGGCCAGGATCACGAATAAGGGGTTCAAAGCCTTGTACGCCAGGGCCCCAGAGACGCCTGAGAAGACGACCAGTAAATTAGTAGCATTGTTGCCCAGACCATGCAAGCTCTCAATTCGGGGCGCGGCTCTGCACACGCTGCACAAGGATGAAAGTTCGCCGCGCGCCGCTGCCATAGTCACAGCGAGGATTGCCGAACCAAGCAGTCGAAGAGAAGTCACCATGGCAGATGCCAAAAAGGGGTCTACTCCTTCTGTCACTGATTCACGCAGCACTTTCTTGGAGTTGGCTGAGAAAAGGGCACTTGTCGCCCACCATATGGCAGTGAGGGCAGCCACCTTGAGGACAACGCGCGAATCCCGACTCGCAATTGCGGTAGTAGCGTCTCGAGCGACACCTTGCCCATCTTGTGTAACGGGTCCCGCCCTGGGCTCAACCATTAGGACAACACTCGCAGCATCGCGATTTGCGGCGCCCGGCACGGATGCTTTTGTCGTTGCTGTCCACCGCAAAGTCAGACGCGCTCTCGCCGCCAAAGCCATGCGCACTGGGCTCGGGTTCGGGTGTCATCGGCATCTTTTGGCAGGCAGGCGAGGGGTGTTCTGAAAGAAACCAGGGCTGTAGTCACCTATAGTGCCACTACCCGAAATTTAGCCAGGGTTATTGTCGCAAAGTCTGATTGAAAGAAAGAACAACAAAGATTATTCGTGTAAACGTAAAAGAAATCTCCCCTCCGCGCGTAACGCGATGGGGAGGAAGAAGTTGGAGTCTCACGCAGCTACTCGGAGACTGTAGTTGTTTGCCTAGGTTGCAAGGGAGTCGAACGATTAGGAAGAGCCCGCTTGCAAATGGCCACCCTGGGAGCGGATAACTCGGAACTCGCACTGGGTTCGAGTGCTCGGGTGATTTGGGTCTGCTGGCGGACGAGAGCTCGCGTGTGCGCAGCTTCGTGCAGCTTAGACTATAATTCATGCTGTGAACAGCATGGTGAAATGAATTGCGCGGGCTCGTGTAAAAGCGGCATTTAAGGTGATGGAATAATGTGCTGGGCCTTCGTCAAGGACGGCATTACTCACTGACGGAATTTTACGCAGGGCCTCGTTAAAGCGGCATCATTGCAGTGGGCGCAACTTGTGTCATACGCGTTGATTGGGTTGCGATGCGCATTGCGGTTCGCACGATGGGTGTGTACTTTGGATCTGCTTGTGCGTGGATGCTATAGCAGTTTACCGCCTGGTGTCAAGGTGATGGGTAGCTCATCGTGACGGGCATCGTCGATTACTCATCGAGAAAGCCCATTTCCTGAATTGCCTTCGCCCTCACAGCGTATGGCCCGCGATTGACATTTTGTCAATGTCGATCTCGTGACCCCACTGTGCCACAAACTCCGCTGAATGCGGCTTGAAAATTGCTCGGCATGGCCCTTTGACAGAGTGAGGCACGGCCCCACGTAGTGCATGACCGCAGCATCCGCCAACGGCGAAAAGAACGCTGTACTTTCGCAGCGGCACAGAATCTCATTCAGCCAGCCATCGGAGCAGAAGACGATATCGGACTGTACCTCTACGTAAAACTGTCAAGGATTTGACATCGCCAAGCCGAGATTGTCCGCAGCAGTTTCCTACACTGACACTGACTGCAGGGCAATTCGGGCTAGAACAAGTCCATTCCTCTTACACTCGTCGCTAAGAATCGCGCTCCTCAAAAAATCGAACGAGTCGTCCCGTGAGCCATCGAGGAAGAACACAACCTCCCAATTGCCTTGCGTATGGGCACGTAGACTGGGCAAAGTCCTATTAAGGGTCGTGCTATCTTGGAGTGAGGGAGAAACAATGGTCAAGAGAGTGGGGTCGAAGAATCGGGTCGAAAGCCAAAAAGGCTTTGTCTCGGCTTGGAAGGTCGTTTGGGCTGCAGTAGCGCTTATGCAAAAGTTGTAGCGGCCTCCCCGCTCCAGTATTCTTGCAACGAGCAAAGCCCTTCACTCCCACCACAATGTTGTTCAGAATAGACTTTCGCCACGACTTGACCTCATCTGCGCAAGAACGTTGCGTGCTGGCTGTACCATTGCATACAGCAGAAGGGAAAGAGTCCTCAGCAACGTACTTTTTGGCCAAGACAAATATAATGAGTGCAATAGTTACAAGCAAGCCATGACGCACATGCTTCTCTCCATTCTTGCCAAGCGTTGACGCACATGCGTTCCCTCCATTCTTGACGCGTCTCTTCCCTCTTTCTTTGCAACACCGCGCACACGCTGACCCTGGAGCGCGAGACCACGTTCCCAATGCGCGCTACGTCACGTGCGCTGTTAGTACAACGCGCAATGAGCTGTCCTCAATGAAATCAAGGATGCACGTTTGCACTTGGTTTGTCCAATGTGGGGGAACTTAGCCAGTGGATCCCGGAAATCCGGGGGTCAGCGGTGCCACGTGGCAGTTTTTTTCGCTTTCAAAGAGCACTGCACGCTCTGGACCTTCAAGTTGCCGCGCAAAGAGCCTTCGAAAGGTGCCGTGCACGCACTCCGTTGTGACGAAGCGGATCGTCGGAGCGCGGAAACCTCTCGCTCGCGCGGGATACGCCTACCAGGCGTCAGGGATTGAGAGCCGCTGCCCATTGGCATACTGTCATTCTCCTGACCAAACTTATCCAGGAAGGCTGGGAGAGAGTGAGGGCGGGGTGAGAGACAAGCGTGAGCTCAAGTGAAATTGACTTCAAGGTGAGACACCTCTGCTCATTATGCCAGCTCAGAACTATCAAATCATGGCAAGAAATTCCTTTGCAACAAATGTTGTGATTCTCGGCGTCTTTATCCTGGGCAGTCTCTCTGGTGGCCTCCTCGTGATACACCTCTGGTCTAGCACTCTTGTATGTACTGATCCCGCGGGTGCCACCTTGCTTACATCAAATGCTCTGTCGCCGGTAGCCTCAGAAGCATGGCGTAGGTTTTACACTGCCAGTGAAAGGCAACCTTCATGCACATACGACCCCTTCAGAGGGATTCACGTCGTTACTGCCTGCTCCAAAAATCATGTAAGAGAAGTCCTAGACATGATTGACTCTTTTCAGCAGATGTGGAAGTCGCGAACGAACCCTGGTCCCTCAGGTACAGAAACGCTGCACCTTCACATTTTCATCCTAAAAGACGATGTTTCGCAAGAAATTATCGACACCTATCTCAAGACCCCCTGTGACTTTGTAGTCACAATAGAAAAGTTTGACTACGCCTGGTTGGGGTTCAGGGACCACAACTTGACACAGACTGTGAATGAGCGCATTCGAGGTCTCACGAACAGTCTGTGGAAACCTACGGTTTTACGCCGAGTTGCAAACAGCATCGGACCATGCCAACTAATCTTCTGGTGCGACGCATCCGTGAGATTTGGGAAAGCGTTCGGTCCAAGCCGCGTGTGGGACCAAGTGGCACGAACAAACGGTCTGGCTGTTCAATATCAGCTTGAGAGACACCATGAAACAATTCCCTCTGTTACCCATCCAATGACCTTCAAAATGCTTTCTCAGCTCACGCGCGGTCGGGTCTCTCCCAACATTATGGACTACCGCAACGTTCCAACGTATGCGGCATCCTTTCAAATTTGGTACACGGGGAACCTACAAGTCATGAATGTTCTCGAGGATCTGGCGAATTGCGCGCTCGTTAAAGAGTGCATGGCCCCTGAGGGCTCTTCAGGTTATACAGGGTACGGGGGCTGTCATCACGACTTCGAAGGTCATTGCCAGTACGTTTTGAGGGATCGATGGAGGGAGGAAAGGAGAGAAAAAGAGATAGAAATATTTAAAAAAGGGGAGAACCGGGAAAATAGGAAGAAGGCGCCCTCTCAATTTCGATTCTATGCAAATTGGCGTGGCTGGTCGCGATTGCGTTCTAAATCTTATCCACTAACCGCAAATTTCTCATCGTTTCAGTCGCGGAGATCAGGCCGTACTTTCTATACTAGCATACGAGTACGTAAAGGATCTTGGAGAAGGAGCCGTTCGAAAAAATCACACAGATGGCGAACGACTTCTTCCCGACCTTCGCGAGAAAGTTCTGGGCGAGTCCCTAATATATCTCATTAAACATCCCCAGGAAAGCGCACCGCGGTTTTGTGATGCCGCTGGCAAGGAGATGATCCTTCCTAAGGTTCCTGTATGACCATAGCTTAATTTCGCTTTCGATCGTCCGACGCGCATCTAAGTTCCTTCCATACGTCAAAATTGCCCACCAAACGACGACGATAGTAACTTTTTCTTCGCAACGTTCTGAGCTTTGCTACGTGAATTCACGGGCAGCCCTCGATCTTTTAGACTCTAATCGACGATGCTCGTCACGATGGGCTACCCATCACCTTGACACCAGGTGGTAAACTGCTATAGCATCCACGCACAAGCAGATCCAAAGTGCACACCCAGTGTGCACACCACAATGGGAACCGCACTCATTCCGCGTGCGATCCAAGATCGCACCCACTGCAATGATGCCGCCTTAACGAGGCCCCGCGTATCATTCTGTCAGTGAGCAATGCCGTCCTTGACGAAGGCCCAGCGCATTGCTGGGTAATGTCGCCTTGACGAAGGCCCAGCACATTACTCCATCACCTTACATTAAATGCCGCTTCTAAACGGGCCCGCGCATTTCCTTTCACCATGCTATTCACAGCATGAATCATAGTCTAAGCTGCACGAATCCACGCACACGCGCGCTCGTCCGCGAGCAGACCCAAATCACCCGAGCGCTCGAACCCAGAGCGAGATGCGAGTCAACTGCTACCAGGGTGGCCATTTGCAAGCGGGCTCTTCCTAATCGTTCGACTCCCTTGCAACCTAGGCAGACAACTACAGTCTCCGAGCAGCTGCGCGAGACATCAACTTCTTCCTTCCCATCGCGCTACGCGAGGAGGGGAGATTTCTTTTACGTTTACACGAATCATCTTTGTTGTTCTCTCTTTCAAACAGACTTTGCGTCAATGAACGACTAAAAACCTTTCTGAAATGTTGGAATTAATCGATTCGCGAAATTCCCTGACTTTCAACTTATAGCGAATGCGCTCATGCATGCGTGTCCCGGGTGGTTTTTAACGAGGGCAACGACACAAAAGAGCTTCTGACTGTGAGTCCGCCTGGCTCGGAGCTTCTTGAGGGCCGTCCTACAAATAGGGTCGGAAATGAATCTCCGAAATAAGATTTTTTGTTCAATTTGACGTGCGTTTTGTGCATGCTGACGATAAATGTAGCCGGGGCCATGCGCACATTCTCAAGTCCCGGTACTATTAGGTTGCATCAAAGTCGCAAAGAGGGGTTTTCTGCAAGAATAGCCTTTGTACAAATAGGCCCACCACCATCACAAATCATGAACTCTGTAACTTTTAAAGTGCGTTGTTTGCCAAAAAATAAATTGTGCCGGAGGCGCGCCCTGGGTTGTGCCCGTATTGGACATACAAATTTGGACAAGTACTGAGCGCCTGCGGCGTCCTTTGCACGGTCACGTCGCCCCTTCAGCGCGTCGCTTGCAGCGCGACATGAGTAGGCTTTTCTCCCGGGCCGTCTCTACTTCAAGGGAGAGGCGAGCATTTGTACCGCTTCGATGACTGCGCTTTTCGGCTCACCGACAACGCGATAAGCCAATAACTCCTCGTTTGCTTCGCATGTATCTATTATAGAATCTCTCGCAGCCAGTATATCATCTTGAGTGTTACCAATAATGATATGTGGCTTGCGCGCGAGCAACGCGAGCAACGATCCTTCGAGATGATTCGTAACGATGACATGGCCAGATGAAATCATGGCCGCTATCCGCGCAAGCGAAAGTTCGGAATTTGAGGCCCACGTTAACTCACTCTGCCAGGATGCCATTGCCTCCCAATCTGTAAGGCGGAAGGTGACCCCGTTGCCACGCCCGTCGGGCAGAGCGTCAAGGGTGGCTTGTATCCACTGCTCTGTTCGGTATCTGTCAAATTGCCCTCCTGAACCACCCAACTGCCACACGAACAATAGGTCGACAGGTTGTAGAGAAGCACTTGCAAATGTTGTGGAGGGTAGAAGAGGTGCCATGTGCAATGTTGAGTCCGGGACAAAACGATTATCCACAAAGCCGAAGTATCGCAACGCCAGCTCGTAGCTCGTGCGAGAGCGCCAAGTAAAGATGACGTTTTGCATGGCATTTTCAAGACCAATAGTACTTGCAATGATTTGGCGAAGGCGAGTGGCATCTTTTCGAATCGTGTCTTTCTTCGTGTACGCCAAGCTCCTTGGCAGAGCGAGAAACGTCATCTTGCGGCGTAGCGCAAACTCCACAAGTTCGAGCCGTCCATCGAGGGAGCCTCGGCGCTTTCGATCAGTCGAACCTTCGCGACCAAGCGAAAGAACGAGTTTGTGCTTCGAGAATTTTGGATCATCACACCAAGGAATTGCCGCAGTCGCAGCCTCGTCCAAATGACATCGGACAATGTGCTCAGAATCCTTGCCTAAATCTCTCAAAAGGTCCCAAGTGCCTTGTTCCGCAGCTAGCCCCTCGACTCCGTCTGTGGTGAGGTGGTCTGCAACAAGAACGCCCGAAGCGAGGATGTCGTCTCGTGCAAAGATATCCTGAAGAGACGTGTACTGCAACTCCCTCACAGCAGAGAGACACGTCAACCACATGTTTGCATCTGCAAATCTCGACGCGCTACTTGAGGCTCCGGTCCTAACGCTTAGAGTCGGAATGCTCGCTGCAGTTTCCCCACCCCCGTCGCGCAGCCCATAAAAGGCGCTGCAGAAGGCGCCAGCTAAGATTGTTGTCCCACCCGCTCGCCGTGCGGCAGACGTCCAGTACTGCATTGTAACCCCAACGTCCGGGGAAGCGAATTCTTTGCTGTGCGAAAACAAAGTCACCCCCAGCATCGCAAGGTACAGTCCAAACCACTGCAACACAGAATATTCCTCATTGAGGAAGAGCCCCGCCACGACAAGCACAGTGAGTCCTTTGCCAGTCTTGAGCAAAGCGTGCGATGGCGCCGTGACGTAATCCAGTGCTAAGAAGGATACCAGATTGTACGTAAAGTAGTAAATCGAAGATGACAAGGTGGCAAAGCAACAGGCCAGCTCGAACGCCAGCAAAATCTCGTCGGAGTCGTGCACTGCCATAGTTACCAAAGTTAAGCAGCCCACTACAGCGAAGCCAACCACGCACGTCGAGAAAAAAATGTTGAGCATCTCTGCGTCCTTCGAGCCTTCATCGGAAGCCTGACGAAACTTTTTAATGAGGACCGTGCGGGCGCCGAACATCGAATTGCACAACATCGCAGAGACTAAGACAGCCGGGATGAAAGGGGGGTGGTAGCTTGCGATGCCAACGCCGACACAAACAAAAAGAATCCAAAACAAGCCCATCCACGTAATTTCCTTGTTGTAGCGTTGCAAGTCAAGCACACGAAGGGCCAGAATGACGAAAAATGGTTCCAGAGCTTTGTATGTCAGCGCCCCTGAGACACCAGAGAGGACAACCAGCAGATTTGTTGCATAGTTGCCGAGACCATGCAAGGTCCCAATTTGAGGCGCGGCTCTGCAAACATTGCGTAAAGAAAAGAGTTTGCCACGCGCCGCTGCCATGGCCACAGCGAGGATGGCCGATCCTAGAAGTTGAAAAGTAGTTACCAAAGCGGATGCAAGAAATGGGTCTGTGCCTTCAGCCACAGAACGACGAAGCACTTTCTTGGAGTTGGCTGAGAAGAGCGCGCTTGTAGCCCACCACACTGCCGTTAAAACACCCACTTTGAGAAAAACATGGGTCTTCCGTGTCACAAGGTGATCATCCAGAGCTTGATTAGAATTCTTTCCTATCGTCACCGTGGATCTCGTTTCGAGCTTGAATTCATCAACGGAACCTGCAGCGCCGCTAACGCCATGGTCGCTGCCACTCTCCATCTTGTAGTCAGGCAATTGAGCCTTTGGTCCAAGAGTCAACGTATACTCGGTTGACAACACTCAACCGATATGAGCACCGTGCGCTTTGGGTGACGGTAACGCTGTTTGTCGCGGGCGGCAGCCGCCTCGGCCCGCCTCGGCCCGCCTCGGCCCGCCTCGGCCCGCCTCGGCCCGCCTCGCCTCGCCTCGCCTCGCCTCGCCTCGCCTCGCCTCGCCTCGACTCGCCTCGCCTCGCTTGATTTAGATTTGTTTTGCCAGCTGGCACGGAGGCATCATGCACCTGGCGACGCGGCTGCGTCTCACAAACCTGGAGTGCAAAAGAAAGCACCCAGCACATAGGCTTGGAGGCAGACTTTGGAAGCGCCACTTTAAGGCTAGTAGTAAACCATGAAGTAGGTCTTGACCCCCGTATGGTACGGAGTCCGCTTCGACCCAGCTTTTTGGTGCTGGGTGGACAACTTAAAGGTGGCGTGACCTCAACGCGAAATCCTAACAAATGCCGCAATCGTTCGTTCTTAATTTTTAATCCACCTTACAGGGTATAGGCTCGATCTCCCCACGGAAGAATTTCGGAGGATTAGGAGTACTAGAGCACAGCTAAAGAGGTTGCAAACTTTTCACCTTAATATGAGTCAGTGACGGATGAATAGATTTTGTATAGTGTAATAAAAATAAATGCATGCTATTCTCCCGGAGTAGCAACAATTTATCCGCCACCGAATTAGTT
>BGKB01000133.1:0-169788 GCA_003116975.1 Aurantiochytrium sp. KH105
GCCTCTAATCAGGAGAGCAAAGCAACAAGTCCAAGAGCAAAGAAGAACAAAGATGAGACAGGCAGAGCGTGCCCGGACGAAGGGACGATATCGCTATCGTCGCCGCTCTGGCCAGGCAAGGATGATCCCGAATCGTACTCATCATCGTCATCATCTCCAGTCTCGTTCGACTTTTCTGGAGGTGACTCCGTCGGTGCAATCGTTGGAGTCCCAGTCGGGGCCTCGGTCGGAGACTTCGTTGGGTACGCCGTTGGGGCTCGCGAAGGATACGGCGTATTGGTGGGTTCTTGTGTAGGCTGGAGCGTAGGTCGCGACGTCGGATACGAGGTGGGCTGCTTCGTTGGGCTCAATGTCGGACTCAACGTTGGAGCCTTGGTGGGGTACTTTGTGGGTGCCATGGTGGGTGCCAACGTGTAGATCCCTAATAGACCTGTATCGTTGGCCCCAGGTAGAATGCGATGGCTCGCAACGAGATCAGCCGCCCGTCTGAGCTTGGATTTCGTCGCGATGTTGTCGTACTCGTCGTTAATGTTGTGCATCTCCGGAGTGTAGTCGTCGGGCAAGAGGTCCGCCCGGGTCAGATTCTCGTCAACTTGAATCCATCCTGCCTTTTCGTCCGTCATGCTCAAATTCAAATCAGAACGCGCGGTCCACTCAACGCGATTCTGAAGATTGCTACCAAAGCTAACAGAAACATCGCAGTTCGTGTGTTCCCCGATCACACCTTGGTCGTGCCAGCAGAGCTCATGATACAAGTAGTCATGCAGATCTTTGACGGTAGAGTCGCCCTGCTGGTCACTTGCGAGCAAGACAGACGCAAAGGAGACGCCGTTGAATTGCACAGGGTGCGACTTCGGGTCAATCCCGGCGAGCTCCACGAGCGTGGGGGCCAAATCCGACATTTGCACAGCTTGTTGTCCGAGATATGCACCTCCTGTGATTACGCCGGGCCACCGGAAGAGGTTAGGCACGCGCAACGAGCCTTCAAAAAGCTGGCGCTTGTAGCCTCTAAACTCCGCGTTGGCGTGCATTGGGCTGTCCAGGATGAGCGACCATTCGCTTTCCGAATCAGCAATATTGATGGCGGGTCCATTGTCGCTCAGTACGATAAAGAGCGTGTCGTTCGCAATGCCTAGTGCATCAAGCTTACTCGCGAGTTCGCCAATTTGCTGGTCAAGGTGGTTGGTCACTGCGGACCCTAGCGCGGCCATTTTATCCAAGTATCCATCTTGGCCCTCATAGTCAAAGCATTCGTCGCAGTCGCTCGGCCCATCGTACGACTGAATGGGCATGATATTTCCGGTCTGCGAGCTCACGCCTCCACCATCGTGTGGGATCTGGCTCGAGTAAAACAAAAAGAAGGGCGTGTTTTCCGAGTCTTCGGCCGCGTCCTCAAGCCAGGCCATAGCTTGCTTGTGAAGCACGTCAGGCACGTAGTCACACACGCGCGTTGCGTTGAGGTTGCAGATGCTTAGCTCCAAGTCGCCATCCGTGACACCATCGTTGTTAGGCGTATACGCTGTGGTGTAAACAGCGTCGGTGCCGTTGTCCTCGTAGAGGAATTCTGCAAAGTATCGCTGGGCAGACTTGTGCGTTTGCTTGCCGAGGAAGTAGTCAAACCCGCACTCCTTGGGCCGTTCCTGGAAACCCCACTTTCCGAAGCCCGCCGTGCGATATCCGACCAAGGACAGAATCTCGGCAAAGACGAACTCGTTGTTCGACTTGAGGTACTGATCGACCCCATCGCCCTGATTTCCGCGCACGCGCGAGTACTTGGAGCCAATGCTGATTCCCGTCAGCATGGCATAGCGAGAAGGTCCACACACGGAAGAGTCTGCGTAGAAGCGAGCAAACGCAAAAGACTCTTCGGACAGAGCGTATAGATTATCTGTTCGGACGGGAGTGTCCGTGTCCGGGTCGTACTCGCCAATTTCTCGACTTTGTCTCGTGTCAACCTGTCCAATGCCCAGGTCGTCGGCCAACACGAGGACAATGTTGGGCTTGGTCGTTCTTGCTTGGACATGTACAGACATGTAGCACGACGCGAGTACGCCAAGTGCGACGGCAATGTGACGTGCCCATTGCATGGGCTGTGCGGGCCGCGGCTCCCGTGGGCGTCGGCGCCCAGCGCCGCTGGCCTCAAGCTGCCACATCTTCACGTGACGCTCGATCGTTCGCTGCTTGCGAGTGGCTGGGCTCTCCGCGCTCTCCTAGCTCCGGTGGTACTGCTCTCCTTGATGGCGCGCCGACGCTCTCGCACACGCAGGACTGACCCGAAGGCAATGGGCTGGACGCCTGGTCTTTGGCGCCTCGTTCGCAGCTCGGTTTATGGTTTGGGCTTGCTCTACTTGCTTGCTCGATCGCTCTCTGATCGCAGTTTGCTCATCATCAGCCTCTGGCAGACCGTGCCGTGATGAGCCTGAGCGCGTGCCAGACAGACATTGATAAGCAGCGGGCTTTTTTTTTTCTCTTTTTTAGTTCCTTTTTCTTTCCATTTTTTTTAGCTGGCATGGCCGGCCAGCTGAAAAGGTCAAGGGAATGTGGAGTGAATGGATTCTTTCCTTTTTTTCTTTTTTTTTTTTACTACTACTACTTGAAGTGGATGGCGAGTCGGCCCGCCCCCGCCATCATGATGGCCGACGTCGCACTTGACATGAGGAAAGAAGAGGCCGGAGGAAGAAAAGAAGTCCAAGTTGCCAAGCCTAAACTTGATTGACCTCAACTTCTGGCTGCACGATGAACTTTGGTGGGCTGAAAACCTTTTTTTCATCAATGGCAATGGGATGCCGTGCCGCGCCACTTCTCGCCGCCACCATAGCAGAGCGCGCTCGACGAGCCAAGCGAGAGCCTACCACTCTCTCTCTCTCTCTCTCTCTCCCTCTCTCTTTCTTTCTCCGTGCTGGCAGCGTGGCCAGAGCGAGCATGCTCATCCTCTATGGACCAGCCCGCGCCCGCGCCGGCTGCAGACCCGGGCCCGAGAGTTGTGGCCGATGAGCGATACAGTCCGCGCTTTTTTTTTTTTAGTAGTGTAGCGAAGAACATCTCGCGTCGTCACTGCAAAAATGGAGCGCCATCATTTTTTTCCTTTCTTTTATAACTTTTATAATTTTCCTCTTTTTTTCTCTCGCTCTCTCTCACTCTCTCTAAAACAATTCAGCCGGTCAGACTCGAGGCCGAATCCAATGTGCAATGGGATGCGGAAAACCTGGAAAGCCGGCAAAAGCCAAAGCCGCGTCGCTCGTAGTTTCTCCTTTCAATAACGTCATCGTCGTCCTCATCGTCGAGTCCATCTGGATGCAACGCGAAAAATTGCCCGCCGAAACAAGCGATCCTCCCCTGGCGACAGAATGACTCCCGGCAATACGCAGGGTCATGCGAGCTCTCCAAACCGACCTCTTGAGCAGGGTCATTCCAACCCAGAGAAACCCAGGAGCGGGTGACGCCGTGCCTCGGTCGGGATGCTGATCTCTGCGCACGACGCACGCAAGCGGCATCAGGCTTGTTGCCGGCCCCTTCGCTTCGACGGGGCTTCCCGACATCTACCCTGACCGGTCGCTCTACGGCCAGCAGTCAGGTCTTGGACAGGCAGGACAGGTGCCTCGGCTGGCCACGCCAGCTATGCGGGACTTTTGGGAGGCGTGAAGCGGGTCTTACTGCGTCACACGCCGTGTCGCTACCATTGTCCCATAAAGGCACACGCTCCAGCGCCTATTGCGCGGTCGCGTGCAGCCGCTACGCCTGCCACAGCTTGAAAGTATTTTGTGTGCAAGAAGCAGGCCTGTATCTGCAGAAGCTGGTCGGCCGGCCTGACTGCCTGGCTGCCTGGCTGCCTGGCTGGAAGCGACCGTGTGCGGCAGCGCATCATCGCCCGGCACCGGCCATGAGAGCGCCACCATTGCTCATGCGAAGAAAGAAAAGAAAAGAAAGGGAGAGAGGGAGACGGGAGGAAGGGAGGAAGGGGACTGATCGCTGAGAGTCGAGCAGCTGCAGACAAAAATGAGGGGGTCAGCAGCGGGCTGGAGTGCATTCCTCTTCGCGACCGGTCGCCCGCCGTTCTGCTCCGACAACAGCAACATGTATGTAGACCGCTGCCGCAGCGGTTCGTTGTAGCTGGCCGGTCGCCCGCCGGCGTCTCTGTTTCGGGGTGGTCTACTGAACCTGAGCTCTCCTTCGCCGGTGAGCGTCTTGTACACTTACATTCACGCTCACGTTCGTGCAAACACGGCTGCAGTGTGCACGCGCGTTCAAACAAGCGTGCCAAGCAAATGATGAGTGAATCGACAGGGTCACGTCTCGGTAAGTGGCTATAGAGTGAAGCGCATGACGGCCAATGACTGTGACTGTGACTGTGACCAAGGCTTGCTGCCTCTGATGCAATCCATACCATTCTTACCTGCAGCCGGCAGCGGCTTCCCAAAGTATGCTTTTAAAATCTAGGCCAGGCATGGCATGAGAGAGGAAGTCCATCTACCCATCTACCCATCCACCCTGAAAATGTAGGAGACTCATAAAAGGGATGAGGCGAAATAAGATGTCTGAGGATGCGTGCAAACCCGGCCGTGACACTAAAAGCCTGCCGACGGCAGCGGCAACGCATCAAGCTGTTTCAGTCCTAAAGGTTGACTTGTTGTCGCCTGCTCGTTTCAAAAGATACCAAAGCCAAGAGAATGGACCTCTCCAACCCTTGCCATCGTCCACAACGAATATTGGTATATTCGGAACTTGCAAACGCGTGATGCGCACTGATCTCTGATGATGCTCGCAATGGCAGTGGTAGTGGCAATCTGCAGCTGATGGCGATGCAGTGTCTTGCTATAAAGTTAATTTTTCAGAAACACTATCGAATATGGAAACGAGATTTGCCCTCATGCTGATGTGTGGTCCATTATGTCTTGCGACGTTTGGGGTCCGGGGCGCGCTCCGCGTCAGATCGGGCATGAATCCCATTTCTTGGGCCGGCGTCACCTGGTTGCGCATGCGATGATACAGTACTAGCACTAGCGCTCGGTTCGCCAGGACTACTTGACACTCGCGTTTGCGCGAGCGCTTGTCGAATGAGTCTGACTTGATGAATGTGCTCAAGCCATTTGTTGCGAAGTTTGCGCTCCTTTTCGTATGCGGTAATATGGGACCCCTTGCGTGCCTGGTTAATTGCGTTTGTGTCTGCGTCGACTTGCTGCAAGCGTATTTTGACTCGATTGGCGAGGCCTTCCATCGTTTGCGCGTAAATCTTCCACGCGCTGGGTCCGAACTCTGTTTGAAGTTCAACGTCCATCAATTCGTTATCGAGGCGTTCGAGCACGAGCGTGTTGTGTTTTATTGCGGACTCCCAGGCCTCAGGCGACGCTTCGTCACTCGGGCGCCCTACCGTTTGATAACGAGCGTCTTCGAGAAGACCCTCCGCGGGCGCCGGGCCCTCCTTCAAGACCCGCTGGAGCTCTGATGTCAAGAATTCGTTTCCTGTCGTCGATGCGGCCGGGTCTTGAAGGGGCTCATTTCGGCTGTTGCCGAAACCTTGGGCGACGAGAAAGCTCTCCGCGTCGAATGGCTCGGCGTCGCGGCGGCGTTTGCACTCACTCGCAATGAGCGCCTCGACCTCTTCGCGGAGTCCTGGAGTTTGCTGGAGCTCACGGTCTGCATAAGGGAGGTAATCAATGCCCGTCATCGTCGTTCTGTTGTCGACCATGCGTTGCCCTTGTTTATCCAGCGCCCCCACTCCCCCTCCCTTGGTTTTGTCTTTCTTTGCTCGCGGCTGGTGTCCACGACGACGACGAAGAAGGAGAAGAACAAGAAGTTGTCGACGATCACCGTTTCGCCGTCCTCGCGGGCTCGGCGAAGGTGCTTAAGCTGCCAACGCGTACTGCGCTTGGCGGAACCGTATCGCGTAGCTATGACGCCACCGCCGCCGCAGCCGCCGCCGCCGCCGTCGCCACGCCAGCTGGAACGGCGCGCGACTTTGCGTACGGATTTGTTGTTGGGCGAGTCCCTCGGCCAACGAAGCGTTTTCGTCTGATCAGACCTATTTGTACATATAGGTCGGTTTTGAATGATGTGTAACGGGAGTTGGGTTAGCAGCAGCAGCAGAAGTCGATCATTGATCTGCCCGCTGGTCGCGCGAGGCCGAGTCTCTGTGTCAGTTTCTGTCTCGCTCGCGCGCGCCAGGGTTGGGTGGGAAGCCTAGCGCGTGAACTCTGGCGAGGCCCGTCGGCTGCGCCCGCGGCAAAGGAAAGCTTCAAGATGGTGCGTTAGAAAGTGGTGCAGGCCAACCATAGGAAAAAAAGGCAAGCAAGTCGCTGCAGCGTGACAAGACAACGCGAGACGACGTCGTGCACGACGACAGTAGAGGAAGGTGTGGATATGGAAATGCGCAAGCTTAACTGACGCGATTTGCGGATACTTGCTCACAGTCGACCGATAGATTTAACGTAAACGTGTCCCTGGGGAAGAACTGGGAGCATCTGCAGAACAAATTTGTTGGCACGGGTCATCCAGATATGACCAAGTTCGAGTGGGGCGTGAACATGCAGCGGGATTCCCTTGCATCATTCCTCGGTCATAACGATCTTCTCACATACTTCGCAGTCGCCGAGAATGAGTCCCTCGAGCGCACCCGTCTGAATCTTTTGGAAAAGATGATCGAGCCATGCGGCCCGCCCCCGAAACCTGTTGTCGATGAGGACGGCGACGACATTATCCATTGATTTGATCACTTTGGTGTTCGTTTTAAAATCGACTTGAAAGTCATCATCCTTGGAACGCTGGACGCTTTGCGTCCTGGCGCTCGTGCATGCTCACACTCTGTTGTTTCGAAGGTGGGTCGGGCCGGCAAGAAGGGTGGAGGAGCTAACTTTTGCATTCGTCAAACTGAGAATGCTTCTTTCTGCTCTGCAAATCCTCAAAGAAAGACTATACCCTAGTCACTGTACAAATGGGACATTCCTCTCCCGAGCGATAGCTAAGGATTTTTGCTTCGTGTGCACTGTGTGCTCTGGCCCCCCGGACGCGCATCGAAAGTCCAGGATCTTACTCGATTCCTTTCCTTTCTTTCCCGTTCTTTTCTTTTCTTTCCTTTTCTTCTCTTTCCCCACTCATCCGGACAGCAATCCGCCACTTGCCTCCTTCGTCCCCATTCGCGCCTCGATCCCTCGCTCCCCGTCCCTCCTCCGTGCTTTCGTTCTCCCCACCCTCCTCCCCGCCGCGGCGTGCACGCGCGTGGCGCCGCGGCCGCGGCACCTCCCATACTATCCTCGCCCCCAAAATGGGTTGTGCAGTAGGGCCCGGCTAGGCGAAAGTCTAGCAGGCACTTGCTTGGCGCAGAGCCGCCGCGGCCGCTCGTTGCCGCGGGTGGAGGGAGGCCCGCCTCGAAAGCAGAGAGACAGACAGACAGACAGACAGACAGACAGACAGACAGACCGGAATACCTCGAGGTGAGTGCGCCGCGCGAGAGCGAGCGGAGAGGGAGAGCGACGGCCCGACGGCGCAGCGGCCCTGCGCGTCGGCGTGGCGGATTTTCGTGCGCAGCGCTGAGCAGCGGGACGGGCGGATGATGAAGGAATGAGGCGGGGCGGGATGAGATGATGATCATCGACGACCAGCCCTTGCTGGCTTGGCTGGCTTGGCTGGCTTGGCTGGGGGGCCTGCCTGTGTTTGCGAGAAGGAGGGCGAAGAAGGACGAGAAGACTGACGTGTACGGCGCGCGATGATTGATTGGTTGATTGGTTGGTTGATTGACTGTGTGGCCGATGAACATGTAGACTCAGGGAGCGTGGTTAAATTGTTCTTGCGCCAGACGCGAGGACTCCACCCCCTTTTTTCGCCTTTACACAGCCTTTTTGTGAAGCAACAAGAAAGAAAAAGCCAAGATGCCCAGCCGTGAGCGCAAGGCGGAGCTCTTTGCCCGCACCAAGGAGCTCTTCGCGGAGTACAACAAGATCCTCCTTGTTGGTGCCAACAATGTTGGCTCCAAGCAGATCCAGCAGATCCGCATTGCCCTCCGTGGCCAGGCTGTCGTGCTCTTCGGTAAGAACACCATGCAGCGCACCATCATCCGCGAGTTCGTCGAGGAGCAGGGCGGCGAGCACCCCATCTCGGCCCTCACCGAGCACGTCGTCGGCAACATCGGCTTCATCTTCACCAACGATGATGTCAGCAAGATCCGCGAGGTGATTGACAACAACCGCGTCCCCGCCATGGCCAAGGCCGGCCAGACCGCCGAGGTCGACGTCGTCGTGCCCCCCGGTCCCACCGGCTGCGACCCCGGCCAGACCGCCTGGTTCCAGGCCCTCAACGTGCCCACCAAGATTTCCCGTGGTCAGATTGAGATTGTCAACGAGCTCAAGCTTGTTTCCAAGGGCGAGGTCGTCGGTGGCTCCGAGGCTGCTCTCCTCCAGCGCCTTGACATCCGCCCCTTCACCTACGGTTTCGTGCTCCAGTCCGTCTACGACAAGGGCAACATCTTCGACGCCAAGGTGCTCGACATCACCGAGGCTGACCTCCAGGCCAAGTTCATCAGTGCTGTCCGCCGCATGGCTTCCATCTCCCTCCAGGTCGGCTACCCGACTCTCGCCTCGCTCCCCCACTCTGTGGGCAACGGCGTGCGCACCCTCATCGCCGTCTCGGCTGCTGCCGGCTACTCCTTCGAGCAGATGGAGGAGTGGGACAAGCTTCTCAACATGGACCCTGAGGAGCTCGCCAAGCTCGCCGCCGCCAGCGCCGCTGCCGGTGGTGCCGGCGCTGGCGCTGGTGAGGCCGCCGCTGAGGAGGAGGCCGAGGAGGAAGAGGAGGTCGACGTCGGTGGTGGCGACCTCTTCGGCGGTGGCGGTGACGGCGGCTACTAAATTCTTGCTTCCGCCAGCCAGTCATCTCGTTAGCCTGTCAGTCTTCGGCTAGGAGGTGCTCTTCTGTGCCTTCTAAATGGGACTGCATGCCTCTACAACGTCTGCCTGTTCTAGCTCAGCTCGAAAGCTTTTCATCATCTTGATTGCTTCACAGTCGTTTTTCTCTTGTTTCTCTTCTTCTTTCTTTCCTTGCTTGGCCAACTGCTTGCTTTCTCGATGAACGAGAGTCAGATGACCGTCCTCGTGAGAAACACATTGGTCCAGCCTTCCTTCGATTGCCTTCGGGCAGGCGTGGTCCATGCATGGCCAGCCTGAGGAGGAGTATCGAGAGAAAAAGTGGGTCTCATAAGCTAAGCTACTCGTAGGCGTTTCTTACCGGCCGCCAGTCGAACGTTGAATAATACTGACTGCTGCTTTTGGCAACAACTTGACAACGTTGTTGAGAAAGCGGGTCTCACTCGGTCTCCGCCAAAGGAGAAATTACGAGGCCTTGCAGGCGCGCGCGCGCGTACAGTGCGCAGACGCAGACGCGGACCGAGACAGTCCGTGCACGTCCGCAGCCGGAGCGTGGAGTGTCTGACAACCGAGCGAGAGCCACAACAGTCATGCGCAGTGACGCAGGCCCAGCGTCTGGGGACGACTTTGCGACGGCGGCGAGGCGTGCCGCGCAGGGCGCTACAGGCGAAAGCGACATCTCTGCACAATGGGCTTCGTACCTGGGCGAGCTGCAAAAGACGGACCCTGAGGAGTACGAGCTCCTTGTCAAAGACATGGCCTCCTTTGTGGAGCAAAAGCAGGCTGCCGAGCGTATTGTAACGCGCGAAGAAGAGCCCACGGAGCCACGGGCCCAGGACGGCGACGACTTTGCTCCGCTTTTGCCAGGCGGCGGGAAGAAACTTGGTGAGTCTGGCGTCACCGAGGACGATGAAGGCGTGCGCATTGTCCCCAAGGCTGGCTTTGTGATCAAGACTCGAACGGATAAAGACGAGAAAATATTCATCAACGTCTGCCAGTCCGAGGCGATACAAAAGACCTCGATGCGCAAACAGCTCGCCGAGGACGGATCGGAGCAAGAGGGCTTGCATGTCCCTCTAAGCCTTGGGCCGCCCCGCGAAGATCGGGACAACGCTGGGAAATCATGCATTGTCTATGATATCATCGTCAATCCTGAAGTTCTCGTTCGCTCGCGCGAGGACAAAACCGGGGCCTCGCGTAACTTCCTCTGCGAACTCGCGCTCGGATACATTGAGCAAAAGTATAAGTGCGCTGTTGACTACAAGTACAAGCTCCCTAAGCTCGTATACAAGGGTGATAAAGAAGCGATCCCAGCACAATTTGTGCGCAAACGAAGGGCTCCTGTCATCGAAGAGGTGCAGGAAGACACCTCGACCCAACCTCTTGTCGCGCCTCCTGCCGCCACAGCGCAGGCACCTGCGCCTCCTCGCGAAAAGCCGCAGCAGTTGGCGTATGTGCTCAAGCGATGGGTCAGCACACCCGAAAATGCAGCACCTTGCGAACCGACCCTCTCAGACCCCACCATCGAACCTCCTAGCGAACATGCACATTGTCGTGAAGGGATCATCTTTGAGGCCATCTTGAAACGTGCGCAAAAATCTCCGCTAGTTCTCGAGCGTCTTCAAGTCGATGTTGGACCTCAGGTGTTGAGCATCAAGGTGGAGGACTTTTACCTTCCTTTGGAGCTCTTCTTACCGGTCCATGTCGACCCAAGCACGGCGCAGTCATCCTTTGACGAGGATGCTCTTACTTTGCGCATTCAGCTCGAGGCGGCTTCTGATATGGTCGACCGCGAAGCATGGCGCACGTCACAGAGCCCGGACGTTGGATCGCGACCGTGGCTTTTGGCCTCTGCAATTGCCATGGAAGATGCAGACGGGAATCTGAAAACCTCGGGCGACCAAGAGCAAGGGCCGGCTCTTCCAGACGCTGTCGACTCGAGCAAGCAGGAACCAGCGGACAAACAGCAAGAGGATTCCGATGTACTCCCTGAAGACCGATTCCACCTGTCTGACATGCTTTCTGTCCATATCAAGGAAGAACGCGAGAGAGAACGTCAGGAAAAGATGAAACGACACGAAGAAGAGGCTTCGCGTAAAGCAGAAGAAGAACGCAAGTCTAAAGAAGCCGAGAAACAGGCCCGGATCGAGGCTCTTCTCGCACAGGCCGACGCCGAAATTAATGCTCACAATGAGCCATCTGATTCTCTTGCAGAGGCGGGGGCAAGCTTTGAAGATGAGGATGATCTTCTCGTGTAGTTGACAAACCAAAGCGCGTTCATGGCAATTTCTACTTGTACCTCTGCGTTCTGATTTTAAAAAGGAGACTCCCACTTGTCGAGGTATACTGAATATGAATTTCAATTTGCACTTCCAAAACCCAAAGAAGCCAATCGGTAAGCAAGAATGCCCCGTTGCAAAGTCAAAGGTCTTGCGTGCGGTTTGGTTCTCCTCTGGCAGGCCAAAAGTAGAGGTAGAGCCAAGAAAGGATCGAAAACACAATGGAACAACTTTTATGATTATGTTGCTGTTAGTGGGAGACTTTGGACTCTGTGGAAGCCATCGCCTCGTCCTTCTCGGCGGCATCTTGTGCAAGCTCTTCTTCGAGTGATTTGTACACTTTACGCTGCGTATCAAGCGCTTCGCGCAATTTTTCGATCCAGACGCGCTCCTTTTCTTCAAGCTCGGCGACAATCTGCTCAAGCTCGGCATTGTCCCTTCGTTGGGTCGCAAGTGACTTCCGTGCACGCTGAAGTTTCTGCTCGGCCGTCTGCTGGCGTAATCGTTCGTCTTCGCGACGCTTTCGCTCGACTTCCCGCTTGCGTTCCTGCACACGCTGCTTGACAGCTTCTGCTTCTCGCGCCTTCGCTGCCTGCTGGTTTCGCTTTGCCTGTAGCCGCATGAGTCGAAGTTTTTCGGCTTCTCGGCGCGCCTGGTCTTCCTTTTCCTTGCGGGATCTCAATAATTTCTCCTTTGCCTCTTCTTGCTGTTGCCGTAGTGCCTTGGCACGCTCTTGCGTCAAGCCCGAAATACTGACAGTGTTTTGTCTACGTATTTCACGACGTTGCGCATTTTTATTTTTCATCAGCCTCACCTCTTCTGCGCGTGTCTCCGTCTCCTCGACCTTTTTGTTGGTCTTTTCGAGTTCCTGTTGCAAGTGACGGATGCGGTTCTGCAAAAGTTTAGAGTCTTCCTCGAGATGCCTCTTCATTTTGGGCGCATCGCGAAGTTCTTCGATCACTTTGGAAGGCTCGGCATTCAGCATGTCCTCCGAGTACTTGCTTTCCATGGCGTCGAGTCCACCCAAGCTCTTGGTTTGGACGTCGTTCTTCCCCTCATCATCGTCGTTGTTGTTCTGGTGATTGCTGCTGCTGCTGTTGCTGCGTGAGTCAGCCATGGTGAAGATTCGTATGCTTCTTTGCTATCCACCCGTAAAAGGGCACGAGACTTGAAGCGCCAGCTCGCACTACACTGCGTCGCGATGCTAGATCGCTCAGCAGCCAGCCGCGCTGCCCTCCAAGGCCGCTTGACCCTTTCTACTGCCCGCCGGTCCTATCAGCCGGGTTGCTCTGCTACACGCTGACGATAGCCATAATTTGCGACTTGGACGTTCTCGTGCGCAACGCATTTTCGTTCAACCGACACATTGTGGTTTTTGGCGTTGGTTTCTCCATGACTCACAGTCAACTTGTTGGCGGCTGGATTTGGCGAATAAGTGAATGAAAGGAATGAGACAGGAGCCCCAAAAGCAAGGTCTCGGGATAGCTGGAGCTCTACAGAACGAAAACGCGTGACTTGCATGGCTGGTGTACCAGAGCAAACGAGGGACCATGGGAAACACTGCAACCAAGAGCGAGGAGGGCGCCGCTTCACCGACCCGGCTAAGGCGGAGACGCCGAGGAAGCTCGGCATCAAAGGCGTCCGCTTCAGGCAGTGCGGCTGAGCACGCTGCAATTCCCACTTGCTGTACGTCGTTCCCTATATTGGAAATAGTGAATTGAGAGAGAGAGAGAAAGAAGCCGGAATGAATGTGAATGAGAATGAACATGGTGGGCTCTTAGAGTGCTCTTGCATTGTGTAGAATATGAAAAAAAAAACGCGAGAAAGAGAAAAGGAAAGGAAAGTAATGATCGAGCAAACACAGCAACTAATTGCACACCAAGTTTCAAAGCAAGAACTCAAGCATATTCGTGAATACGTACGTAGACTTGAGCGCGAAAAATCACGCAAGGAAGAGGACGATTTCTTTCAAGTGAGTGATGTAGAAAAGACACCTGCCCTCGCTTTCAACCCGATGGCAGGGCGTATTGCCGAGGTCGTGTACGACGAAGTGAGGCAGGAAAAGTCACGATACTCGGCGGCCCCTCCACGCGAAAACGAGGTGGACTTGAATCTCTACCTCCGCATACTTGCCGTCTTCCATCGAAATACCGACGACGCAGTAAAGCAGCAGTGTAAGTGGCTTACCCTGGCACCCTTGCCCTCTCGTCATCTCAACCGTCTCGGCATGAAGGACAAGGGAGGGGGAAGGAGAAGGGGGGCTTTTCTTGTGCGTCGACGACGGGTTCGCTGACCAGCATATTCTCTGTCCCCCGGTTAGATGCATTTAAGGCTCTCGATAGCGACAACGATGGCAGCATTTCGCGGGACGACTTGGTCTACGCACTTTCGTGCATCTTTCCCGGCCTGCCTCTCGCAGAGCTGGAGGTACAGACAGACTTCATCTTTGATGCCGTCAAGGTCAATGCTGGCGACACCCTTTCGCCGGAGCATTTCGCTCAGCTCTTTGACTACACAGGCTTTTCGCGCATCTTCACCGTCAGTTTCTGACAAAGCTAAGAAAGAGAGAGCTGGCCCTGCAACTGCGAGCAGTCCCAGCGCTCGCAGTTGCAAGTCAGCACAGCAACGCCACGCGCCAAGCCCCCCGGGAAGCTGAATTCGGTGGTCCGAGGGCTTCTCGGGTCCCGGATGAAAGCACAAGTCTGCGTGGCCCCAGGTTTCTCGGGCGAAACTGCACGCTTGGTACGAGTCGAACTCGCCCTTGCTCTGCGGCAGCGAAAGGAGGAGGCTCTACTTGTCAACCGTGCTGCGGCGCCTTTGTAGATGTAGCGTCGCGTATCATGGTTCCAATCGTGCTCTACGGGATTTTGGACCCGGACGACACAACAAGGGCCCGAGGCCAAAGCGCAAAACAAGAACGAGCTCGAGGCCCAGCGCCCTTCGCGCGCCAGCAAGGCGCGGCAAGGCGCGGCAAGGCGCGGCAATCTGCTAGCAGGGCTGGTGCTCGCCGGAGAGCTTGGTCCATCCATCTGTCTGTCTGTCTGCCGTAGAGGGGCTGGCAAGCCCGCTCCGCTCATGGCCATGACCATGGACAAGAGCGCGGTGGCGGCCGAGGTCGCCGCGGCCGTGAACATGGTGCGAGAGCGCTGGGAAGCTCTCACACAGCACGGCGCGCAGCTCGCTACGCAGCTGGCAAATCGTCTCATCGAGTCCAGGTACGTGCACGGCCGAACAAAGCCGAGAAGAAGGAGAAGAAGAAGAAGTGGTGGGAAAAGCAGGTTCGCTCACGTTTGCCGCGATCAACAATGACTCAGTTACACTGGAGATCCAAGCAATTGGGCAGGCCTTGAGTCAAATGCAGACCTTCGTAAACTCGTTGCAGCAAAGGTAAGTTGGATTCATCCTTGCTTATCGCCACAGAATAGGAAATCATGTCCCGACCAAGGAAAGGCCTTACATTTCCCGAACTTGATGACTTACACTCTATTAATATTCGTAGATGGACGTAGCTCGCAGCACACTCGTTCTCCGTCTTGAGCAGAATATCAGAGAACTGGTACGTCAGTCTTACGTACATCAATGGTTCATCTTGAACCGCTCATACTGGACCGAAATGTCTGGTCAAAGCAAGAGCGAGAAAAAGGGTCAGCAACACACTTACAATATATTTTTTAAAATCGATATTGTCCACGCACAGGAGGCTCAATACGATGAATTCAAACGCGTTGTGTATAGACTCGAGAGCGCATGCGATATGCTTTCGCGCTCAGACCAATTGGCGCAATCAGAACTTTCATTTCGCTTCAAAGTCAGCACCTTGCTGGACACAGGTATGTTGCGGTCCATCTTTATACTTTGTACAGCCCCATACCTTTTTTCCTCCGCTAACTCACAATGACATGGATGGCGCAGAAATTCTACTCAAGGACTTGCTCACATCTTTGGGACAGGACATGCAATGCAAGCGGGATGTATGCAAAGGGCTTCGCCAGCTGACATTGGCTCCGGAAGCCTTTAACGCCTCGACGCATGAACACCTGACCCTCTATTTGGCCATTTGGACGGAAGCACCTCTCGCAGAAATGCGCAAATTCAGACTTGCCGAAGTCGCTTTGCTTGCCGAGGTCTGATTACGATGCGTTGCAGCGACTTTTTTTAAGGAACGGCTTCGGGGACGCGCCCGTGTGCAACTTCCATCCACCAGAGTGGCATCCTTAGCCCTGCGCTGCTGCTCAGATTAACAAGGTTGTGCGCGATGAGTGACACGGCAGCAGCTTTGCTTTCCTCTGTTTGAGTCACAGCACCAACAACCATAATGTAAGCTCCTGTTTTGCAAGAAGGAAGAAGCGATCGCTTCTTGTATCATGTTAGCCTCCCCGTGGAATCTGCGTTGATGCATCGCAATTATGCATATAACCTACCTCTTGGTAACCGGGATGTTTCTTGACCAATATGGTAGAGGCCTATGCTGGCCACTGCCGTTCCGTCATCGACAAGATACTCGTGTTCCCCATGGCCCACGATGACTCCCTGAATCCAGAATCTGGCATCCGAGACCGCTTGAAGCAGCTCGCAGATGTACCGTTTTGGCGCAGCTGTGGTGCTTGGTCTCGTCGGTGCCGCGGACGACGCCATCGATCTTGCGAGCACGGCCGTCACTCCCCCAATCAATCAATCAATCACACGGTGGTGGTTGGGCTCTCGAGAGCGCCACCAAGCACCATGCACGCGCCTTAATTCGAACAGGCCAGACAGCGAACCGAGCTTTCGTCTGCTCCGCGCTTCGTGTCAAGCGGCACGGCAAGCCACAAGCAGCTGCCGTCGCCGCGTTGCACCCGGACTGCCGTTCCTCGCGCAGCGCTCGGTGAGTGAGCAAGTGAAGCAAACACCGAAATGCAAAGGCTCATCTCCCATATTCCGGCGCGAATGAGCGCCGGAATATTCTTCTTTTCTTTGTGTTTGAGAAAACAAAATAGTGGCTCAAGCAAGGAAGGCTTGGCGACCTATAAACGGCTCCGAGTCCGCCAACGGATAGTCGCTACGCAGTGTCACGTGCCGCTCCCAGCCTCTGCTCGATGGCGCGCCTGCGAAATGGGTGTGCACAGGACGGAAGCAAGGGATGGGAAAGGAGTGGAGAGACACTAAAGCACCCACTCTTGCGGACAGCAGTAGTGCAGCAGGCGACGCGAGCAAAAAAAGGTACCAAACGTGCGTGCACACAGCGCCGAAGTAGACGTTGAAACAGAAAGGAAAAGGAGCTTTGACATGAGAAGCGATCATCTAACAGTTTAAGAAGTGTTGAGAGCGCCAAGAGGAAAAAGTCAAGGGTGTGCGCGACGAAGGAGAAGAAGGCTGCGGAGAGATTGCATTCGAAAGCAGTGCAAGCAGAACAAAACGTCATCAAGCTCCGCAAAAAGAGCAACGCGGGGCGGGTGGACGGACGTGCGCAGCGACCCTCACGCTCGGAGATCGAGCCTGAGGTAGTCGCGACCCTTGCCTCAAAGTGAAGTGGAGCAAAGGTCATTGGTTTCAAAAAGTGCCGGTGCCTCTTGCGAGGCTGTGCAGCGCGTAGACAGCTTCACAACGTTTAAAGGGGAAGATGGAGACGCTTGCGCGCCACTTGTCCATGTCTGAACACAGCGCGGCGGGTTCGACTGGCACCAACGAGGACATGTTCACATTCGGCAGCCAGCCCGGCACGCCACTCTCGCGACGCTTCAGCGACATTGACATGCTCGAGTTTGGCGTTAGCAAGGAAACCATTATTGAAGAGCACTTGACCCCGGTCGACCCGAGTGTTCGCAAGCTGCGGCGATGCCACGTCATTCGCGAGGACAAGGTAAACTTTTACCTTTATTGCGAGTTGACAGATCGCTTCATGCTCAGTGCGAAAATGGACGGCGACATGATCTACATCTCGCAGTACGAAGAGTTTTGCAGCTCCTTTGTCAGCGAGAAGGATCTCATGGAGCGGCCCGGCAAGCTTGGCTCCGGCGAGACCTTTTGCGCCGCGCTGCGCCTTAATTCGCAGACCAAGTCCTTCACCATGTACAATCGTGTCTGCGAAGGTTGCGACGATGTCTTGGGCATGCACACGTGCGGAGCGCAGTCGCGCGCAAACGGTGACCGTCAAGTTCTCCTGGAAGTCAAGCATGGTAGCCGCGCCGTCCAGGCTGGTCCAGAGTCTTGGATCGACTGCAACATTGTTCATGTCAAGCTTCCCGTCGTGTACGCGGACCTCAGTCGCGATGTCTGGTGCCCGCGGTTTCCCAAGGGATCGATCTCTCAACGCTCAGTGGCACCCGCAAACAACATCTATTCTGCCTATAACACCACGTCGTCAGTCAACGGCGCTGTCAGTGACAGTCAATCGATGTGTCGGAGTTACTCGAGCGAGGAGTGCGAAGCCCGTCCGTTGACCCCTGGACGCTCCAAGGCACGGCGTGATTCTGCCGGCCCCACGTGTAGCGCTGATTCGCGGCACGAAGAGGATGAATCGAAGGGGGAAGGGCGTGGCAAGTATGGATACTCGTTCTCTGCGGGTAAAAACACCCGCATTGACCGGCTCGTGCGCGCAAATTCGGTGCCCGTTACCCGGGCGGACTTGGCAGAGACCGCAGCGGTTGACCCGCTGGCCGGCAACGACAAGGGGGAGTGTATCATCAACACGCGTGTTCCTCGGTATGACCGCAACACGGGCAGCTTACGAATGAAATTCCTGAACAATCGGGTACGCATTGCTTCGTCCAAGAATCTCATTTTTTGTCTGGATCGTGAATCTGACAAATTGACGCCTCAGCCATCTGCCTCGAGCGCGCCAGAAAAGTTTGCGACCGAGGATCGTGTCGTCTTGCAATTTGGCAAATACAATGATGAGCGCTTCAACCTTGACTTTCGGTTCCCGCTTGCGCCTGTGCAAGCCTTTGGCATTGCACTTTCTCTGTTTAACTGGCAGGCCGGGAACGACAAGTAAATCGCGTTCTCTTCCGAAGAGTCCACCACCGCTTTCAGCAGTGAAAGTAGTAGATCAGAGAGAAAGAGAGAGAGAAAGAGAGAGAGCCCGCCCCCATGCTGTGATTGAATTGCGTCCAAGATTGACCGTCCGTCACGTTATGCCATTAGTAGGCTGAAAAACGCTTCGAGCAATCTTTGGAAACCCCTTTTATAAAAAGTTGACAATTTTTTTTCTTGTATTCAGAGTCAAATTCGAGCAGCATTTCGAAAATTGTCGCTCGCAAACCTACCAATTGATGGCGGCATCTTCTCTATTCTCCCTTTCTGTTTCCATGATCGTTGGGGGAGAAGAAATCGAGATGAAGAGGGAGAAGGATGGAAGAAAATGGAAGAAGAAGAAGAAGAAGAAGAAGAAGACGGGAAAAGATGTCATGCAAATGGATTCGGCGCGTCAGACAAAATTCGCGCCAATTACGCGAACAAATCCACCGCGTGTGCCCTTTGGCTCCTCGCCGCAAAAAGCCAGAATCGGCTCGACAGGGTGCCACGCGATCGCATTAATACCATCCACCATGCTACAGTCAATGAGAGTAACTTTGGTGCCCGATAGCACCTCATCTACAGCAATTGTGCGATCAAGCGATCCGTACGCGATGAAACGGCCATCGCCACTAAAGCTTGCGCTCCGGAGCTGCGTCTCGCTGCGTACAAATGTTCGTACTGTGCAGAGCTCCCGCGCATCCCAGAGCGAAAGCAATGCGTCCGTACTTCCAAGCGCGAACCAGGCCCCATCCGGACTGAACTGTAAAGCAAGACAGTTCGCGGTGTGCGCATCGAGCGCTGCCACGCGCTCGAGCTTACCGCCGCTCGTGTCGAGAACTTTAATTCCGCCACGACCCACGCTGCTCATTCCAGCCGTGAGGAAAAGATGTGTACCGTCAGGATTCCAACTCATTTGGTTAATTTGCGCATCTGCAAGCGAGTGGAAATTCACGCTGTCGACGATGCCGCCTTGGCGCAAGTCAATGAGCGACACCAAATCGTCACGGTCACCCACGGCAATTTGAGTTTCGTTCGGGTGAAAAGCAAGATTAAGGTTCGGTCCCGACGTATCCCATGTGCTTGCGCATCGACCTGCGCGTGTATCCCAGAGTTTGACAGTTTTATCCTCGGATGCAGAGACGAGCTTGTTCGAATCGCTACGTGCCCATCGCACCTGTTCCACGGATTTTCGATGGCCCTTGAGCTCGCGAACCTCACGTGTTTGGCCTGTACGACCTACAGACCAGAGCTTGATGCCCATGTCCATGGATGCCGAGGCAAGTAGGGAACCGTTGGCGTTCCATGCCACAGAGAGCACGCGCTGCTCATGGCCGGCCTTTGTTCAACCACATTTTTTATTTTCGGATCCCGCACAGAGTTAAGGACAGTCAGTTGTTGCCTCAAGGTCGATTGATATATGGTTCGGAGCTCGCGGCTGTCCTGCGTCGACGTACCAACGTTTTACCTTTGACGGACGAAAGCCGCTTCACCTCAACCTCGCTCATCTTGGTGGTCTGAGATAAGCTATCCAGGTGTCCACCAGCTTCTGCTTTGCGCCAAACGCGACCGGTGCGGAGCGAGCAATGGGTTCCTCTCGATAGGGTGCGCTCCGTGCTAGAATCGAGCAGATCCTCCCTGTTCGCAACCCAAGAGCGCGCGCAAGTGGCCAAAGTTATTCGTTTGTATCGCAACCACGGGCTCTTGTTTGTTGCTCGTCGTTGCTGCTCCACAAAGAAGAAGCCAAAAAAAAAATGCAAAAAAAATTGGAAACACGAGGCAGTCGAGATCGCGTCGTGCGAAAAGGCTGGTGTTCTGCGGATACCGACCCGGGGCACGAAAGTCATGAATCAATAAAATTTCACTGGTCAGATGAGTGGAGCATGGAGACCTACCTAACTGGCGTGGCGTCCTTTCCTTTGATATCCCGAACCCTGGAGTTTCAAGAGATACCTTACATTTCCGGTCGGACTTTGGAAAGCTTGCAAACATCTATCAAGATTTCTGTACAGCTGAAAGAACGCGCATACCCGACGTAATGCAAAAGTAAAAGTCAAAGATCAACTAGAGAGTTTTTTTAGAAATTGGTCGTGTTTTACGGAAATCCTCGCAAGTTTGCTGCAAACAAAGGTTCGCCTTTGCACGCATACGTAGACACGCAGCGTTTGAGCATTGCAAAGCGTTCGATCACGCGATAAGTATGATCGCGACGTGTGCAACTTTTGCAGCTGGAACGGCTGTTTGGGTTTTTTCGAGAGCAATCACCTCAAGCAACATGTGGACCTTGTACAGATTCCATCATTGTGCCACCCAAAACGTAACGAAGGCGACGTAGGTGCCAACCTGGGTGGTCGTACGCTAAGCGACCAGATGTGGAAGCATTTTTCCTTGGTCTGTAATTTGGGCGTTGAACTCGGCTCGTGGGCGTTGAACTCAGGTCGATGCCCAAAGCCAAAACAGCATTCGACTTACGGCGGCGCTCGCTCCTTTCTAAAAGTCTTCTTCAGATAGCACCTATTGCGGGAGTGCATGCAAGTAACGATCACAGTTTCAACAGACCAGGGCAAGCCCTTTGCAAAAAGCCTTGTTTGTTCGAGTTTTGAGCTGATAAAGATTTCAAAAGCGTGGGTCTGAGCTCCTCGGGCGCGAGTCGGACAAGCATTTTTTTTTGCTGCCTGCGAGGTTTCTCCCCGCGTGTAAAGCCAGAACAGAAATCCTTATGATGGCGCGTGGTGCCGTGTGTAGGGCATTTATGTCTACCAGGTGGCACTTCGTTTGAGTCGGGTTCCTCTGGAGCAACAAATTCCGAACTCTCAACCTTCCACACGAACGACAGAACCGCGACAAGAATGGAAACACAAAGTCAGACGCCCTCGCCGCAAGCACAGCGGCAACCATACCCTGCAGGGTGGCGCGCCGCGGGCGCCGCTGTGCGGCTTGTGCGGCCGAGTGTGGACCGCACGCGCGTCCAGGCGGAACCCGACGCACTCTCCCAACTCGAGCTGCTCGGCGACCAGGAGCTGGTCCGTGTCTGCTCGCTGAGCGGGACGCAGCGCGAAGGCAAGTCGACGCTGCTCAATATGCTTTTCGACGGCGGTGTCCAAGCAGGAACAGGCTTTCAGGCGGGCCATGCCATGGATCCAGAGACGGCGGGACTTTGGATTCGCCTTCGCAGAGACCCCGAGGACGAGCATGGCTGGTTAGCTATGCTCGACACAGAGGGGCTCGACAGCCCACACGTGCCACAGTTCTACAATTGGTGTCTGGCTGCGTTGGCACTTCTCGTGAGCGACTGCTTTCTGTATCAGTCGCGTGGTAGCATTGACGCGCGCAGCGTGGATCGCCTCGACGTTATTTTGCGCGTGGCTGAACAACTCGCCCGGCACTCTCAGCAGGATCAAGACGACAACGAGGCGTCCCGGCCCTCCTTTATGTGGATCCTTCGCGACCATCATCTAACCATGAAGCACGAGCCGCGCCGCGAGATGTCCGAGAAATTAAGCGAGGTTGCCTTTCGTTCTTTGAAACGGAGTTTCGGTGAAAGGTACGACTGTTTCCCCTTGCCATCGCCGCATGCTCGACCTGCCGATATCGCTCATCTTGCCTTCGAGGACCTCGATCCAGCTTTCAAGGACGCGTTTGCTCATCTCAAGCGTCGCGTTCGTGGTCTCTTGCGTCCTGGCGTACGTCGTGGTGATCGACCCATGACGGGCCCGCTGCTCGCAGGATTGGTCAGAACGTATTGCGCGGCTGTGGGCGACCGCGTCGGCGCATTGCGCGAGATTGAAGACATGCCAACGCAGGCCCAAATGCTCACGACGCTTGCTGCGGAAAGATCGGTTCGCGCTGGCCTGGCGACCTATGATGCAAGAATGGATGCCGTCGCGCTCACAATGAACAACCTTGGATGTCATCATGCGGTTGCCCTGGAGGCCGCTTCAAAGGCCTTCAGCGCCGCCATGCTTGGAGACGCCAACGAGCCGGAGAACCGACAGGCAGCTCTGACGATGCAGAATGAGATTGCCTGCTTTGAAAGTGACTTCTGCCTCCAAGATGGAGAGATTATCGAGCGTCGCAAGCTTGCAAGCGGGAAACTGAAAAGCCTGGCGACCCAGCTTCAGCGTCGTGCGTCGCAGATGCTCGCAGAGGCAAGGAGCGCATTTGATGAAATCTTTGCAGGACCTGCTACTTTTGACAGTCAAAAGGACGTGGACGCATCCTGGCTCGCGCTTTGTGAGCGGTTTCCAGACGCAGATCTGGGACGAAATGCCCAGTGCGTTGCCAAGGTGTCGGAAGCTCGCATTCATGCACAGATTACAGAGACTCTACGCGCGCTGCAAAAGGAGCAGGAGTCGCTGCAAGAGAGGGTACGCGCGGAGATGTCTAGTTCCGAAGAGACGGCTTTGGTCGAATTTGATCACTTGCGCAATCAGGTGCAGTCTCTGAGCTCAGACGCTCAAGAGGTTTCCCATGCCCAGTTCGTAGCCTTGTCTTCTCTTCGCGAGAACATGGGTGTTCTTTCTGCCGGACTCGAAGCTGCGCGGCAAGAATTGGAGACGCTGGGCGCATCAGCTGTATCTCGTGAGGAACTCGAGTCTGCCGGCTCGCATGTGCAAACGCGATTGACGCGTGTACACGACCGCCAGAAACAGGTCGAAGAAGCCGCGCAGCACAAAGCACGCGAGCTTGAGGCCCAGCTCGAGGCCGAGGTCGATGCCCTGCGGCGAGTCCTGACTACAAAGGACAAAGAGCTGGTTCGTCTTTGGACGGCCATTGGTGACATTAGTTGCAATATTACTGAAATCCACGACCATCTCGGATCGTGAGACTTGACTCTTTTTCTTGTTGCTTTTTCTTGTCAAGAATAAGCTGCGCGCGTGCGCACCACACAAAAGCAGAGAACAAGTAAAATCTGCCTATTTGGAATACAATTGGTTGGGCACTCGACCTTTAGCTTGACAACACCGGTTCCCCCTTCCCCCGCGCACTTGATGTTAAGCAAAAGCTCGATCAGATGCGATGGAAAAGGACTGCGTCGGAAGTGGCTTGCGACGGCATGCCTGGTTGAAATCGAGGCGCGTGAGAACATCCTCGAGATGTTTTGCGCCGCCGAGCGAGGCCCGCTGTGATAACATGATGAGGAGAAACCGGCTTGCGCGTGAGAATTTGGCATGAATGCCCTTGATCGATTTCCAGAGACTCCTAGTATGCGCATCATCAACATCAGTACGCGCTTCCGAAGCGACACAGCGCCATAGGGCGATGACCAGGACGCGGAAACGTAGCGAGCATTCAAGCATCTCGTCGACAGCTTCGCGAACTCGTGTCGGGGCGCGAGGCGTATCAGGAGCGAGCATGCACTGAATACAGACTCGCCGGAGGTATGCGCGATGGAGCTCGTACACGTGGTCAATTCGCGTGGCCTCCTTTGCATCAGCGACGAAGCGTGTCCATGAAACGTCTGCCAGCCGATTTACAATAAAGGCGTGCAGGTTTGAGACAAAGTGCAAGTGCTCAACGAGCATGAGGTCAATTCTGTGCATCATGGCCGCATCCGAGGCAGCGCGAATGCGTTGACCTTCAGGAACAACAGAAACCGGTCCTGTTCGCGGTGCTGTTGCGCGTTTGCGGCGCTCGAGCGTGTCTCGTCGCAAATTGTGCTGCAGCCTGCAGAGAACCAGCGAGGTACGTTTAATGACGAGCAAAAAGCTGAATATGGCGCTGTACTGCTCGAGGGCCTCGGCGTCGACAATTGCGTCAAGGGGCGGCTGCACATCAAAGATCAGCTTCGTACTGCTCAGCGCGCGCACCCCGTAGGTTTTAAAGCGATCCGAGTGTGGCACGTGTTGATAGTCAACGCGAACACGATCCAGCGAGGACTGTGCAAGGTAGTCCTCGAGATCTGCATGCAAGAGGTTGGTGAGCAGAGCACTGCGCTGCTCATCATCCATTTCGCGCTTGTGGCCCGGGAGTCGCGCACTTAATGCCGCGGCTTGCGCACTGTCGGAAGTTGCTGACTGCGCGAGACATCCTTGAGGCACGCGCGACTCGCTGGCAAATTCTCGAAGATGGGCCTCCATGGCCTCTGCGAGTTTTTCGTCCTTGGGAAGCAAGTCACGGTCCACAGCACCGAACAGGTCGCGAAGAAAGACTTGCAGAGAGAGCTCGTTCTGCATGAAGAAGACACCGCGGATCTCGGAAAGCCGGTCGAGTGCCTTGTTCTCAACCATGACCTCATTCATGACTGTCTTGCCTACAATAGACCCTAGCTCGTTGAGAGGAGCAAAGAGGCTTTGGGAAAGCAGAGCCACGGCCGGGTGTGTCTCGTCGTCCGTGATACCTGGCCTCCAGGGCGCGGACGTGCCAGAGGAGTCGGCTTCGGGTGTGGAGAGTAGCTTTTCGTGCAGTGAGCGTGCGCGGAGACCGACATCTGCAGGCCACGGCGGCCAGCCAACGTGACGAGCGCCATCCCGTTCGGCAAGACGACGTAGGACCTCAACCGCGCTGCAGAGGACATAAACCCGCTCGCACATGGGTTGCCACGCACGTGGCGCCGGGTGCACGATGACGCTGCCGCTTTCATCCAAAGTTTCTTCTGGAGACTTGACACTGACAAAGAACTCCCCAAAGTGATCCTCGAGTCGGCCCTCGTATAAGAAGCGTCCCAAGATTTCTACTTGCGCTGCCATGGCAGCGCGAAAGACACGAACGCGAAGACCCTGAGCCGCGTCGAGATTGCCTCGAGACATGACAAACTCATCGAGGGCGCCGACAAAGAGCGCATCGAGCAGATCTTTGGCAGCTTTGCGAGCGTCGTGCTCCCTGTCGCAAGGATTCATGTCGAGGCCATCCTCGGTTTCGAGCCCATGCCATGCAGGTCGCGTGCGAGAAAGCGTAGTCGCGATATCTTGAAGCGTCTGTGCGTGGCAGATTACAGTGGAGAGGGCCTCAGAGATGCTCAGAAGCGTTGGACTTGCTTTGGTGTTTTCAAGACGTGCTATTGTTGGCAAAGGGGGACTGCTTTCGCAAGCGATGCCGCCGCGTTGTACTTGTGATTCGAGCGCGGCAACGCTCGCGCGAAGTGAGCCTTCAATATGTGCGTTTACAAAGGCTGCTGCGCACTGAAATGTCATTGGCAGCCCCGCGCGACTCTTGGCGAGCAAAAGGGAGCTCACGAGCCGCGCCTCTCGTAATTGGCCTGCTGCACGCAAAATTGGCGTCATGAGCTCTTCGAGGGCACCATGCGATGTGTGGGCGAGGTAAATGTTTGCGCAGAGCTTGAATTCCTGATTTTCGGGATCTCCGTTGACTGCATTCAGGTGGATGAGTCCCTGGGATGGTGAACCGTGCAGTGCAAGCAAGCTTGCACGGCAAACTTCGGCTTCGTGAACGATGCGATCGCGACCTCCTGGCACAAAGGCATTGGCCCCGTCACTGACGATGTTTTCTCGGCGCTTGAAGGCACGCACGTAGGCGTCGTAACAGCGTGCGTTGAAGTGAAGAACAGGTTCTTTTCCTCTGCCTCCTCCTCCTTTTTCTTCATCTTCTGAAGAGAGCGCTTTTCGTCGCTGTGCTTGTACATTACCTTCTCGTTTAACGGCCTGCAGCCAAATATCTTGGTCCTCAATCTCGTCAAGATCTTCTAAACTTGGGTCCTCACCCGCGCTCAGTGCTTGCGCAGATTCCGCTGTTACTTCGCTTTCCACGTCCGAAGCATCTTTGCGTGATGAAGACGGCGAGGAGGATACTTCTTCGGACTCTGACTCAGAGTCGAGATCTGAGAGCTCTGAGGAAGAAGAGAACGTCTCGTCGAGCCAGTCTTGGTCCACAAGGTCATCAGGAAGCGCTTTGAGTTCCTTGAGCACTGCAATTTTACGCAAATTGAGTCTGTCGCGCACCTCGAGAAGGAGCTGCTCTGCTGTTGGCTGATTAGCTAGGGTTCCGTCGGGATCGCGCACTTGGCGCAAGAGGCGCGCATCGTCGTCGAGCTCCTGACGCGTTGGTGCATGGGACAGGAGGTGCAGCGTGTTTGTAATTGCAGCAAAAACAGTTTCATCTTGCATTGATGCTTCGGCATCTTTGAGACAGCGCAAGACCTTCTCTGCGCGTGCGTGTTCGGAAAAGGCTCGCATCTTGTCGGTGACACGGGCGTAGAGAGCGTGAACATCTTTGCTGCGCAGGAGAAGCTGCGAGGTCTGTGGCCGCGCAAAGTGGTCGAGGCAAAAGTCAAGCGCAAGGCGAGCGTTCTCTGGATCATTGTCTTCCTCGATGCCTGCAACAGAGGCCACGAGCTGCTTGCCGAGCTCCTTGCGCCGCGCCTCTTGCTCCGCAAGAAACCTCGACATGGCGGCGGCTGCGACAGTGCCTGCGACGGTTAGTCAGCCGCCCAAGACTTTTTGTTCAAGCGCTTGAGGGCCCTCGCCGCACCTTTTGGCTGCACCCAGTGGTCAGTCAGGGCGCGTAGCCGCCAGGCTCGCCCCGGTCTCCCTCGCTTCGCCTGGCCTGGCCTCGCCTTGCCGTCTCGCCTGGCCTGGCCTCGCCTCGCCTTGCCTCGCGAGAGCCCCGGTCTGCCAAGGAGGATTTTGGGTTGCCACCATCGAAGCGCCGTTCAGGGGCGTTTTATGTAACCTCAACTTTGGCGGTTTCGCTGTCGCACATTACTAAAATCACTCTTTGACCAAGATGCACGTCGCCATGACCCAGGCCTTGCGCTTGTACTACTTTGCGAGCCAGCCACCGCATCGAAGGTGACCGTGAGCCATGCAGAGAGTGAATGATGCAGCTACGAGGGTTCGAAGCACGCCCAGCGCAAGAGAATACGCCTGTTCTGATCCTCCCAGCTCGTCGAATTCGAGGGGGTGGTTTCGTACGACGATCTTTTTTCCTCTCTTCTTTTACTTCCCGTACAAACATAGGCAAGACAATAACCATTCCACTAGATGATTATTTTATCTAACATTTGAATTCGCGCATGCGATTTTCGAAGGATTAGAGTAACAAAGGAGCGCGCCATTTGCAAATGTAGATTTTTTGCACTGGTGCGCAAAGTAAGATCGCTCGTTCCGCTGTTTTTCTCTCCACTTTTTTCGCGACCCATTTCGCTCATTCAGAAATTGCATGCACCCCCTTGACAGAAAGAATTAACTTTCTTCTTGCTGATAAAAATGGGTGGATGACCTCTGCAAGCCAACGTCTAGAGCCCAGGCCCCGCCGATTGATGCCCTCAGATCATGTTTCTCATGTTGTTGAGCTCATTTTTCTGTGGAAGATGCGAATGCAAAAAATAGTGCGCCATGTTCTTGTGCTGCCGATGAAATCGTCTCAATCTCCAAGAGATTCTGGCAGCGTTTGCCATTTTTCTGTTCAAATAACTTTTTCCATCAGAAGCATCAGAAGCACCCCCTACTCTTTGTCATTCACCGCCATGGCTCCACAGAAAACTACCAAGACGTGGCCAAGCGGGGGCTAAGCTTCTATTCCAACCATCAAGGACGTCTCCCTCTCCCTCTCGCTCTGTTGGCGAAAGCTCGATGGATGCAGAAACTCTCCGAGTGCTCATGGCAGCTTCCCGCAGACTCCCTCTAAAGCTCGTCCAGTTTTGGGGGTCCGCAGCAGGCGCGGTCACTCTGCGCTTGCCGACTTGCGCAAGCGCTCAAATTCTGGGGGCGGAAGTCCTCCCCCAGTGTCAATAATGCTGTGCTGCGCCGCGGAGAAACTCGCCGGCTTGACGAGGGAGCAATGCGGCACGGACCACAGCGGAGGGCGCTCGGAGCCAGCCACACTGAGCAGCCGCAGCCGCAGCCGCAGCCGGCTGCGGCCGCGCCACATATGCTCGCATCCAGAAGAATTCCGGATCGCGGCTTCGCCGACACCAACCCCGTGCGCCTCGCCTCCAGCACGGCCCCGTGCCGAGGCGGGTCCTCTGCGATCTGCAGCTGCACTGCAGCTGCAGCTGGAGCGGGTTCGCTTCGTGCGTGCCGTCGTGATGTATAGTACCATCAAGCTGGACTTGAAGGTAGCGAGGCTCGTGTGTTTTCGTGGCGAGTTTGCTGTGCAGCTGCAAAATTGCAGTGGCAGTAGCAGCTGCAGCGCCAGGACGGCCTCGGATGGGGTTTACGATCCATATCCTCGCATCGCGGAACCGTGCCGGGCCTGGCCTGGCCTAGCCTGGCCTGGCCCGTCGCGCGACTCGCCGCTGCTCGCCACTGCCGGCAGCAGCACCAGGACCCGACCCACCATCGCAGTCACCATCGCCGTTCGTGGCTGTGGCAGTGGCGCTTCCGCTCCGCCACCGAGACATCTAGCGATTGTCGAGCCCGCAGAAGAAGAAGGGTCGAAGCGGTCGCGGTTGCTGCGCAGAGCTGGTCTGGACTCCGCACGTCCTTCGCGAGGCCTTCCGCAGCTGGCTCGACAGCGACGCGAGCGTCGTGGAGGCGCGTCGCTCCGTGCGTCTGAAGCTGCAGCTGCAGACGGCACCGACGGTGCGCCGGGCCGCCTTCTCCAAGCAAGCGAGCAAGCAGGCAATCAAGCAGCTAGCTATGCTGTGCTGCTGCTTCTGCTCCGTAAGTCAGTGAAACTTATCCGGAGCGCAATTTTGCCACTTTTGTTGCGCCCTCGTCTGCCTTCTTGCCCAGAAGCAGGGCGCGGAGCTGGGCCGGACCAACGCTGCAATTGGCATCGTGATGGTTCTATCGCCGTAACACATGACAGCCACAGCCGCAGCCTCGCGAGAAGGCTCGTCGGAAGTCGCGGACCGTCCACAGCCATGCGACGCGCTTGCGCCGCCGCGGGGCCCCTAGAGCGTCGCCGGCGTCGGCGCGGAGAAGACGTTGCCCATCCGCTGGCAGTGAGCGAGCGATGTGACTGACGAGCGAGTGACGGACTGCAGCCGATCAGCTAGCCCAGCCGCTCTCGCTGCCGAGCTCGCTGGCGTCCTGGTCTTGCTCGCGTGCCAACAATAGAGTTTGCACACGCACAAGCAAGCAACAGCAAGTTGCACACACACACACACACACACACACACATGCACACGCTCTATCACCAAGCCTGGGCAACTCCGTTTGCACAATCATCCCGTCACTCTGTGCGTGGGAAACGTGGACTCGCCTCCATCCTCGCTCGGCAGCGGCTGGTCGCGCCGGGTCTCGAAACGAGGAGGCCACACCGCTGCACTGAGAGCGACAGCGAACGCGGCAGGCTTCTGCGTGGCTCGGAAAAATAGATTGATGGATGGATGGATGGATGGATGGACGAAGGAAGGCTCTTCAATCGCTTGGGACAAAGAAAGCCGCCGGGTTCTTTCGCGACCGAGCCTCGCTCGCCTGCGCCTTGCGCTCGAAGCCCCTCGCATCGTGCGAACGAGGACGTCGGCCTCGTCCGGTGTCCTCGTATACGCCATCGAAATCATCCACGATCGTCTTCGTCTTTCTCGTCGTCGTCGTCGTCGTCATCGCGAAATCCCGCTCCCCTGGCCATTTCCATTCCATTTCCCTGGCCATGCATGGCATGTCGAGGCGAACTTGGTCTTGAACTTGAACTTCAGGCGGCACGGCCGACGATGCTGTTCTTGCCGCCGGTCTCGATCCTGGCGCGCGGCGTTCTCGGCGTCGCGCAGCACCTCGCGCAGCACGGCGGCTGCGTCCGGCCCGCGCCCTGAGACAACAGGGGCGGGACAGCATGGAAAGGAATGGCATCGCCTGGCATCGATCTATACACGATGCACGCACTGCTTGCTTGCTGTTGCTTGCTTGCTTGGCGTGGCTTGCGCGGGGCGGAGCGGAGGAATGGAACGTAGCATTGCAGAAGCTAGCTAGGTAGCTAGCTAGCTAGTTCGCTGGCTTGTCATTGGTGGCCAGCCGCCGCCGACCGCAATGGCCTGTAGTGAAATTTCATGCTTGAACGAAGCGGCCACGGATCGAGTCGAGTCGAGTCGAGTCGAGTCAAGCCGAATCGAATCGAATCGAAATCGAGTTGAGGCGGTGTGGACTCGAACAAGGACTCGGACACGAGCGTCTCGGGTCGCCTTGGCAAAGGTTCCTCCTTGGTATGTAGTGCAGTGTTCGCACACTGCTCGCACCGCGCGTGCCCGCCTCGGACTTCCTTCAAGTTCCGTCCGTCAATCAATCAACGAACGAGAAGCGGAAACCTCGGATGCTCAACGAAAAAGACTTGGACTTGACTTAAGCGTGGCGGAGAAAACTCCTCTCTTGCGGAAAGAAAGCGGCCTTCGCCCATACTGCTCTTCATTTGTCGCTGCTTATTACAATGCTGCTTTGGCCAGTGGGGAGGCGAGACGAGGCGAGCCGGCGCGGCTGCGGGGCGGTAGCTCTTCCTGCTGCGCCGGTGCGCCAGAGAAAAGAAGGGGCGTTTTCCACCATTCTGCACTACGCTGCGGGATTGGTGCGGGGCGTCCCGGGGACGCCCGATATGTCCACAGCGAGGAGCTGTGGCCCGTCACGCGCCACACAGCAAGGCCCTCTGTGGGTAATGAAATGAGATGGCAAAAATGTCTCGGGACCTCTTTTGGAGCGAGCGGCGGCCCGCAAACCAGAAACAGACGAACGAGCACGCGCGGCCGGCAAGAGACGAGCAGCAGCGGCGGCCGTGGCACGAGGCGAAAGGGAGAGACCCCGCGCTGCACGCTCGCTCCGTCCTGTCGCTTCCCCCGGGCACGCACGCGCTCGCGCGACGTCTTCTGGGCAAGAACGCCTCAGCGTCACCGAGAAGCAAACGAGGACCCTGACGTGAGGACGGACCCTGACGTGAACAATAACTTTTCCTTTGACGACGGCCTCGACGACGGCTTCGAGGACAAGAGCAAGACACGCACGCAACAAGATGGGCAGGAACGCGTCAGCGTGGACGATGAGAGCCGCCGGCATCGTAGCGCTGATGCTGGCTGCGATCACAAAGCAGTGCGCAGCGGCAGACTCGTGCAAGAGCTGCGTGAGCTCGGGGTCCAAGTGGTGTTTCGCGGAGTTTGATAATGGCCTCACTGCATATTCCTGCACACCAGCAAGTGAAAGCTGCCCCCCCCCGCCGGGCAATGCCAATTTCAACTGGCAGGTCTTTGACTCGCAGCTTGATTGCATTTACGGCGGCGAGAACGGGGAGGCTCTCATTGCCCCTATTGTGATCGGCTGCCTCCTCATCGTCGGCATCGTTGCCTACGTCATCCACCTCATTCGTGCGTACGCGCCTCCCAAGCTGAGTCGGGAAGATGCTGAGGGTATCCCTGTTGCGGATCCCCGCGTCCGCGTTGACTCGGGCTCGCCAGATCACAGCGCTGCTACCGGCCCAGTTCCAATCGCCAAGACTGTCTTGCCAGAACAGTCGCCAGCAGATTCCCTCGCATAATAGGGCGTTCTGCTTCGTTTTGTTCGCTCTCTCTCTCTCTCTCTCTCTTTCCTTCTCCTCTTTCCTCTTTTCTTCTTCTTCTGGAGTCAATGTGATGTCTGAAGCGTATGCAAAGCAAAACGACGCAATAGCCAATTTTTATAAGAAATGTATTTACCATCCACAACCCCTTCCCCTTCCACAATTTTTTGTGATTTATGTATGGCATGGATGATCGAACGGAAATAAATGCCGCATCCCAGTTCAGTCCCTTTTTGGGCGGGCCTCGAAGACGGAAACTCTGAAACAACTAAATGTAGAACTACTCCACACGCAATTCTAAAATGACTCGTCTCGCGACCGAGTTTTGGGGCGATAGAAAATTGAGCCAAATGCAATAAAAGAGTATGACTCGAGTCGCAACTACGCTTTCATGGCCTCAATCTTTCACACCACCACAGAGAGTATATGTCACTGGCATCGCAGACGCATACAAGAATTGTCGCAACGACTCAATGTTGGCCTCAACTTTGGCCGCAACAACATCGTGCTCAGGCACTTGGCAAGGCTGAACTGGCGTCGAAGTATCAAGTGAAGCCTTGACATCCTGCCGAGAACTCAAGGACGACGTACATCTGCTTCTTGCTCGTAAAAAGTGATCGAATTCGGGCCGCGCCGACGACGGGCGCCGAGGTAACGACGCTACGCCAGTATGAGAGCTTGGCCCGCTTGGCACCACAGCAGGCTTTCGGCGATGTGCAGGTGCTGACTGTGGACGTAGTTGCCTCCCTGGCCGCACTTTGGCCCGCTCATGGCGCGCAGATGTGTGTTCCATGGCCTTTTCGATCCACGAATGTGTCGCTGACTTCGATGGCCGTTCCGGAGTCATTGTGAACGGTGTTGGCTCCATGGAACGCATCTTCCTTGCTGCGCTCCTTTTGGGTTGAACCGGAGCTTTTGTCGCTTGAACCATGTGGCTATTCTCTTTCAAAGCTGCAGACTTCTGTGATATGAACCTTGCTGGTGTGTCTTCGACAAGACCCACGTTATGAGCTTCCGCGAAGGCGAGCACCTTGTATGCCTCCGCTTCAGATATAAAGTCGGTTTCAGGCACATGAGGATCGACATTATGTGCGTGAGACCCTCGCCCAGAAGCTTTCGAAGATGACGAAATGGTTCTGCTTGGGAGAGATGTGGCCTGACGTCGAAGACCAGGCTTTACATCGGAGGAATTCAGGTGGCGTACTTTGCTGCGCACAAATTGCGTGGTCTGTTGTCTCGCGCGAACATGCCGCCGGGCTGGCTGGGACCTCGTTTTGTTCTTACGTTCTTGCGCCAACAGCGAAAGTCGAGGATGTTGCTGCGCGAGATGTTCAGGGATACGCTTATACATTCGCACGGAGACCGAGGAGCGTCGCAGGTAGCTGGATTTCTCGGCACTAGCAGATTCGATTCGGTTCAAAGCTTGTCTTTCGGCAATTTCAGCAGCGCAAGCTGCCACTTGGGCCTCGCGAACCGCTTCTTCCAGGCTCCCAATTTTCTCCTTGGCCGATATTCCTTGCAAAGGCGCCGACGTGGGCCTCTGACTTTTTTTTTTGCTTTTTGGCGTAAACTGCCGGCCTTGTCTGACGGTGGTCGAGACTCGAGCAGCATCGGCCTTATTTTGCAAGATCTTTACCATAGCGCGCTTTCGCGCAGAGATGCGCTGCATCGTCCATCCTTTCCATGCTGCTTTCTCCGGCGCCTTGTGCACTGCATCCACTTGCTCACGCTCAAACTTGATCTTTTTGTCCATGCGCTGACTCAGTGTTGTCAATGCGCTCCCCACGTGAGGCGAGTCATTCGATAAGTGAAAGGAGCCTGCAAGCTGCGCAGAGCTATTTGGCTGCTCTCGTGCTGCTCCTGCTTTGGCCAATAGCCCGGATTGACCCGAGATCTGCGATTGACTAGTACTAGGCTCATGACCTCGTCGCTGATCTCGCGGGCCAAGGCCTGAATCTTCACTGTCGTCTTCGACATGAACATGAGAAGTGGGGGACTTGAGAATGCGAGCAAGCGCAGCACGACGATCTGCATTGCAGCGTACGAACTCGGCAATGCAATCATCAGGTTTTGTGGAAAGACTGCCCTCAAAGCTTACGATCGACGATCGATTTTTTTGCAAATTGTAATTGACTCGCGCCTGTACAAGTTCTGGCCTCAGGAGGACACCCTTGGCCGAAGCACGAGCAAGTGCCTCTTCTGTGATGAGGTGCGTCACAAAAGGTCGCACGAGCTTTCGTTCCTCTCCACTAACATCTTGGAATTGCGTGCGTACAAGCCCTTTGCGTTTCGCGTTTGTCGTCTTTTCATCCTCCTCCTCCTCCTCTTTTCTCTCCCCCTTTTTGCTGTTGTTGTTGTTGTTGTTGTTTTTGTTGTTGTTGTTGTTGTTGTTGTTGTTGTTGTTGTTGTTGTTGGCGTCGTCGTTCTCGTACTTGGCGTGGCCAACTGCGGTGCCATTTTTGGCTTCTTTCAGGGCCGCCGCTCTTCCCTCCCGCGAGTTCTTCCCCGCTGTGCTCGTAATCCTATCAGCTTTAAGCTTGCCTGCTGGCCTTGCCGCTCGCCCCATCTCGAGACGCTTCGTTCGCCGCGTGCGCACGATCGCGCGCCGATCTCATCGCTTCTTGCTCTCATTGAGAGCGCCTCGCTCTCGCTCGCACACCTCCTGTCAGGAGGGGTCCGCACGGGGTCCTCGGGGTCCGTTGTGGAACACACCCTTAGTCCTACCGTATACAGTGATCAGACACTAGGATCCCAGGGAAACTTTGAAGCCAAATCCTTTTTTGCGTTCTTTTCCGTTCCGTTCTGTCGACGCGCCGGTGGAGGGTGTAGCGGAAGCGATACGCGACGGGCGAGGGGTCGTTTGGGTTTACTTTCACTTGCGGATCTGGCTTTGCTCGATTGTGAGGTCGTTTGTTTCACTTCTTGGTTTCTTGGGCGGTGGTTGTTGTTATGCCCGTCTCTGGAACGGGGAACTGCCCGCCCAACTCGAGCTTGAAGCAAGCAAGCAAACAGCCAACGCGCTGCGCTCGGAACCCACGCCTTCCGGCCGCGCGCAAGGCTCGTCTCCGCGCGCCTCCTGCCCGCCTCCCTCCCTCCGCTCGCTCGCTCGCTCGCTCGCGCGCCTTCCTCCCGCCCGCCGTACGGCGCGGCGAGAGCGCGGCCGGGTGTTCGTTCTGTCGAAGGGCGGCGCTCGACGGACCCTGACTGACGCCGAGGAGCAGAGCAGCGCCAGCCGCCCTCGCGCGCGCACGAGGAAACGGGGCCAAAGGCCGCGCCGGCGGGCAGCGCAGCGCAGCGCAGCGCAGCGCAGCGCAGCGCAGCGCAGCGCAGCGCAGCGCGGGCGTGTGGCGCGCTGCGCTCTGGGCTGGAGGCAGGAGCATGTCTTCTATGGTGTGCGGCGCGCTGGAGCTCATGGGGGGACTGTACGAGAGTTGGCAGAACTTTAAGCTGCTCAAGAAGCGCGAACGCATCAAGGGCGAGATTGCGCGATGCGGGGACTCGGAGGAGGTCCTGAACCTTCTCGTGGAGGCCCGCGAGGCCCAGAACCAGATGCGCGACGTGCTCAAGTTTTGGACAGTCTACGCCTTTCTCATCGTCTTTGAGCTGTACTTTGAAGTGTTTGTGTTTTGGGTGCCATTTTACTACTCTGTCAAGTTCTTCCTGCTCGTGTGGATCATCATGGCCAAAGGTGCAAATTCAGTATTTGACCACGTCGTCGGCCCTCAGCTCGACAAACGTGCCGCTTACATTGACGGCGTCGCGCTTCCCGCGGTTCAATCGGTTGTCTTGTCAGGTCAAAAGGCTTTCCTCAGCGGTTTTGTCGCCGCAAGTACCTTTGCTGCTTCCGATGCTCAGCTTGGGGATCTTCAGAACCATCTCGAGGAAATGCAGCGACGTATTGACACGGAACAAAATCGTAGGTCTGCCAAGGCTGTTGCACCACCGCTCGACGATATGGATGAAACCGATGACTTTATTGCGTCTCCCGCTGGCCTTGACACCTCGCCAGTCGATGATGCGTCGGTCAACGTTGGCTTTGTCTCTTCATTGACCACAGCAGCAGCTGGATATCTTCCCAGTATCCTTTCGTGGTCCGCGAAAGAGGTCGTGCCATCTCCACCAGAGAAGTATGCCAGGAAGAGCAAGCACTTGCCAACCGCTTCATCCAAAACGTCCTCCTACTCCTCTTCATCATCGTCCTCCTCCTCGTCGTCGTCATCTTCGGCTTCTTTGCAAGTTCCGAAAGGCAAGTCGAGTAAGTCGAGCAAGGCTTCTTTGAAGCCGCGAGCGTTGAAACGGAATGTAAAGCTGGACGGAATTGACACCTCTGCTGGTGCCATGAGTATGGAAGAGGAACGGGCGGGTATAGGAGCAGCGGCAGTCTCTGCTGGTCGTGGTCTTCGCGCTGGAAGCTCGGGCTGGGTCAAGAGCGCCTTTGATGGCGTTCTTGGACTCACTGCTGGGACGCGGGATGTTTTGCTGGGCAGCAACACTTCCTTACCTTCACTTGATCGCGAATCCAAGTCTGCCGAGAGCGAAGTCGCGGATGCAGACGAGGGTCGAGAAAGCAAAAGAAGTGAAGAAGGCTCTCCCAAGGCCACGGCAAAAAGTACGAGACTTGCAGCAGCAAAAGTGAAGAAGAAGTCCAAGACCAAATCGTCTTCTTCTTCATCGTCATCCTCTGCTTCGTCCTCTGTTGCGGCTCTGAAACTAGCTGCGCGTAAGACTGGCCGCCCGTTGTCGACAACGTCCTCACCGTCCTCGTCTTCTCCTCGTGCTCGTCCCCTCGTGGACCCCCTGGCAAAGTACAAGCACGGCTTTGATGACCTGAGCGACCTCGAAGACAGCGACGATAGCGTTAGGACGCCACAGCTTTCGACTGGCCCAGTTACTCGAGCGCAAGCGAAGCGCAGATAATAATAGTATACACAAACACTGTAACCATGTATTGTTCTCTCGGTAGATATCCCTTTTTATTTACGTGGACGAGGCACCATCGCGCCAAGACAGGCACCATCATGCCAAGACCGCTTCTTTTTTGTTTCTTTTGTCTTACCCAAGCAGACTTATCCTCAATCTCGTCCGCGCTACGAGATCGGCCAAATGCGCAACTGGTAATGCATGCATGCGCTTTCCAACAATTAATCTCTCCCCCAAAATTCAAAGGACTTATACAAAAGTAGACATCATCATAAGCATCATTCCGTGAAAATGTTGACGAGACGTGCTTGGTTTGTTTATATATAATAACCTTAACACCCTCATGATAATTGACCGAGAAGCAGGATCAATTTTCCAAAGTGTGTGCTGTGTCATCTTCGTCTACAGGAAGGAAGACATCTACCGTGAGGGAGGCCCAGTACTCAAGCGTAAGGCGTCTCTGGACCTCTGGATTGAAAAAGGGCTCCTTCCCAAAACGAGCTTTAATCTCCTGACGCCACTCCGAGAGCTGGTCGCACGAAGTGAAGCTATCCCACGAATCCAAAATAATGATGGGAAATTGCTTGTAGAGCCCGTCGAGTGGACTCGATCGCACCACTGGCACCGAGCCAAGATTCAGCGCCTCATACACCCGATGCGTGTCAATCCCATTCCCCTGGGGACAGAACACGAAACCAATGCTTGCATGAGACTTCCAAAGCTCACGTTTTTGCACGCGGCCCCGAGGATGACGAACACAAAATCGTCTTCCGTCCAAAACGCTAAGCAGCTTGCCCCGGTCCGCGGAATTCGTTCCGAGTGTGAAGACGGCGAGAATTCTGTTCTGTTTTGACGACCAATTCAGATTTGCTAGCTTGTTGAGAACGACCTCTTGCCTGGCGGGCGAAATGCGGAGAAGATTTGCTTTCTCCGAGTCTGTGTGATAATCCATCCCAATGGGAATTGGAGATAGCTTGGCCAAAGCTAATGGCGGCAGACGTGGGCTTGAGCAGGCCGTCTTGATGGCCGCAATTTTGTCGCAGTGCTCAAAGTCATAATTTTGCGCGAACCAGTGTACTAGTCGTGGATCGAGCACAAACATGGGCAAGGAGATGGGTATTCGCATTCGGCAGGACGCTCGTCCAAACCCAAAGATTTCTGCGGGCCCACAATCCTCCTGGCCCGTGACGAGGACAATGCGCGTATCATCAGGAAGCGGAAGAAAAAAGTCGCGGACAAAGTCGTCCATCATAGTCATGGGGACGAAGACGCGCGCCATGCGTTGGCCCGAGGCGAGGAAATGGCGCAACGCTTCCTTGTAATCGTAGATCCCGCGCTCACCCTTTCCATAGTACTTGGTCCAGCGCTCGAAGGTGGTCGAGGCGCGATACACAGAGGGCCCAAGTTCGCAGCAAGTCCTCGAGAACTCTCGGATCGAGAATTGCCTCACGCCCGGCGAGAGGCCCACACGAGGATTTTCGGCCAGCGGCAGCCACAGCAGTGACGAGAAGCCCGCGTGCATGGGCGTGTGTATCGCCGTCGCGTACGTCAGCGTCTTCAGAATGACAAGCGCCAGGGCGATGAGCACGACCCCGCTCAGGAGTCTGCTCGCGCGCTGCAAGCCAGGCGCGCTCTGCCAGAACACGCGCACGCGCATCACCACTCGGACCACCGGGTCGTCCTCGTGCTCGTGCGCGGCCTCCGCCTCCCCGGCCCGCATCGTCGCCACGCCGACGCGAGACATCGCGCAGCCGCGCAGCGCAGCGCAGCGCAGCGCAGCCGCGCAGCGCCGCAGCGCCGCAGCCGCGCAGCCGCGCAGCCGCGCAGCCGCGCCCGCCCGCCCGTCGCGCCGCTCGAGTTGGAGTTTTGCTCGTCCTGCCCCCCNAGAGCGCCCTTTCGCCCTCTCGCGCGCCGCTCGCGCGCCGCTCGCGCGCTCGCTCCTCGCCGCTGCGTGCACGCCGCGCCGCGCACGCCGCGCCGCGCACGCCGCGCCTCCCGCGCCGCCGCAGCGCGCCCGCCCGCGCGAGAGCGGCGCGGCGCGGCGCGGCGGCAAACCGCAGCGGCCCGCGCAGCGGCGGCAAACCGCGTCCAGCTCGAGCGGCCAGAAAGCAGAAGGTGCGGAAATGGCGATCGGCGACGACCATGGCGACGATGACTTGATTAATTATCGCATCGATCGACTTCGACGCGAGTCGCGCGAGCGAGGGCGCGGCGGAGGATCAGGCCGCGCGCGGCGTGCGGCGGGCGGGAAGGAAGGAAGGGAGGCGGCCGGGGCGCGGAGGAGGCGGGCCGGGAGGGACGGCGAGCGTCCCACCTCCCCCGGGAGCGGGGCTCCCTTGGGGGCCGCGAAGGTGGCGCATGGCCGAGGCGGGCACGGCAGTGGCGAGGGTCGTTCGTTCGAAGGAGGCCCTCGAGGGACAGACGGGGGATGGATGCGGGAGAGAGGAATGCGAGCGCAGGCGCGGCGTCGCGCCCGGCTCGAGAGGCCGTGGTCGAGGATTTGGGCTTGGACATGCACGGTGGGTTCCGAGTCCAGCTTCGTAGTACACGAGTCCGAGGCCAAGTCAAGGGCCTATGTATGACGGGCCGCCGGCCGCACTGGCACCGGCACATGGCATCTTATCACCGTAACGGCCAAACCAAAGTAGAAGAAGCAGAAAGACGAAGACCGTAGCGCATGTGTCCCAGCCAGACACGCGCTTGCCGCGCCGCACAGAACAGGAAAAAAGGGCTGACGGTGGCGCAGCGCGGCGCGGCGCCAAGCGCTGCCGCGGAGGGCGAGCAGGTCTGGCAGTCGGGCCATCGCTAGACCCATCGTTCGGCCTGTCACTGTGTCAAACAAACAACTTGGTCGGTCGTTCCTACGTCCTTTTGCTCGGGCTCGCTCGCTCGGGCTCGCTTCCTCAGTCTGTAAGTCTACCTGATGCTCCCAGGGGCGGCGTCGCGCCCGGACGCGACGCATATGCGTCTGCATCGTCACAGTGCCGCGCAAGATGTGGTCAAAATAGCTCTTGCGCTGCAGCATGGAAAGCATAGGCGAACAAAGCGAAGACGAGCTGGGCAAAAGGTCGTGACGCCCGAAACCAGACAGGCCCAAGCCGAGCATCTTGCCGAAGCCTTGCATGGCCATAATGTAAGGCAGCTATGGCAAATCTCGTTCGTTTCGCAGGAATCACTTGAAAACCTCGGTTTCGAAACAGATCTTGCACGAATCGTGCGTTCCCTTGCCGACGCATTTCTGCATGAAAATAAAGACGACGCACAAGACGAGGACGAAGATTCGGTGGAGCAACGACCGCCGACTCGCGCATCAACAGAGCACATGCTTCAAGTCATGTCGAATCTCCGGAAAAAACGACGCGTGCACGGCATCTCGCGTCGCATGCAAGTTGCGCTCATGGTTCTCAGTGGTCTCATTCTATCTGGAGGCGTTATTTGCGTCGTCCTAGCATCGCTCTCAATCCACAATGTTGCTTCCAAGGAAGCATCATGCGCACTTCTTATTGGCGCTGTCATGGCCATCGCCAACGCGGTTGCGCTCTATGGCGCGCAACGCGTTCACGATGACATTTTGCGAGAAACAAGGACATGGTACGTAGCGGGGAGACCTCGCGTGGCTCCAACTAGCGCAGTAGTTCCTGTGGGCGCGATTGTCACAGAGGCAACTGATGGCCTCGAGACCGCAGGGCAACACATCATTCAGCTTGCCGCTTACTTGAATGCGTTTCTGATCATCTCAGCGTGTGCTCTCGCGGCATACTCGCTTTCCGTTTCTACAAAGAGTAGCGGATCTTCCTCTCAGATGATTGCTTCGCGCGAGTATCTCCAGGCCACGTCAATCGTTGCCTTATGCATGGTGCCATTTCAGGTCGCAAGCATTATTGCCAGCACTCTCATTGTCAGTGTCTATGAGATGGTCCAGAGCTTGGCAGAGGTACTGGCGGTTCTCGTCGGCGCTGTGGCAGGCGCGCAGGCTGCGGCGTCCATGTGGGTCATCAATCGAGTGCTCGAAACATCTCGCGTGGTCGAAACTGTTCCGATGTGGGCCCCCGCATTGGTTTTCTCTTGCGACTTGGCGCTGCTCAGTATTTGCGTCCTTTCCTTTTGTGCGGTTTGGTATGAGTCGATACGCATGTTGCGCGCTTCGCGAATTCTCGTTGCAGTGGTCGTTCTTCCTCTTTGCATTGTCCAGGTCGTTGGCCTCGCCAGGTTCGATCTGGCTTCTCTCGCACAAAGTAGCACAAGCTGCTCAAAACTCATGAACAGTCTGTCGGAAGACTTCTTCGAACATTCGCTATCGTGCACCAAGTATATCGGAACTGGCTATGTGAGCCAAGGAATTGATAGCTTTCGCACTGTTGCTGGACCAGGAGAGACCGTGTACTGCGGATCTGGTGCAAGCAATAAAGCACGCGGAGCATTCGTCTGGGAGCGAAATCCCGTCGTCTCTGCGCAAAGTGCCACCGGCTTTGTGGACTACTTTGGGTGTCTCAACTTTGATTGCTGCGACGCCTTTGCAGACGCAGCAGCACAGATTGATGCCCTTCTTTTTGCCACCGCCATCCTTCTCTTGGTCGTCTGTCTTGCTCTGGTTGCGGCACTTTCCTACGTGTTCGAGCACGCAGCAGAAAACTCAGACACCGCATTTGCGGACCTTTTTGAAGAGGCTGTCGCCAAGGGCCGTAAAGAAGAAGTACCAGAGAAGAAAACGAGACCCACAGCGCGAAAAGACCGCAAGCTCTCACTGCAGCATACGCACGCGCCCTACCTGGGTTATGCGTTCGGCTTACTTGTTTTGCTCGTGCTCGTGGGGGTTCTTCTCACCGGATATTCGAGCGTGTCCGAAGTTCTTGTGGACTATGATGCCTTTGTCGACTTTGCAAACACGCAGCCTACGACCTGTTCGTCCACCAACGTTACTTCCTTCTCGGATGAATGTCCAGCTCCTGGGATATGCACCATGCTTGTCAAAGAGTGCTGCATCAATGGCATTCGGGATGGGCCCGAGGCCGGCACCGATTGTGGTACCTCTTGCGGGGTGCTTTGCGAGAATGGTCAAACCTGTGCGCTGAATTCTGATTGTGTTACGGGTTGCTGCGACATCAGCTCAGGAACTTGCACACTTTGTAGTCTCTCTAGCGATGGGGAATTTCCACCTCTGACATGCTCGAACGGCGTGCAAGACGGTGATGAAACCTGCGTTGACGGCGGAGGCGATGATTGCGTTGCCATTGATTGTGATATTGAAGATATCGACGATGCCTCACTCGAAACGCAATGTCGATATCGGGGTCAGCAGTGTGCTATCGTAGGCAGTCGTTGTGGTCTTGGTGAAGGCTGTGCCCGAGATGCAGACTGTCAAACTGGCCTTCTTTGTGGGTCAGACCGCACGTGCATCTCCACCACGACCACTGGCCTTGCCATTCGCGCCACGGGCCTGAACATCACAGCATATCACGAGGCCTTGCAAGTGAGCACAGCGACGCAAACTCGGGGGCTTGGAAAATCATGCGAAACTAGCAGTCAGTGCTCGACACTCAATTGCGCCTCACCATCGTGTCGCACGACGCGTGAGACGGGCCCGCCTCTGGCCCGTAACTCCCCTTGCGTCTTTCCGTTCAGGTACGAAGGGGTTTTGCACACGACCTGCATCGATGCCGAGGAAGCGACTCCGGCAAATTGGAGCTATTTTGTCAACCTGTCCACGACCCCGGACACCGAAACAAATGAGACGCACCAACGAACCTACTGGTGTGCGACAGAGTATTTGTACGAGCCGGACGCGAATCCGGACGCCTGGGGGTTTTGCAATTGCGGCGCGGAGGACCTCAATGATATGCGTGTCTGCACACCCTATCTACTCGACTTCTACGTATCTCCTCCTCCGCAGTGCAACGAAACGTGCGGAGAAGACTGTGCTCTCATTGGATTTCCTCTTTGCGCCAATGGGGCGAATTGCAGTCTCGATCGCGATTGTGACAGCAACTATTGCTTCGAGGGCTCATGCATCTCTTGCGGAGATGAAATCTTGAATGGCCTCGAATCCGACGTTGACTGCGGCGGATCTGCTTGTGCACCTTGTGCAGACAATGCCACATGTACAGAAGACTCTGACTGCGAAAGCGAAATGTGCGAGGGCGGACGGTGTATCTCGTGCGTTGACGGAGTACAAAATGGCCAAGAAACGTGTGTGGATGGCGGCGGCGCAGCTTGTTCGCGCCAAGGGTTTCTTTGCCCCCCTCTCGAGTCCTGCGAGACGGCGGCAGATTGCGCACTGCAACTCGGAGCGCCAGCTACTTGCAACGCAGACCTTTTGCGCTGCGAGGGTCTTCAGGATGGAGTGCAAACAGGAACAGAGACGGACATAGACTGCGGTGGATACGATTTAGGTGCTCCCAAGTGTGCTTTGGGCAAGACATGCGAGTTTCCTGTCGACTGCTTGACAGGCGTATGCGGAGAAGATCGGCGTTGCGCTGTCTCGAATAAAACAACAGCATCAGACTGTGATGCGGCCAACGCAAGTACGTCCGAGGTATGTGGAGGAGAATGCGCCTCTTTGAACGTCCTTTGCGAACCAGGAACTCTCGTTGGTGTTGGCGAGGGTGATGCTTGCTCAACTGGCGTGGAGCTTGATGGTATCTGCGCCTTTGCATCGAATCTCACGTTTTCCTCTGCCATTCAGTCTCCGGCCATTATCGAGGAAGACTTCTGCTTCAATGGTGTCGCTGATCTTCTCGAATCTGACGTTGATTGCGGGTATCCGTGTCGGCGCCTGTGCCCCGTCAACAATTCATGTCGGAATCACAGCGATTGTCAAACGAATTTTTGCGATGGAAACACCGGCGTTTGCAGCAGCCTTTCGAGCGGGGCTTTCGTACCATGCCTACTTCCAGACGGAGAACAGAACGCGTGGGAATCTGATGTCGACTGTGGCGGCGAGTGTGCCGTTTTTGGCATTACTTGTGGAGATGGTTCCACGTGCACGCACGACCGCGACTGCACGTCCGATCGCTGTACCAATGGACTCTGTGTAAGCTGCGAGAATGGAATTCAAGACGGAAGCGAAACGGGCATTGACTGTGGGGGCGACACGTGCGACCTCTGTTCGATTGGCCAAGGCTGCTCGAGTGGCTTGGACTGCGCAGGATTTCCGCTTTATGCAAGCTGCAGCAACGGCACCTGTACAAGTCCAGCATGCGAAGACCTTTTATCAGAGAGCGACCTTGAGCAAGCGTGCGACGGCATCATGGCAATCTCTCTTGGGTTGCTAAGTGATGTGGTGAGCGCGCAGGGACGCTGCACGGCTTTGGCAGACGCAGCGCCATCCATTGGCGCCACCTCTCGTGGCTCGCCGCTTTGTCCAGCGCCCACGACCTGTACTGAAGTTAGCGTTGCTCTGACAGTTCCTCGCTGGGCCAACGTGACTTGGAACTCGACCATGACGACAGCAGCAAGCTATCTCGAAACGAAGGGACTTTTGAGCGACGATGGGACCACCCGAACATACCGTCTGCAAGGCCCGCTCGAAATCTTGCGCACGGCGTTGGCGCTGGCAAGCGTGTGCACACAGGAGGACAGTCACCAGGCGGCAAGCGCGCTCAGTGTTGCACTTACCTTGGAAAGTGTAGACGAGCCTTGCATGATCGTTGCACCAGAGGAAACTGCCATTTCAGTTCGACTGGCCGAGAATCACCCAACGTACACGGTCAAGGCAAGCATCTATATACTTTCTGGATCTTCGTCGAGCCCTGCCGATGAGCTCCCCGTCACTGTCCAGTTGCGCAACGCTTGCTTCGACGATGCATCTTGCGACTTGGATGCTGTTGGGTCCGAGATATTTGGACTCGTGCAAAATGGTAAACTCAGTGTCGAGACGCAGGTATCGACGATCTCTGCGCGAAGGGGCAATTTCGCGTTGTCTTTTCAGGGATTCGCGTCCAGCGAGAATCGCCGCAAATATCTGAATCAGACCACTTCCACGACGATTGACTTCGGAACTGTGTACTTGCAAAGCACGACCGTCATGCCGACCAGTTTCCCGACAAAGGAACCGACAATGCACCCAACTCAGTATCCTACTCGCGTTCGGACTTCGGAACCGACAGTTTCTCCAACAAAGACCCCGACACAAGCTCCTGTGACGCCTGCACCGACGCGATCACCATCGGCAGATCCGACAACAAAGGCGCCAACCTTTACACCCACAAATTCTCCAACATTGATTCCGACACAGAGCCCCACCTTGGATCCCACACAGAGACCAACAGATGCACCGACTCTAAGCCCGACGCTACACCCAACTGATTCCCCGACAGACTTTCCAACAGAGTTCCCTACGGACAGTCCAACGCTGTCGCCGACAGCATCTCCGACCAAGAGTCCCACGGAGAATCCGACGTCAGCACCAACGCTGGCCCCAACAACATCGCCAACCGAGGCACCAACACTGTCACCGACCGCGACACCAACGCAGGCCCCGACAGAGACTCCTACGCTTTTCCCAACAGCGCATCCAACGCAAGCTCCCTCGCCCAAGCCCACCCATGCGCCGGTGATCGGGACACCAGCGCCAACGGATCCTACTGTAGCTCCAACCCAGTCTCCGACAGAGTCACCAACCAATGATCCTACAGAAAATCCTACAAGCACACCAACAAAGTCCCCAACAGAATCTCCGACTGCAAAACCTACAATGGCGCCGACCGTGAGGCCGAGTTCGCAGGCACCAACATCAGCCCCCACAGATACACCAACGACGGCGTTTCCGACAACTGCACCTACGATGACTCCAACAAGTGCGCCGACCCTCGAGCCAACGCCCAAACCAACCGTCACGCCGACACTGCGTCCTTCGGCGGCACCGACATCGTTTCCGACGTTTGAGGACGCAAGTTTCACCCCTGTAGCTGTGCAGATGACCTTTTGTGGTGGCGTCTCCGACGGCGAAAACGTGACAAGCATGAGCAATGACCAAGTGACAATTACCGTCAGTTCTGTTGCGTCCGGCGATGACTCGTCCGTAAACTGCCGCGTGCTCAATGTATGCGGGCTTCAGCAAGCATCTGGGACCTTTTCAGTATCAATTTCGGGCGACAGCATCGAAAGACTGACCACAAGCATCGATTGTTCTCTCGGCGGGGCTTGTAGTTGTGGTGATACAAGCGTGTGCACAGAGAATGATCAGTTTCCCGGACAACTTAGCTTTTGGGTACGGGAAAGCATCCCAGAGACCTCGATCAGGGCGTGTCTGAGGTGGACACAAGAGGCAGCTGACTTGGATCTTGCACTGGGCTTTTACGTGACGGACGACGACACGTCAGCACAACAGGATCAGACCCAGTGTCAGGTTCGAAGTGGGGCCGTAGCAAAATGCGGGGGCGCCGAGCTGCAGCAGACGCGCGACGCGAACGAGCGAGGGGCCGAAGGCATCATTATTCACGAGGTGCATCAAACCACGTATACGTTTTCGGCTCTGAACTACGAAACCAACCTTGCGACAGAAATTTCTGGCGCGTACCTTGTCCTCGATGGATTCGGCATCTCTGGAGATGAAGACGACCTTCCAACGTTTCAACTTGGAGATGCCGCAGACCGTTCCGCGTATCAAACATGGCCCGGCGCTTGGGCTGGGGGCATGTTTCGCAATGCATCAACATGGGCTCGACTTGCGTGCATTAATGGAGGCGACGAGGATGCTCTCGTGGTCGCTGGAGCGCCCTTGTACACGATGAATCGACCTGCCGACATGGCTTCGTGTCCAGATACGAGCAGTGGGAATCTCACAATAAGATGTGGGGGAGGCATCGAAGCCATGTCAGAGCGAGCTTTTGCGGAGTTTAGACAACAGACAGCAGCGCCAACGCTCTCGCCCACTGTTCGAAATGGCGAAAATATTGTCGCCAGTCCCACACAGCCGCCTTCAATGCTTGACCTATTTCCAGAGGACCCTGTGGAGATGGCCAGCTCTCGGGACTTGACCAACTCTACGCTTCCCGCGGTCAGCGCGATGCAGCCTTCACGTGGAAACTATACAGCAATGAATGTCTATGACATTGAAGAAGATGGAAACTGCTTCACCGCAGCCAGTTATGAAGCGGCCAAGGCGGCATGCCTTCAAGAATACGGAGGCACCCTCTGCACAGCCGCGGGACTCGAAGCGTTACCCCTCGACCAGTTGCCCGCAGCAAGCACTTGCGACGCAAATGCGGGAAAGGCGTGGATGGGGACCTCATGCGTAAATGGAACAGAAGCCTCGCTTGCACAGGAAGTGGGGTCGGCGTGGCCGGTTTGTAATTATGCGGCATGCTCGAACAAGAGCTATCCTGGAGAGCGCTGCTGGCACGACGGAAGTAAACCCCGCTCCTGCAAAAACTCTTGGGAATTCCAGGGTGTTTTTGACAGCAACAGCACCTACGTCAATACGTTGGCGCTCTGCGACGAATGCGCAGAGGACGAGGACTGTCGTCTGTATGTGTTTGTCGGATTTCCAGGTATCGATGAGCCGCGCTATGATTTTGAACAGGAATGCTTTGAAGCAGGAAACGCTACTTCATGCGAGATCCCTGCAGACAAGGTGCCTGGCGAGTGCATGCTTGCAGGATCCAATGGGGACAGCAGCAACCAAACGTGCGGCCTTGGTGATTCGGCGTACACTGAGGAAGATGGATATTGTTTTGAGCTCGAATATCCTGGCGCGTACACCGAGGGAGCGTGTGCTTGCGCAGACTTTCAGCAAGGTGTACTGGAGGGTTCTACTTGTATCGCACGTGACGAGACAAGCCAAGTGCTTTGTTGCGTTGCAGAAGATACTTCGACTCAGGACTTTGCGTCGATGCTTGCATTCAGGATCGGCAGCGATGCAGTCGAGAAATATACAGATGGGATTTTTGGGCACTTTGCCGTGTCATTTGCTGCGAGTGAGCCACCAGAGGACGCTCGTCTTTTCATGTACCCAGAAAATGCTTCCATCATCACGGCTGGACTTTTAGAGACCGGACAATTTTCACTAGATGCTTCCACAGCGTGTGCAGAGGAGGCTGTACTCTCGGCGCGCGGCATCGACGTCAGTGCCGCTTCGTTGACGGCGGGTGGCTATTATCACGTTCGCGCTAACTTGCCGACAGGTCCAGGCGTGTACTACGCATGCGTTTTACGTCCTGCTGCTCTTTCAGAGAATCCTTGCTCAGACTCTCCTGTGTGCGCGCTCTCAGATGATGGGCCCGCGGCGATTATTTCGGCATGCCTCCCCTTTGAGATCAAGTGCGACAGCGGATACATGGGCGCAGAGTGCAACGAATGCATCACATCAAGCGATTCCGATGGCGATGGCGTCATGGACTGCGAAGATAGATGCCCTTTTGATCACACTGTCCAGACAAGCGAGGATCTTGAGGGGGACGAAGGTTGTGGTGACCCGGACCGCCTCGCCCAAAATTCCCGCCGCCGCCGGGCTCTCGAAGACGAAAATAGCAGCACTTTTCTCTCCAATCGAACAACGACAGTGTCCAATCTCGAATGCCAAGCCTGGGACGCCCAGACGCCGCATGGGCACACGTTTGATCGCGTGCGAGAAAGTCGCGGAATTTGCGACCGGGACTCTAGCGAGCCGTGCGGATTTCCCTTTGAAGACGAAGATGGCACTGTGATTGAGTCGGAATGCGTGCGCAATGGGCGATACTGCGCTGGTATGGGATCCGTGGGACTCTCTTCGGCAACGCAGCTCAAGTGCTCGACATGTAACAGAACGATACGAGCTAGCGCGTCTGCCTTGGGTAAGCACAACAAGTGCCGTAATCCGGATGACGCCCCAGGCGGGCCTTGGTGCTTCACCACAGATCCATCGGTTCGCTGGGAATACTGCTACGAAGACTGGGAAAGTGACACGAGTACAACGAACGATGAGGACATCACATTCGTACTAGGAGGTCGCTCCGCTGGCATATACAAAGTAAATGCCGCAGGGGCTAACTTAGTCGTTTCTCCAAACAGTGTCACAGTCGCTGGGTTGGCAGTGACACCGGCAATGACGTCGTCAGCGTCCCTTTCGCCACCCGAATTTGTGCACCTTGGTTGCGCTTCGGGAACCGAGACGAGTTTTCAAGGCTCAGTGATCTCGACATCACTTTCGGATAAAACACCAGCTGCGTGTGCGGCATATTGCACGGCGCGAGGCCGCACTGCGTTCTCCTTGTATGGCGGGGGCGATACGTGCGAGTGTCTTCCAACTCTTCCGTCGACGTTCATTCACTACGAGGCGGATGCCTCTGGTCCGAGTTGCATGTCAGAAGCCATGTCATCCGCGTGCGTTGCGGGTGAATATTGGGGTCTTCTTTTTGAAAACACGTGTTACCCATCGGGCAGTAGGAGTTATTGCTACATTGGCTCGGGTCAGCTTGGCTATGGTTGTGCGTGCCGGTGCACGGAGCGATGCGACGATGGAGCCCCGTGTGGGGGTGTTTCTAGCGTTGTGAGATCAGTTTATTCTTCGCACGCAAGTCATGTTGCATGGCCTGCAGCATTTGTTTCAGATGCGCGTCCGAATGCAAAGAGCATCCTGGCGTACGACGCACAATGGCGAGTCAAATACTCTGTACACCTGGAATCGGAACATCTATCGGCGCCGAGTGCGTTGGCTTTTCTGCCAGACGGGCGGCTTGTGGTGGTGGATGACGACTCCAAGGCTATTGTTGTTTTCACACCAGAGCGTCTCGTGGAACGTGTCATCGCAATGTCAGCGACGCTCATCGAAGACAGCGACCAAATTTTGCTCGTTGCCGACGAGGTCTACCTATATGCGCTGGTTGGAACAAGTGCGCTCATGCGTTGCAGTTTGGGTGGGTCAACAGACACCAGTTGCACAGAGACCTCACTAGTTTTCCCCTCGCTTACTGTTTCTGAAGACGGCTCGACGAGCTTACCACGCGCGTTGGCAAGGCCTCGAGCCGCGGCGCCAAGTCTACTTTTTATGGTTGACCCGACGGGCTCGCTGTATGGTTTTCACGTGAAAAAGAAGACCTTTTCATCCATCCTTTCCAATGGGACCGCTATTTGGAGTGACGATGGCGAGTCAGTGCGCGATGTGACGATTTCGTCCGAAGACACCATCTACCTCCGGTTCGAGGATCGTATTCAGACACTCAATGCGTCGTATTCCTGGACGCTGCCCGAGCTCAATGCAGAGTTCTCGATGTTTGATGTCATTAATGCGAGTTCTTTGGAGGCATAAATTCGCTCAAAGTCTTATTTCTGAGGCTGTCACTTGCTCTCTGCATTTCTGGTGTCTTTTCATTGCAAGCCTTCGAAAACGGTGTGGATCTATGAAATACTCAGTAGGCTCGCTATTGCAAGAGTTCATCTCAGAATGAATTCTGAAATCACTCTTGATGCATCCCAAGTTCACTTCAAATTACCCTTTTCAATAACTTCTTGACGTTGGCAACGCTGTATGCAAGCAAGTACCAGTCGAGCCCGTCGACGTTTTGAATAAATCTATTTTGTAAAATTCTGACCTTGCGACCGTGAGGCGGCCAAACAATTTTTGGCTTCTAGCTCTGGATTGGCTCAAGGATGACCTTGTCGGCGCCAACCTGGAAGCGCGCAGCAGAGGTGATGGAAAGAGAGCACTTGGCAGACTTGGAGGTCTGGTCGAGCAATTTGCTAATCTTTGCGCCCTTGTGGTCCGGGACAAAGCTCTTCTGGTTCAGGAGCACCTGCTCCTCCTTGAGACCCTTGATGATCTTGTCGACCTTCTTGCCAACGCGCTTCTGCAAAGTCTCCTCATTAATTTCCTTGTCGCCAGCGCGCTCGAGCGCCTCGTTGCGGAGACGGGCCATCTCGAGCTCGCGCTCGCGCTCGATGTACGCGGCCGGGACGTCCTCGAGGAAGAGAGCTTGCGCGGCGACAACCTGCAGCGCAAGCTTGTCGGCGAGAACCTGAATGGTGGAGCGCTTTTCGTCGTCAATATCCGCAAGAGGGGCATCGGATTCGAGCGCAACGACTGCGCCCTGGACGCAGGTGCCGTCGCCCATCTTGTTGTGCAGGTAGAGTCCGAGGACACCGTTGGTGACCTGCATCTGGTGCACGGCCTTGAGACCAATGTTCTCGCCAAGCGTGGCAGTCGCGTTAGTGAGGGCGTCCTGCACACTAGGAGAGGATGCATGGGGCTTTTGTGCGAGCTCCTCGGTGGAAGTGACACCCGAAGTGAGCGCGGTTGTGGCGACCTCGCGAACGAGCTGCTGGAAGAGCTCGTTGCGCGCGACAAAGTCGGTCTCGCTGGTGACCTCGACGAGCGAGGCAGTCTTGAGGTCATCGGAGCGGATGATGCCCACGAGCCCGTCGTTTGTCGTGCGATCGGACTTTTTGGCGGCCTGAGCCTGGCCTTGCTTGCGGAGCCACTCGACGGCCTTTTCCATGTCTCCTGCCACCTCGGGGTCGCTGAGGGCCTTTTTGCACTGCATCATCGGCGAGTTGGTGAGGTCACGGAGCTCCTTCACCATGGCCGCAGTCACCTTGTGCCGCCGCCACATCGCGGTGCCCGCATGCGTCTCACCGGCGCTGCGCGCGGCCATCTGGCCTGCGCGCAGCAGGCCATGGGCACGTGCTGCTGCAGCGAGCATCTTCTAGCCTCTCGCTCAACACCCCCACCAACTACTGCGACGCCCGTCGCTATCTCCGCTCGCTCGCGGCGGGCTGTCGAGGGCCGGCGTCTCCTCTGCACGGCTCGTCGCCTCCGGCTCGTCGACGCGCTCGGCCTCTTTGCTCTTTGCCCGGACGGGTCGCGCTGCTCTGCTTTGCAGTGCAGAGTCTGTCAGGCAGGCAGGCAGTCTGTCTGTGTGGTAGTGCGCACTCCTCGTTGCAGCAGCAACTCGTGGTGCTCGCGACCGCACGCTCTTGGGATGCGCGCTGCGCCCGGAGATCTCACGCTGGGACCACGCAACCGGCGCTGCCCGGCGCAGGGGGAGGAGGGCGACTGGCGGACAAAATGCCGCAGCGGAGCGTGGCTCGGGTATCTTGCAAGAGTTGATGGAGGGAATTGAGGATGTGGACATGGGCATGTCTGTGCCGGATGCAAGGGGTCTTTGGGTGCACGGAAGGCGTGCAAGGGTCGCGCGTGCGACGTTGATTGATGTTGCGTGCGTGCAAGCGTCTCGTAGAACCAATGACTTGAAATTGAGGCAATGACGATGATTCGTAACGTTGCGTCTCTGCCTTTTGCATGACTGAGCAAATTGCATTCCTGGATCTCTTTATCTCGGAGCCTTTCGCTGCAGTAAATCATGACTGCGCGCGTTTTCCGCTTGCCTTCTGGCGCCATGGACCGCTTCTGTGTCGCCCGACAACCATGCCTGACAAAACCCCAAATTTGAAAAGAAAAAAAGGTTACGTCGTCACTTTACTATCCGACATCTTCCTCTTTGCTCAGCCGTTCATGAGAGCCAACAGCACACATTTCGTCTGCACCAGAGGAATCAAGGCCACGTTGCGCAACGGCGCGTGCAAAGACGAAGACTTTCCTCCATGGCATCTTGTACGCAATTGACGATCATCGCAAAATGGGCGATGTTTTTTTTTTTAATTTTTTTTTGGCAAGTCGCCAGCAAGCAAGCACTCGAGCAAGCAAGCTAGCACGCAAACCCTGAAAGCAGGTCGGGCGATCAGCCCGCTCGTGATCGGGGAGCGAGCGAGGCGCTGGCGCGCTTCGGTGGCACAGCCCGGCGTAGCGCAGCGCATAGCAGAGCAGAACACAAAGCGTGCCATTCTGTCGTGGTAGCCGCGGGGAAGGACGCAAGCTCGCGTCGTGGAGGGACCGCGATGGCGGGCTTCGACGCCAACGAGCTCGTGCGCAGACTGCGGAGCGCCGAGACGAGCGTGACGTCGATCCAGGGTACGAGCAAGTGGATTGCTGCGCGACCGCAAGCTGTCAAAGATATCGTGTCTGCGTGGGAACGTGATTTCGAGGCGCAGCCGGTGAGCAAGTGGCTTCTGTACTTGTACGTGGCCAACGACGTTGTCCAAACGACCAAGCAGAAATCCGGGGCGCTCTTCAAGGATGCCTTTTTTGGCGCGCTTTGCCGCACGATGGCCAAGTCGCTCCTCACGGGTGACCGCACGCTCGAGGCCAAGACGGAGCGCATGATCAATGTGTGGGAGGAGCGTCGCATCATGTCGCCGAGCGAGATTCGCATCTTGCGTGATATTCACGCAAGCCGTGGACGCTCGGTGCCGCCAAGTTTGCAGACACCGGGCGCGTCGTCGGAGAGTTTCGGCTCGGGCATTGGAGGTCACGATGCTTCCGCAGGGTCCTCAGGCAAAGACGAGGTGGACATTGAAGCCGAGGTCGCTCGCGCAGCTGCCACGGTGCGAGATACCTTTGAGAACGAGCTTGCCTCCACGGACGAAGAGGGCGCCGATAATGGTGACCAAACCAAGACCAAACCTGTGGATGACGGCCTTGAAGATCCCGTCGTCGTGGCCGAAGAGGTGCGCGAGATTGTAGAAGATGCAGAGGGAAGCACCGCCCTCGGGGGAGGCGGAGCTGACGCGGCGCTTGATCTCGATGACCAGGGACTCGGGGAACGTGAAGCCAAGTTCGTATCGTTGGCTGAGACGGTTGAATTTGAAATGGTTGGAGACACCCTCGCCATGGAAAAGGTTGAAAAGCTTTCCGAGATGCTGAGGAAGCTCGAAAAGGGCCTCGCGAACGAGGAAATTCGCGAAGATGAGGATCCCGCCAAGGCAGACGACAACAAGTATGAGACAGTGCGCATTGAACAGAAGCTTTCGTTGGAATTCCGAACGGCGCATGCCGTTCTTGAGGCTGGCAAGAAACGGAGCGCCTCGGCTAAAGAACGTAACGAGAAACTTTCCGAGGCATGCGAAGGTGTCCTTGAAAATAGCGCAAATGCTATGGATAGTGCTCGTGACACGCTTTTGACCATGGACACGAAACGAAAGGAGCTGCGTGCACTTGCGCGTGTTGTTTTCCTTGAGACCAACAGGCGCAAGCGCAAGCGCATTTGCGACGACCGACGCGCGGAACTCGAGGCCCAGGCGAAAGAGCGCAGCGAAGCCTCGACCAAATCTAGCACTGCTAGCCGCATGGAAGACTTTCTATCGTCAATGAAAACCTCGCTCAACGCCTCGTACCCATCGGCGCCTCAACGCAAGCCGGCCATTCCACCGCCCTTGCCGGCCATTCCTCCAGCTGGCCCCGGCTCATCGGGAATGCCCGGAGGATTGCCGCCAATTCCACCACCGGGCGCTCCACCCATTGCTAATCGTATGATTCCACCAATTCCGCCTGCGGGCCCACCACCCTCACGAAACGCGTTTGCGCCGGGTGGGCATTCAGGAGGTGGTGGGCTTCCGCCAATTCCACCACCAGGCCCGCCACCGCCAGGAGCCTCACCTTATGGCCCACCGCCGACGTCTGGGCCGCCACCGAGCTTTTCCGCTTCGGATTTTTCTGGTTTGGCCAAAGCGATGGCTTCGGCGCGGAACAACAGCAACGCAAAGGGAGGGGCTGGAGGATATGGCGCCCCCCCTTCCAGTTCTGTGCCCATTCCTCCACCTTCACGTGCGCCAATGCCACCCATTCCACCGCCGGGAGCATATCCTCCGCCACCTTATGGTGGGCAACCGCCATCATCGTCCTCGGGACCGCCAAGACGAGGGGACTATTATGGCCAGTAGAGAGGTCACTACAAATTGGCAGCCAATTTTTTTTTTTTAAAGTGTGGGTCTCAAGGAAACTGAACAGAATCATCATGTCAGATTGCAAATTAAGTCTAATCTAACTCTTTTGCCAGCGAGGATCGCCATCGTGACTCGCATAGGCTTTCTCTTCTTTTCATTTTTTTTCTTTATAATGTTTATAAATGGCTATCAGATAGACGGAGGTGGTGGCCTTTTATCTCAGACGAGGTCCTGGGCCTGGGCCTGGGCCTGGGCCTGGGCCTAGGCCTAGTCCTCTTCAATCGGGAGCATGAGCGCTCCAACAACTCGACCTTCAGCGCTTAGCATGTTATATGTTGCTCCTGCGTGAAAAGTGCCAGTGACTTCAAGAGGCACAACCTTGCGAATGGCTGCGAGCAGGTCATCAGGAACGCGCTCAGTGTACTTTCCCGTACCGAGCACGAGAAGATCGAGCGGTGGATTGAGGTGCTCAAGGATGGCCAAATGGTCAGGCGTGATGTCATCGAGAGTCTTGGCATTCCACGAGAGGAGCGTCTCTGGGAGAACCAAAACTGCACCTTCGACAAAATTGCCACTAATGTAAAAACCATTGTCCTCCATCGCTTCAATGGTGTTCATATTCTCCTCCATGTGTCCTTCGGAAACCTCGATGGCAAAGGCGTGGCGGTCGATGACGTTCTGGCCCTTGTCGGGATGCACGAGCTTGTCGATTTCTTCCTGCGTCATCTGGTCCGGGTGAATCTCATCGAGGGGCGAGAAGAATTTCTTGAACTCCGGTTTCTCCTCCGCGACGTCCGCGCTGTGGTCTGGGACGAGCCGCGCCGATCGTGGCCCTTTATTGCTCGTGCTGCCGTCGCCCCCGCTGCCGCCACCGCCAGAGGTCGCCATGGCTCGGCCCTGCTGACGTGCTAGGAGGCCACGACGCCCGCCAGTCAGCGTGAGCCGGGCCATGGATGCCCCGCTGCACGTGGCGCGCGCGCGCACTGCGCCCAGCATCTTTCGCCGCGCTCTCGTTGTTGTTGTTGTTGTTGTTGTCAGTCTGCTGACTCTGAGTCGAGAGCTTTGAGAGTGCGTGAAGCTTGAAGTGGCGTGCTATGAGTACAGACAGGCCGGGGGGGGGGGGAGGCGTCTATGAGATTGCTGGCGGGCGAAGCGAGGGCTAGCACGCCAAACAGGTCTCGATCGAGTTTGAGTCGGCGATCGAGGGCATAGAAGGGACAGTTTACGACTACATATACGCAGAGACGGACAAAATGAAAAGAGTGAATTTCGCGGTGCTTGTCTGTCGGAGGAAAGTGGTCCAAGAACTGATGATAAAGAAATGTTTTTTAGTTAGCTGCAGCTTGCAAAAAGTCGAGCTTCGTAGGTCCTTCGAGTTCGCGGCTCAAGGACTTGGCGAGAAAAGCGTTGGCACGCTGCATGGCACTCTCGTCCATGCTGTGCGGAATGCCAAGATGTGCCATGACAGCGAGGACGGCCTCGGTGGAAATGTTTCCTTTGGCATCCGGAATAAAGTTGCAACCTCCCGCGCCACCAATAGATGAGTCAATGTGCCGCACGCCGAGCTCGGCGCCAGCCATGACATTCTCGGCTGCACGGCTGTTGGCATTGTGCATGTGCAGCCCGAGACGTTCAATTGGAAAATGACGCGCGGCGCGTGTGACGAGTTGGTAAACGTGTTCCGGGTTGGTCTGCCCCAGCGTGTCGGCCAAGACGATGACCTCTGCATCCACACCCATGTACATGTCCACGACGCGAAGAACCACGTCCATGTCAACGATGCCCTCGAAGGGGCACTCGAAGGCAAGACTTGCGTAGCCTCGCACGCCAAAGCCGTCACTCGTCGCGCTTTGCGCGACCTTTTGCGTCATTGCCATGGCATCTTTCATGCTCATGCGAACGTTGGCTTTGCTATGGGATTCTGTGCAGCTCACCAAGCAAGTGATAAAGTCCAGAACAGCGGGACTGTCGGCGCCACGGGCCATGCCAGCCTTGCGAAAACTTTCGTAGCCGCGAAGGTTGGGAACGAGACCACCAAAACGCATGCCGCGGCCTTTAGCCGCCTTAGCCCACTCGGATTCCCGCAAAGCGTCGCAAAGATCTGCGGCGCCGGCCATTGCTGGAACGAGGTCCTCGCGAACGAAGGAACACACCTCGATGGCGCTCGGGTTGGACTCGGCGATGAGCTCCAAGAGCTGGATTTTCTGGTCCACGCTCAAGACGGTCTTTTCATTCTGAATGCCGTCTCGAGGCGTCACGTCGTACAGGTGTGCCGGTCCGTGGTCTTCCTTGGTGCCTCCTGCGGCCGACGTGGTCGTGGTCGATGTCGATGTCGATGCGGACGTCGGACCAACCTTATCGGTCGTAGCTGCGCTCAGCGAGCGCGTCTGGAGAGCCTTCCACGCGCGGCCTGCGCGGCCTGCCTTGCTCGCCAGCGACATCATCTTTCCGCTCCGTGTCCCTGCAATCTCGCCTCGAATCGGGTCTGCGCGCGCCCGCGCAGTGGCTTCGCAGTAGCCCTACCTCGGTGCGCCCTCGACCTCGTCCTTTATCCTTGCCCTCTTTCACTCACTTCACCCCTTCCTTCTCCCTTCACCTGCGAGAATCGGCGTCCGTCCGAGCCGTGCCTCCTGGGCGACCTTTGGCTCGGCCTTTCCGCGCTGCTGCTGCTCTGTTCTGCTCGCGCGAGGCCGCTGCGGCGCGGCTGCTGCAGAGACCCATCGTCTGTCTCGCCGCGTCGCCGCGCGAGCGACTTGCGCAGCGAGGTCGCGGAGGACCTGGGAGCGAGAGCACACCGTTCACAGAGTATACGATGAAGGGGAGAAGTATGGCAGAAGCCAAATGGCCGTTGACGACCCAATTTGGGACGCCAAGACTCAGACGCCGCGGAGGCGAACTCGCTCGGAGGCGAGGAGGACGAGGACGAGGTCGAGAACGAGGCAGAGAACGAAAGCGTCGAGAAGAAGGAAGCGGAACTCCGATTGGTCGTGAGCCGTGGAAACAAGGATAGATTGAGAGAGAGAGAGAGAGAGTGTAGACGTGGGTGGAACTCTGGAAACGAAACAGCCAGCTCCTACGTTTCCTTGCGAGTGATTGCGATTGCGATTGCGATTGCGATAGCGAGTCCGGGGGCAATTGCGATTGAGAGTCCAAGTGCAGCCGCGAGGAGATAAACGCAAGACGGGCAGATACGGAACGTGTAGCACAAGACTCAACCCAACAAAGCAAAAAGCAGCCAGCAAAAACCTCACAAGTCAGAAAGCCAAAAATGAACATAAATGGGGGCCGCGCGGGCGGCAACTTCAGAAACAAGGCCGTGAGTGCTGCACCATCATCTGTGACAAGAGCAATGCTTGAAGGAGATGACGGCGGTACTGATGCGGTTCAGACAAAGCGCTCGACAATTGCTGGTCCAATGGAATCAACGGACAATGGTGAGAATGGTGGGAGACCAGGAACTCCTCCTCTCAAATCTCCTTCTCCCAAGACGCAGGAGGAACGGCATGATGCTGTGTTTGGCAAGGGTCCGGAAACAAAGGCGGAGATGATTCTGAAAAAATGGCTTGGCGTACCGACGAAAGCGGCCGAGTCGTCGGGCAAGGTCAATGGGGACGGCGCTATTGATTCCATGAACCAATCCATTGGCAAACCGAGCCGTGTCAACAAAACCATTCGCAAGTGGCAGAAACGAGCCATGTACGGCAAAGTTGAGCGCGCTACCGGTCTTCACATCGACGAGGATTACAAGACCTGGTACATTGACCAGCGAGACCGCTTTCGTGTGCAGCTGCCCGAAGCGCTTCGATCTGCTGTCGCTGAAGAAGCCCTAGCAATATTGAAGCCGATGTGTGCTCGCTACGAGAAGCTGCTTGGCCCGGACGATGAGCTTGTGCAACAGGCCAACCTTCGTCGCACCAAGATTGAGCAAGAATTGAGCGGAATGGGCCAGGATTTGCGTAAAGTATTGCGGTCTCAATCTCGAGGCGTTTCGCTTCGCACGCTTGGCTTTGCCAACAACAATCAGCAAAACAAGGAAAACAATAAATGAGCAAGCCTTTTCGTCATCGCAAGCACTCTGCGCGCTCTTTCGATCATTTCGATCGTCGCGACACCCACGTAATTTCACCTTCCGCCTGCACCTCTGCAGCCCCACCCACTTTTCAAAATACGATCATGAACAAAACGAGACGCGGCCCCCAAGTAGGCCCCACCACAGGGAATGAAACCAGTTTAAAGCAAATGAAAACCAAACGAAAAGACGAGACCCCCACCGTCGCAATGTTGACAAAAAAACAATATCTCTTTCTACAGGACGAGGCTCTCTAGCACGCGTGATGCAACTTTTTGACATACAAAGGTCCACCCAAGTACAGAAAGGGAGCCAGCGCTGTATGAAGGGAGCGCGAAGATCCGGCCCAAAGGCCACAGCCAACCGCTTTCGACCTCGAGGAGCGGCGCCGCCGGTAGACTTGACTCGTAGAAAAAGTACAGCGCCGCCCACAGGACCTGCTGGCGCAGACCGAGAATTTGGGCGGCGCGCTTACGCCACGAGGCTTGCGCCGTCAACGTGCGCGCTTCTGCCATCTTCAAAGCCTCGCGTTCCTTGGCTGCCGCTTGACGCTTAAGCTTGGCCCACTTCATAAAGGTGCTTGGAAGATTGTATTCTTTTGCCTCGGCCTCTAGTCGCGCAACCTCGCGTTGCAATGCTTTTTCCTCCTCGGTGGCCCGCTGTTCAATGATATACCTACAAGTCATGTGCGCACGGATGAATGGATGGATTGATACATTCGCTCCATCATTCGTTAGCCTCGACTGTGTTTCCAAAACTTGGGCCTCCGACTTTTACCTTTGGAAAAATCTTCAGCGAACTCAATTCTCCTTAATCTTCATCGTTCATCTCGAGCTTTGCAGCTTTGCAACTTTGCAGCAGCAGCGCGCGAAAGCATGACAAAGAAAAGTAGAGTTTGCCTGCCTGCCTGCCTGCCTGTCTGCCTACAAAAGCCAAACCTCCACTTGTTCTCTCTTACCTCTTGGCCGCCACGGCCACGATCTCCACGACCACCGTGATCACCAGTACCGTGAGCACGGCCTGCGCCTGCAGGACGTGCCGCACCTCCGCGCCCTCCATCAGGAGCGCGTCCATCGTCTCCCGCGCGCTTTGCTTTCTTGTGCTCTGCTTTCGCGCTCTGGAACAAGCAAGCGCGCGGGGAGCACCAATGTGCCACTTGCTGCCGTCCTGCAAGAGCGACAAAAGTGCTGGCAAGCGCAGGGCACCAGAATAGGGGCACCAGATCTGCGCCGAAACCTGCGGCGCAGAGCGCGAAGGCGAGACGCGCGGAGTCTGCGAGCGGCGAGCGGCGACGCGTGCGCGCGTGCGAGCGGCAGCGCGCGGAGGAAAAGGGGGCGGCCGGCGCGACGCCCGGCGCAGTAGCGCGGCGCTTCAGCGCTTTTACTGGGTCAGAGCGCGCGGCGAGCGCGCACGCACAGCACAGCACAGCACAGAAAGGCGACTAGGGCGAGAACAATGCTGGGCGCTGCACGGACGCAGACGCTTGCGCTGCGAGGCGCGGCGAAGCGGACGGTGGGCGCGGCGACTGCGGCCTGCGCACTCGAGGGACACGCCTCTCCGACGTCGCTGCTGACGAGCGGTGGCAGAGTCTCGGGCCATGAACAGAGGCGGAGCAACTTTACTGTCATTCGCGGCAAGGTGCGCCCTGGCTTTCAGGACTATCCCCGCCGAACGGGAGTTCTTGCCATGAAGATTGGCATGCTCCCCGACTGGGACGACCACGGCCGAAGACTAGGTCTGACGGTACTTCAGATCCAGGGCTGCTACGTCGTAGAACAAAAGTTTGACGAGGCCACGGGGTATCATGGTCTTGTTCTCGGCGCTGGCGACACCAAGGCCAAGCACATTAACAAACCGCAGCAGGGCGTGTACGAGAAGGCCGGGCTTCCCCTCCGCAGGCACATGGGCGAGTTTGATGTCGATGAGGAGTGCCTCCTTCCCGTTGGCACAGAGCTCACGGCAAGGCACTTTGTGCCGGGCCAATATGTCGACGTTCAGGCCAAGAGCATCGGCAAGGGCACCCAGGGTGTCATGCGCCGCTGGGGATTCAAGGGTCAGCCCGCATCACACGGTACCTCACTCTCGCACAGGTCTCCCGGTTCCATTGGTGTCACGGGTATGAGCCGTGTTTGGAAGGGCAAAAAGATGGCCGGCAAGACGGGCAACAAGAAGCGTACGGTCTCAAGTTTGGCTGTCTTTAAGATTGACACCGAGCGGAATCTCCTCTATCTTTACGGCAACGTCCCGGGCAACAAGGGTGGCATCGTCCGCGTTCGCGATGCCTTTTTCAAGCCCAACCTGCTCTGGAACGGTGAGCAGACCGAATATCCCATGCCCACCTGGACTCCTCCCACTGACGAGGCTGCGCTCGAGGAGCTCGCTGCGGCCGACACCGTGCTCAAGGCGCCCCCGCTCAACTTTAACCCGCTTGAGCGCACCTTTGCTATTCGCGCCTAAATAAAAATATAAAAAAACTAACGCGCCCCTGAATTTGTCTTTTGCCCGACCTGTTGCTCATCACGGTTCAAATTTGCTTGCGGAGATACTTGGCGTCGTTGTGGCCGCCATTCTAAGTCCCGCGTTCAATGTATCTGCCTGGCTGAGCGAACATTTCTTGGCCATCCTTTGTTTGTTGCATGTTGTAAAGGAAGAGAAGCAAGAGAATGAGCGGAGCGGTCCCACTGATCCATCTTACGTGGTTCATGGTGGGGCAGCAAGAGTAAGAAACAGGACGATGAGCGGGCCGCCCCACTGGTTCAACTTCATGATAACGGTTGGCACCTTGCTTTAACTGACCGTCTTGCCATCTCTTGTGGCCATTCTCATTTTCGGCCCCCACCATATCTTTTATAGAAGGTCGAGCCATTCTGCAAACTGAAGAGATCGATCGCGGCGTGCCGGGCGTGCCGTGCAGTTGGCTGCGCGCCGCACCAAGGATGGAGCAGGAAGAACTGCGTGAGTTGGTGGAAGAGACCCAGAGGCAACTTGCGAGCGCGCGCGCGCAGCTGCGCAGCGTCGAAGAAGAGTTCCGCGAGGTCTCTGATCGAATCCAACGCGAACCCTCTCCAGACCTCGCTTTCGACGCGGCAGCTGCGCTCGACGCGGCACTCGATCCTCTTGCAGGCGAAACATACGAGACCACAAGGTTGGCGACGACCACAACATTTGCAAATGTGGAGACGGAGAATGCTTTTCGTCCGGCGTCTGGAGCCAAGATTGACGAGACTCCCTTGGGTCTTCTTAACGCCCGACTTCGCGCTTCGATTGGCCAGAGTGGCGATAGGGAAGGTCTTGCTGTTTGCCGGTCGCTGCACAGCCTACAAGCGAGTCGCGTGCGCCCATTGACGTCAGGAAACCGACGTGAGACTCTTGCGCTTGCAGAGCAAAGAGGTGATCGACATCCGTACCGAGTCACTATTTTTTCGGGCCCCAAGGCTTCGTTGACCTGCGTCTTTAATATTGACGCCTCGACAACCTTTCGTGTGCTTCTGCACCAAGTCCAAACGTTGTGGAAGCTAGAGTCTGCCGATGTTGCGCTCGAGGCGAACATTTCTCCAGATCGTGGATACTACACGCCATGGAGCTTTGGCAGTGACGAGGGCGTTCTGGAGCACCTCGAAAGACTGAAGTACGACACTAATCGCGGCATGGGACGAAGCAATATGAAAATTTCCGAATTCGCCACAGATATGTATTTACTTCCGCCACTTTACCTCGTCCTGCGCCGTCTATCGCGTCCTGGATCAGAGAGTTTGACTGGATCTGGAAAGGCTGTTGAAGGCATGACTCGGGAGGACGCCCAATCCATGGTGGACACTGGCGTACGTTTGCAGCTTTTGCGTCGTTTGTTTGCCGAGGAGGACGAAGAGACGGCGGCTCAGTACCAGATGATTTCTCAGAGAGGTGACGAGACCCCCGGCCTTATCACCTTTGAAGGCATGCAAAACATTGTACATGCATACTTTGAGGGATTTTTCTTTGATCGCGCTTCGCTCGGGGTACTTTTTGAGAATGAGGCCAAGCTTTTTCCCGTCGCGCGTGACGCGAGGGTCTCTGGTGCTGCTCACGGCTGTCATGGTATCAAGACCAAGCCAGTCGCAAGCCGGGAGAGATTCTACTCGCAGCTTTCGAGCACACAGACTTCACTCGCAACGACTCCTTTTCTCAAAAATCGATCTCTCTCTTCACATAGACGCAAAAGCTCCATGGCCGGAGGTCATGACTCTGCTTACAGCAGTGCAGAAGAAAGCGAAAGCAGCGACAGTGAGAGTGAAGTGAATTCTGTTCAGAAAAAGATCGACAAGAAGAGTGCTCCTGACGTCAATGATGACAACTATCGGATGCTCGAGTTCATTGACTTTGATGCCTGCGCACGCATTGTTCGCCATCTTAGTCCAGACGATGATACCAATCCAATGCGAACGCTTGCGCTCTCCGCGCTTGCAGCGTATGGCGTTACACCGGCGAAAGCAGAACCGATCGAGAGAACGCGTCACGCTGTATTTGACTCTTCCGGGGCGCTGAATCCGGGTCGGGTATTTGCGTGGATGCTCGAGTCTCGTGGCCACCAAACTGATCAGGACGAGATTGGGACAAGGCCGCAAGAGGACCAATTGGATGTAGAGACCCTTCACCAGGCCTTGCAGGGAGCCTTCGTTTTGGAGAAAGAGCTTGCGGAAGAATGGTGGATCTCTGATTTCCAGTGTGGGCCTGATCAGAGCATTGGAGAACGTGAGTTTGCCGCCGGCTGGACGTTCCTTCGAGATCGTCCCTGCCCTGTATCAAGTATGGGAAATGTGCTTGTCGGAGACCTTGTGCAGCGTGTACTTCTTGCCGCGGACCACGAAAGACTTGCACAAAGCACGGCTCCAGAAGCTGAGGCACGCGCCACCATTGATCGTGCGCGTTCAATGCTCAGCACAATCATGAGCCTGATCTTTCTTGGCCTCATTTACGCCGTTGTGTACCTTGAGGCGCAGCCTGACATCATGAACAGAGTCTCGCGACAATACATGCGCGAACTTTTGCGCTCAGACATGTACTGCTCGACATTCAATACCACTTCGAACGAGCTTTTGGAGGACTCAATTCCAACCGCATTTTCCGAGATTTCGAGGCCGGGTTGCGTCTGGGGGTTTGTCAAAGGGCCCTTGCAGGATCTTTACTACCTCCATGCATCTCGCGTGAAGAGGACGAGCAACAGCTCGGCTCAGAACCAAGCTGGGGAAGGTTTTTGGAAAACGCTCATGTATAATCGCTTCGTGCCCGAAATGGTGACACTTCGTCAACTTGCAGTAAAGAAATCCCGTTGCTCGGAGTATTACGGCCTCTTGGACCAGGATAGAGACTGTTACGGTCCATACAACACAGAGAATCGTCTCGAGGAAACGCTCGAATTCAATACGTCGCGTCTCCCGGATGACATTGACCCAGTGCTTTATGAGCCTGCAAGATTTTGGAAGAGCTCGAGTGAAAACAGCTTGATGGATTCGATCAAGGGGCAGTTTGCTATGTACGACGCCTCTGGATATGTATTTCAACTCGGCAAGCTGGACGGCGATGGCGACTTGACAGCGAGGATTGACGCGTCGATCGAGTCTTGGAATACGTCCGTAGAAAGTTTACACAGACTTGAATGGATTCAGCCCGGCATGCGCGCTTTCGTAATCAACATTGGGCTCATTAATCCGAATCTCAAGTTGTACACGAATCTCCAGATCCTCTTTGAGTTTGCCGATTCAGCCGTGGTTGCATCCACGCTTTCCTGCCTATCATTCGACGTGACGGTGAATGGATCGCGGCTCGTTCCTACAGTGCTGCGTGGTATCCTATTCTTTTTGCTCATCACTACGTTCATCGCTCAGACCGTCCTTGCCTACAAGCGCGAGCTCGTTGGCAACAGTGCAAACAGCTATACGAGCAGAGAGGCAACCGACGCAAATGTCGACGAAAACGAAGACAATATTGACGGCGAAGGCAAAGAGGAGGACGAGGACCACCGAATTCGTTTTTGTGTTGACTCCATGCATCGTGTGCTTGCGCACTGGTGGCAGATTGTGTATGAGTCTAAAGGTCTCGTCTTCGTTTGCGTAATCATCGTGTGGGTTGCGGCGTCGATTGGCTTTGCAAGCGCTTTTCGAAACAATGAGGTGCGCGAGATCTTTGCGCGAAACACGCCAACCGAAGCGTGGAATGGCGTACAATTGTGGCGAGAGTTTGTTCGCACCGCACATTTCGATTGTGTAACGCTCATACTGCTCACATGTCATGCAATTGGATCGCTACAGATCTCAACGCGGGTCTCACTCGCTCTCGTGCTTGTCAAGAAGGCAGCACCGTTTCTTGTTCTTCTCACGCTTGTCATGTATCTATTGCTCAGCGTGTTTGCATCATTTGTGCTCGCTGCAGGCTTTTCGATCGACGACGAGGTACTCCCTTTCGGCTCAACCTTTGTGCTCGCTCTCGCATCTGCAAACCACTTTGGCGTCCATCTTGATCTCTATGAGGATGGTCATTCGAAGGTGTCATTTGGACTATTTTTTGTGGTGTTGTGTTTCGATGGCTTCGTCATGTTACTGCTCGGCATCGCGACTGCTATTTTCCACTACTTTTACACTTTTCATGTACGTCCAGAATACGATGGTCTCTTCAAGGAGAGTCAGACGCACGTTGTGTGGAAAAGATGTGCAGGTAAATTGGTTGGGTGTTGCAGCAGTGGTGCAAATCTGTCTTCTTGGCGGACCCAGAGTCATGTGACAAGACCCACGCATGAAGAGCTTGCGTCAAGCCCCTCGCTCCGATCAAGAAGTTCTGAACAGCCTTTGGGTTTCGATAGTGAGAACGGAGTCCGCCAAGACCCTAATAATCTTAGCATGGAGTACAATGTCGACGATCTGGCGAGCGCAGACTTGCAAGGTGGTTGGTCGGGACCATTGGGCAAGAACCGAAGCTCTGTTATCGCGGACAATGACTTTTTTCGACCGGGCAGCTCGAGCGATCACGAACCGTCGCACACGCCTCAGGGTACTAGCGACGATGCTCGTTTCGCGTTCGGGAGCGAGTCGAAACAGGCCTCGATCGAGCTTGCGACCCGTTCACATGCCAAGGACTCATGATGTCTGCCTCCAGTATCGAATCACCCGCGGAGAGTCTCCAGCACACGCCGACGATCATCTGCTCTGTTATCGTGTGGTGGGAAAAAGAAATACTCGATTTCTTGACAGTGTCTGTGACTCAACCTATACTATCCAGGAATGGACAGACTAACACTTTCGGAGATCGCATCGAACGTTGTTGACGAAATTTGTCTGAAGCTATTTTCAACTTTAGCTGCATGTCTCAACAGTGCCTCTCAAAACGATACTTTCCTTCTTTGTCCACTGGGACGCACATCGTTAGCATCAACAGGTTCTCTCTTTTGATTCTTAAACCTTGTCTCGAATGTCCTTCTGCAGAAATTAAATGTTATCACCAAGAAAGAGAAATTCTACGTATCAGCGAGCGGAAAGTAAAAATGCGATTCGGAGCTAAAATACGTCGCAAGACAAGCAACAAGGATTTGCCGTCTCAGCCCTGAATCTTGCTCTTTCACAATACCAAAAGTGCGTGAACACAAAAATTTCCGTCGTTGACGTGAGGCTGTGAATTTTCCATCAGCAAACCGATTTCGTCGCAAATTCAACCTACATGGATGAGGACCTCGACGATTAATGATACAGTAAAGAAACAAACGAGCAAACACCGGCCTTGATGATCAGCGGCAGGATAATAAATGCATGAGTAGTACAACAGCCGCATCGAGGTGGGTGTCCGTCAAGACGTCATGGATCATCCACCTGCGAGTCGTAATCGCTTCATCTACGTAAAACTGTAGAAGAGGACGAAGCTCGCAGACCAAGCACCAAAGCCGGAACACTTGGCGCGCGGGCAGCAGGCGCGTGCGCGTGCGCGTGCAGGGGAGGGGTGGGCAGTGATACGGGCGCAGAGAGCGCAGCGGGTGACGCAGTTCCGCGCAGGGCGAGAGGCGCAGCCGTGCTTCACGAGAAGGGAAAAAGGCCGCAGCGGTGATCGCGATCTTGGCTACACGCACTCACACTCTCTTTCGTCCCGAGCAGCGAGCGAGGCTCGTCGGAGCGCGGTCGCGGACGCAAACGTAGGCGCGGGCAGCGGGCGAAAAGAGGGAGAACGCGCGAGAGAAAAAACCAAGGCACGATGATGTTCAACGGCATGGGTTTCGGGAACTTTGGGGCACCACAGGGCCCGTTCCAGGAGACGTACAGGTGCCTGCCGATCTCGTTTAGCGACAAGGAAGACAAGGAGAATGGCGACAAGATTATCCTGCCAACATCTGCATTTGAAACGCTTGCACGCATGACGATCACGTACCCGATGCAGTTCGAGCTGCGAAACGACGAGTACTGCGACATTTCCGAAGGCGACGAAACAAGGATTCCACGCACGCATGTGGGCGTGCTCGAGTTCACAGCGCCCGAGGGCCGTTGCTACGTGCCGTACTGGATCATGCAGAACCTGTTTGTGCAGGAGGGGGGCTATCTGACGGTGAAGAATGTGACGCTGCCGCTTGCGCAATTTATCAAGTTTCGACCACAGTCCGTTGACTTTCTGGACATTTCGAACCCGAAGGCGGTGCTCGAGAGCACGCTGCGCAACTTTTCGTGCGTCACCAAGGAAGACACAATCTGCTTGCCGTACAATGGCAAAAAGTACTACCTGGATGTTGTGGATGTCAAACCCAAGGATGCCTGCTCGATCGTGGAGGCGGACGTCAAGGTTGATTTCGAGGCGCCCCCGGGCTACCAGGAACCCGGCGCAGCGGCAGCGCAAGCGACAGCAGAAGCCGCCTTGGCTGCCGCAGCAGCCGCTGCTGCATCGGGGGCTGGGGCCGAGGGTGCCAAGGCCGGAGATGCAAGCGCGGCTTCTGAAAAGGAGGGCGCGGGCTCGTCCACGAGCGTCTCGAGCGAGAGATCATCCGATTTTCTCGCACAGCTTGCACGCGCAAGAGAGCTTCGCATGAAAGAGCTGGATGCGCAGAAATCCTCGTACGTAGCGTTTTCAGGTACGGGACAGCGTGTCGACGGCAAGCGGAAACCGGCGCCCCAGCAAGAAAACGGAGATGGCAAGTCTGGAACGAGCACGAGCGCGAGCGGCCCGGTTGCGCAACCTTTGGCGTCCGCGCGAAAGGGCAAGTGGAAGTCCAAGAACAAGGGATCATCTTTTCAGGGCCAGGGAAGGTCTTTGGCAGATTAGGAAAGGCAAGGACTGCTGCATGGATGCGATGAGTGGTCGAGGGCCAGAAAGAAAGGACAAGAGAAGAGTTTGTGGATTCTGGCCTGTTCAGATGTCTTTTCTCACTTAACTTTTATTCATTCCCGGGCAGCTTGTTGTTTCATTCACACTTTTCATTTAGCTTTGGCGTTAGATTGTAAATCAAGAGAAAGAAGGAGAAATTGGAGCGCTTCTCCACGACGTTTTTTTGATTTTGAAAAGGTTGTTGTGTTTACCAGGAAGGCAAAGAGGAAAAAGGGGTTCAGCAATTATGAATTTACAAAGCTGCAGTCCCGCCGGCGGGCGGGACCTGTAATTTTTTTTCATGTTCTCGTGTGGAGGTGGTTAAAAAAAAAGATGCTATACAGAAAGGGGGTGGGTTTGTGGGGGAGTGAGTGTTGTTATCTACACAATGACGCGAGACGCAAGCCAGAAACAAGGTACAGGAGAGATTACAGACCTGCATATCCGCGTCTGCTTCCCGCGTCCGCCGCTAAAGGCGACGCAGAGGACAAAGAGGGGGTTGGCTGCTACCTAGGTCTCTCACAACCTTATGTGGCATGTGTACATGCACTTGCTTCTATTCTTTCACAAACAGGGCCTACACAGCCGAGTGATGAAAAGATGTCTGGCCTTGCAAATTCGCGAGGCGAGGATTGGTCGAAGTCGCGAAGCGACCGCCACTAGCATAGGGCGGAACGCCCGTTGCACCGCCGTAGACGGCGTCAAAGTCAGGATTTTCGGCAAAACCGACCTCCATGACCTTGCTGTCGCCTGCTCCTGGACCCTTTTTGCCATTCTTGGCCACTGCAAACTTGTCCGATTTAAGTGCCTTGCGACGGCGGTAAAATGCAAAGGCCACAGCGGCAATGGACAGCACGGCAAAAGCGCCGACGCCAGCAATGATGAAGATCATCATGTTGTTTGACTCTGAATCCGACTCGGTATCTTCATCATCATCAGGGCCATTAAAACCGCCTCCCGTTGCAGAGGTACTGTAGGGATCCCTGTTGTCATCGCCAAAATCACGCGTCGGGTACGGCGTTGGGAACCGCGTAGGGTACTCCGTTTCCCCTGTGAAAGGCGAGGGAGCTGGCGTGGATGATGCCACGACCGAGGAGCCACTGGATGGAGTCGGCGCCGACGAAGGGCTCGGGGTCACGACTTGTGCGCTACAATCTTGGGAAGTGGTGGAATATGTAAAGGTCATGGTATCTGCGCTCGCAGAAAAGTCGGAAAGGATATGGCCGGAGCACACACCATCTTCAATGAGGTAGTACGAATTGAGAGAGGGTGTCGAGGTGTCCGAAAGTGCGGCGCGGCCCTTGAACCACCAGTCGGCGGCTTCTCCAGTGTTTGTGTTCTTTTCGAGGTCGTAGTTGCCATCCGCCTGGATGACCGCGACCATGTAATGGTATGTAGGCCAATTGTCGTCACCCGGATAGGATACGAAGCTGTTGGAGGTGATTTTGGTGTCACAATGGTAAATGAGAAGCCCGCCCTGGAGGAGGGCGTCAAACCCCTTGGCCTGGCGGTTTTCAATGAGAATGTAGTCCTTTTGCTGAGAACCAGACGCGTCATAGTAGTTGATCCTGTAGACGGAGTCGTCGCCACCATCCTGCGCGGCGGTGATCGAATAGGTGCCCTCGTCCGTGATGACAATCGGGTCAACGACGCCGAGCTGCACCTTTGTCCAGGCAGACATGCTTGGCGGGTAGCGCTGGGAGCCATCGATGCCCCATGCGTCAGACATGAGGCCGTAGCGGCCAATGCCCTTGGAGGCGCTGGTCGTATCGTAGAGATCAGGAACACCGAAAAAGTGTGTCATTTCATGGGAGATGACGCCGATGCGGGAGATGTCGTTACCGGAAGATCCCCAGCGACCCGGGTTTGCGGCGTACTTGGAAACCTTGACGTCATCATCCGAGTAATAGGAGGGCGACAGACGCCACTTGTGGCTCCATATGCGCTGACTGCTGGAGCTGCCGCCAGTCTCCGCGCCGTGACCACTGTGGATGACGGTGAAAATGTCGACCTTGCCGTCATCGTCGAGGTCAAAGTCTTTGAAGACGATTCCGAGCGTGTCCTCCGCGTAGGAGAGCGCCTCGGAAATGCCGTCTCTGAATTGCGCGCTGCTGCAGAGTCCATTACAGGACACACTTTCATCACCGGCGGCCTCGAGTTCGGTCATGTCGATATCGATCCACCCGATGATGGTGCTCGTGATTTTAATTTTGCTGTGGAAATTGTTTTCAAAAAAGTCGGAGACGGAGCCGGTGGGACAAATGTCCTCGTCAGCGCCGTCATTGTTGAAGAGAACGTCGTATTCTTCTGCAGTGGGGAGGTCGACGTTTTTGTGGTCACTGAAGCGGATGAGCAAGACCATGTTGTGCATTTCCGTGACGCTGGACAGCGCGCGGCGGCGGTCGTCGTCGTTGTCAATGTCAGACATTTGTGCGAAGAGCGAGTCGTCATCGTCGTTGGCCCGTTCCTCTTCGCTAGGGACGGGGTTTGGCATCGGGGGTGGTTTGGACTCGTCGACCTCGTTTCCTGGCCGACCGGCGTCAAAGGATGCCGGTGTGCGCTGTGTGCAGTTGAGTCTCGTCTCGGAGCAGACCATGCCGAGCTCATCATCCTCCTCGCCAAAGACGTAATAGACCTCTTCTGTTTCGTTGTTTCTTCGCTGGCAGAGCGCAAACATGCCTCTGTACGTCCAGGTATGCGAGAAGGGGGTTCCGACCAGCTTCACGCACGCCGTCTCCCCGCACGAGCCCGGCAGCTCGTAGTCGAGGCACGCCCCCTGTGCCGGCATCGCCCGCGTCGGTGCCGCGAGTACTGCGAGGACTGTGGCCACGAGCGCCGCCATGGCGCATCGCCTCTTCTGCTGGGCCGCCATGCTGCAAGCAAGCTAGCTAGCTAGCCAGCTATCTAAGCTAGATAGCTAGCCGCCTGTCTGCAGGCGCGACCAAGCACGAGCTAGCGATCGAGCGAGCGAGCGAAGCGCCGAGCAGCGCCTTCGTTCGTTCGTTCGTTCGCGATTTGCTTTTGCTGGTTGTCTGGGTGGGTCGCGTCCTGGCTCTACCAAAGGTAGATTGGCAAAAAGAACGCCGCGCGAGCGCGTGAACCTGAATAGAACGCGCAGTCCCGCTCCCCGCTCCCCGCTCTGCTGCGTTACGATTCCCTGCGCTACCTTGCGCTGGCGATGCGAGGCAGCGCGTCCTCTTCGAAGCAAGCCAGCCAGCCAGCCAGTCAGCCACCAGCGTCGAACAGCGTGGCGACCTGCTCTCGACTCCGAGCCTGCGGTGCGCGCGGTTGCCTCTTTGCCTCCCACGCGGCGCGGCCTGACGCGCAAAATTCGCGACAATACTTGTCATTTTTATTTTTATTTTTTTTCTCGTTGGAAGGTTTTCCACGCGGCTTCGAGGCGGCGAAATTTAACAGACCCAGTGCGCTTGCCGGGGGGGGTAGCATGGAGAGGAGGGGGGTAGGAAAAAATGGGCGCACAGCGAGGCACAGCATGAAAAAAACGACCAAGTACACCCTCTGTAGCAAGGGTGAAAAATGAGTCGATCATCAAAAATATGACGAAGGCCGCCCTCTGTGGCAAGAGTGTAGAATGGCTCCAATCCCTGCAGTAAAGGGGTGGAGAGGAAAATGAGCCCAAAATTCGACAAAGTCCAACTGATGTAGTGAAGGGTCGTACAAAGACACTGCAAATGCAAGAAGGAAACGTTTGTACACAAATGATTTCGTTTAAGCAGTTTCGGAAGTGGTAGCACGGCTCATAAGAACTACCTTTACGGGTCTTGAAAAGCGTTCTCGCCATCCTTGCGTCTTCTGCTTGAGATGCTCGTACGATCTGTAAACGGTGTCTTCCACACTGTATAAGGAGTCTCCGAAACCAATCTTGTTGCGAATTGTATCATCGGTGATGGGATCCTTACGTGTCACACGCATCTCTTGATCAAGACAGTCGAAGAACTCCTTAAAGTTGACGGTCAGTGCCATTTGTCTGCCTGCATACTCGAGCCCAAAGCCAACATTCGTCTNTCCAGGCGCTGCCTGCCTTCTTGTTCTTCTTTCTTTCTTTCTTTCTTTCTTTCTTTCTTTCTTTCTTCCTTCCTTCCCTTTGCATTCGATTGATGTGGCTGCGCGTGCGTCGAAGGAAAGAAAGGAAAGGAAAGCAGGAGGCCCGCAGCCGGCGCCAAGCCCGCCGCGCGTGTGCACGTGCTGCTGCTGACTTGTGCACAAGGACGAGCCCGCCGGCCGCAGTGGCCGTAGCCGCTCGCTCGCTCGCGCGCTCTCGCGTCGGCCCCGCGCGAGCCTGGCGGGAGCGGGAGCGGCGAGGGGTTTCGGGCTGGAAAGGGGGGTGGAGGGACCGAGGGAGGGGGTGCAGGAGAAGGAGGTAGGGCTGGCGCTCTTTTTTTTTTTCTTTCCTTCTTCCCCAAGGACTCGAGGCTTCCACTCTTCTGTTCTGTTTCCAGACGCGCTTCCCCGAGACGCCGCGGCGTGGCGAGGCGGCCTGCAAAAACTCGACAGAGTTCCAGCTCAGCTCCTGCCCGCTACGGTTGGCTGCCATCCCATCGCAGACGGCCAGCCGGCCGGCACGCCGACCTGGCCCAACCCGAAGAAGCCGGCTGTCTTCAAGTTCCTGGGCCGGGTCCTCGCGCCCACGCTGAGTCGTGGTCGGTCCCTAGCCCCCGCCCACCGCCTCCCTAGCACACACACGCTCACACATACACACGCAAACCAGAGCATGACCTAACGCTCCTGCTGCGCCGCCGCGCGGAAGGAAGCCGGAGGGTCGGCGAGAAGCTCGGCGCGGCTCGCCCGCTCTCCGGGGCGCGCATCAGCCAGCGTCGCGGCGATGTGCCTCGCCGCAGCTCGATCGCTCGCGGCCGCTGCCGCAGCTGCGGCTAGGCCCTCCGCAGGCGCTCGATTGGCGCCGCCGCCGGCCTCTGCCGGCAATGCCGAAGAAGGAAAGGGAGAAAGGTGGGCCGGCCCAACCAACCAACCACCGGCCCAGCGTTTCCGGCGCCGCCACCTGGATTTCTAGGAGCACCGGCCGGGTGTTCTGGGCCAGACAGGGGACGCTGCGGTATCGCGCGGCACGGCCTGCCGGCCGGCCGGCCAGCCTGCGCAGGAGCGGAGCGGAGCGGAGCGGAGCGGAGCGGAGCGGAGGGCCGTAGGCGGACGGGCGGGCGGGAAGGCAGGCCGGAGCGGCGCGAGGGGCCGAGCGAGAGCGCGAGCGAGGCAGCGAGGAGGGCCTCTTGGGAGCCGACAAAATGAAAGATGAGAGCGAGGCGAGAGAACGGCAAAGAGAACGGGCTCATCAGAGGTGGGCGTAGGGGCGATCCGGTGGGAGGTGCTAGGGTGCAGCTACAAGAACACGGTCGCGGCTTGCGGGCACGTGCACAGAACACGCCTTGCTGCACAGAGAAATCGAGTGCGGCGGATTGGAACGGAACCGCGCAAGAATATGGCCGGGGCAGGGGGACATGATGGCCGAGTCAGTGGAGCGAGCGTCCGAAGCGCTAAAAAAGAAAAAGGAAAAAAAAAGGACGACGTCGCGACAGCAGCGACAGCGGCCTCGTTCTGCGCACGGCCAACCCGCACCGTGACGTGACGAGCTGAGCTATTCAGTGGCGTCGCGACGAATGCTGTGGCTGTAGCACGTGCTGGTATGCATTGCTGGCTAAGGACAGAGCGGAGGCGTGGAAGGTGTCTGAGATGGAAAGTCTTGGCTTTTTGGCCCCGATTCGACCTCCGAAAAAGGGTTGTTCGGCAGGGCACGTGCCATCCGCAGGTGCACGTGGCATCACCGGCGCGCGTGTCGCGCTGCTGCGACCAATGCAAATCGTGTCGAGGATGGCATGCCGCAGAGACGGGCGGCTGCGGAGAGCACAACAGGGCTGGCTGCCAGCGGCAGCGGTGCGGCGAATAACAATGCGCGAGAGTTTGCGGCAGCCAGGGCACGCGCCCTCGTGCCGGCTCGGACCGTCGGGGGGTAGACAAGTCTGTACGCGCGCCGACGGATGAGTCCTCGCTGCCGCAGCCGCAGCGACACTGCGACAGCGACAGCGACGTAAGGTAGGACGCTGGCGCATGCACATAGACGCTCTTTCATCGACATCGGCCAGAACCTGGCTCAGGCAAAAGCATGTGCAGGGCTGGCTGTGTCCTGTCGCTGGCAAATTGGCACGACATTTCAGACTCTCCTCGCACTGGCGGCTGCGGGCTGCAGTGGCAGCTGGCACGTGGCTGATCCATGAAAGAGTGGACAAGGAGTGCACAAGGAGTTCGCAGCAGCCAGCTGCAGCTGCAGCCACAGGCCATGGCAGCCGCCGACTCTCTGGGCAGGTGTATTTTGCTGGTCACAGCCACCGCCAATCGACACGCCGCCACGATGAAGATCATGTTTTATCAAGATTGACCAAACTGCACGGCTGTTCTACCTCTGGAAACGGATGTGCAGCGCAAAAATGAATGAATAGTGTTATCCGCCAGCAGGATTGCAGATAGTAGCTCGAGGTGCGATGTAGAAGTAAAATATGAGCTAGCTAGCGCAAGCTCTTGCGACGAGCGATGAGGGCCACAAGCGCGATGAGCAAGACGCCAAGCTGGCGAGGCGAGGCACCCGTAGACTTGGTCAGCGAGCGCATGAGGCCAGAGGGAAGCGTAAATACCAAAATAAAGAGACCGCCATTGGCGAGAATGCGCAACCATCCGAGCAAGGTAACCTTTTCAATCTGGGCCGCCTTCTCATCGGGACGGACCGGGTCCCATTCCGTAACGCCTTCGCGTGAGAGCGCGCGATAGACCGAGTAAATACCGTGTGGGCTGATACGGGCCATCTTGTCCCAGAGAATGGCGTCGTAGCCAACAATAATGCGCGTCTGGTCGTTCGCGACACCGTCAAGGATCCAGGCCGCCGCCTCCGAAGCTGGCATGCCCGGGATCTTGTCGAAATCGCTCGCGACCCGAGTGTCCTTGCCTGAGGCGTCCTTGCCATATTCCGAGTTCCGTACAATGTTGGTCCGAATGAAACCTGGATGCACGCACGCTACCTTGACGTGCGGGGCCTTGGCGTACGTCTCTGTGAGAAGCGCTTCCGTGAGACCACGCACCGCAAACTTGGACACCGTGTAGCAGCCCTGCTCTGGCCACGTCCAGTAGCTGTTTACCGAGCACGTGACAACCACATACCCCTTGTCTTGGCGCACAATGTGCGGCAGGAAAACGCGAATCGAGTGCAGCACACCAAAGTAATCCACGTCAAAGCAATTGTCCCATTCGCGCTCCTTTTTGGCAACATGCTCCTCCGAGGCGTCGTCGCCGTGGATGAGCGGGCCATGCGCGAATATTCCAGCGTTGGCAAACAAAAGGTTGATCCTGTTCTCGTTCTCCGCAAGAATCTCTTTGGCGAAGCGTTGCAGGGCTGCACGGTCCGTCACGTCCACCTTGCGTCCCATGACCCGCACGCCCTGCGACTTTGCTGCATTGGCGCGCTCAATGGTTTCTTTGATGCTCGCCTCCGACACGTCGCAAAAGGCTACGTGGCATCCGGCCTCGGCCAGCTGTACGACCATCTCCTGGCCCATCCCGGACCCGCCTCCCGTGATCACCGCGACGAGACCCTCGACCTTCATGGCGGCCGCTGTTGATCACCTTTACCTTTTCTCGTTTCGTCTTGGCTCTTTTTATCTTTTTACCTCTTCCCCCCTCTTGTACAACAACTCGCTCTTGCTATCGTCGTCGTCGTCGTCGTTGTCGTTGGGGTCGTTGAGTCGTTGAGATGAGAAGCTCCGGACCTTGGTCTGAGTTTGCGGGCAACTTGATAGATTCTTCGCTTTTGCGGGTTTGCTGACCCAGCCAGACCTGGTGCTGCTTCCTCCTTTTGCGGCTTTCACGAACGAACCCCGGCAGTGCAGCCAGCTACTCATCCGACAAAGTGGGTCCCGCAATGGGTATCCTGCACCCGCCGCGACCCCAGGGCGGCGGACTGGACGCGACGGGGCGGGCATCTATCTTCATTCGCGGAGGAACGGCCGCGACGTAGTTTTCGCCAGGAAGGCATAGGCGCGCCGCAGCGGGCGGCAGAACGGCAGCGTCCTGGCTAGATCGAGGAGCCGCCGCTCAAGGTCCAGGTCGAGCTCACAAACTCCGCTCTCTTCGTTGACGCATTGCCCGCCTGCCAACTATAGGTCTACTAGTAATCCAGGTCTACTGGAAGAGAAGATGCTGCAGTTTTTACTCACGAAGATACACGCGGCCAGGTGGGCGACCGTGGAGCGAAATGCGAATGCTTGCGAGGGTAAGAGACGCCAGGACCATGGTATTCAACAGGTCATGGCGATGTGGCCGGTCAAAGGCGCGAACCCCTCGCCGACTGTGACAATTGGGACTGCCAGATGATGAAAGAATGAGAATATCTTCAGCGAGCGCAAATATTGGCGCGGCACAGAGGCCTCAGGCTGGCTACAATTGGTGAGTGAATAGTTGTGGACTTGCTTACTTGGTATGTATCTAGTGTAAAAGCGACAAAGAAGAACGAAATGCATCATATCAAATCAAATACGGGAGCGCGAGGAGCGCTGGAGCTTGACGAGCGCGAGAATGGCAGAAAGGGTAAGAACCTGCGATGCCGAAGCGCCCGTAAGCTGGCGAATCAAGTTCATGGCCGTGGCGGGAGCGCTAAAGATAAGGAAAAAGAGGCCACCGTCCTTGAGGAAGCGCAACCAGCCGAGCAAGGAAACCTTCTTGGCCTGGACAATGTTCTCAGAAGCACGAGTCGGGTCCCACTGGGCAATGCCCTCCCGGCCGAGAGCGCCAAAGACCTTGTACCCGCCGTGGGGGCTGAGACGGTTCATCTTGTCCCAAAGCACAGCGTCATAGCCGACGAGAATACGCGTGTGGTCACGAGCGACGCCGTCGAGGATCCACTCGGCGGCCTCCGCAGACGAGAGACCCGCAATTTTGTCAAAGTCGCCGGTAATGTCCGAAGTCTTGCCCTCCTTGTTCTTGGCAAAGGTCGAATTGCGCACGATGTTCGTACGTACGCCACCAGGGTGCACACACGCCACTTGGACGTGCGGGGCCTTGGCATACGTTTCGACGAGGAGAGACTCGGTCAAGCCGCGAACGCCAAACTTGGCGGCCGTGTAGCAGCTGTGCTCGGGCCACGTCCAAAAGCCATTCACAGAGCTCGTCACCACAACGTAGCCCTTGTCTTGGCGCACAATATGCGGGAGAAACGCGCGGAGTGTGTACAGCACGCCAAAAAAGTCGATCTCGAAGCAACGGTCCCACTCGCGCTCCTTGCTGGCAATCTGCTCGGCCGTCGCGTTGGCGTCGTGAATGAGCGGGCCGTGCGAGGCGATACCTGCATTGGCAAACAACAAGTGGAGCTTGTCGTTGTTCTTGGACACGACCTCCTCTGCGAAGCGCTGGAGGCCTTCCCGGTCCGTCACGTCGACCTTGCCGCCCATGACGCGAATTCCCTTGCGCGCCGTGGCCTCGGCGAGCTTGACAGTCTCGTCAATGCCGGCTTGCGAGACGTCGCAGAACGCGACGTGGCAGCCAGCCTTGGCCAGCTGCACCACGAGGTCCCGGCCCATGCCGGACCCGCCGCCCGTCACCATTGCTACAAGACCTTCGACCTTCATGCTTGCGTGTCTTTGCTCTAGATCCCCAATCAATAACACACCAACTCAATACGACTCTTCCTCTGCGTGCTCTTCCGGTCCAGGTCCTGCTCCGGGTCGTTCTGGTTTTGCTACGCTCGCCCGCCCGCCCGCCCGAATTGCGCGCTCCACCTCCCTGGCATACATACATACAGACTGCTGGCCAGGCGGGCTCGCAGGCAGGCAGGCAGGCAGGCGCCTTCCTGCGCATTCGAGACGGGGCTGCTCCAGGGCGCCCTCGCCGCGCTCGCGCGCACTTTCGCAAGCCGAAGGCGCCCTCGCCCTCGTTCGCGCCAGGCTACGCCTTCATGCGCTCGCGCTGCACTATCTATACTACACTGTTTGCCGCGTGCCGCTCCATCCTACCTTCAGCTCCTACTGCCTAGTAGAGCGACGGTATTGGCGCACACCGCTGGGACGCAGTCCCCGCGCGCACCCCCTTCCTTCCCCTAAACTGTCGATCTCTCGCTCGCCGTGAATACGAAGAGCTACGCAGCGGTGCGTTACAGCTGGCAGGCAAGCGGTGTATGCAGTGCTACATCACAGCTGGCAGGCAAGCGGTATGGCTTTTCAACTTCTTACTGTATATTTATCTTTTGTCCGGGCCTTTCAGGGTTTAGCTCTTACCTTAGGCTGCAAGGTGCAGAGACATGCGCGGAAGCTTCGCAAAGGCAGCGTCAAGGCGCGTAGCGTGCTGATAAAAGGCGTCAAATAAAACGCTTTGCAAGTCCGCGGGACGATACACGTCAAACTCACCGTCATCATCAACTTCTTCATCACTGAACCGGATCAGCTTGGAATGAGGTCGCGCACTTGACCCTTCCGTGTCCAAAATCGTTGGATGCGCTGCCAGCGCCGAAGCAGTAATGCTGTCGCTCGCCACCAGCACGACGGCGTAGATGTGCTTGGTAAGCTTTTCCTTTGCGCTCTCGACCGTTCTAACGATATCGACATGATAGTCTGCGAAACGCACGTCTTTGATGGCCGCACCAAGGCAAGTATCCTTTTCGACCACCAAGATCCGTCGCAGGCTTGTTGCGATCCAATCAAAGCCGATCTCGTCACATTGAACCGCCTCGTCGGGGTAGTACCCCTTCAGCTCTTTAAAAAGACGCTCGCGATACGTCACAAAGTAAGGCTCCACTGTACATGCGACAAAGTCCTTCTCCTGGAACGACATCTCCGATCTCTCCTCGCGCAGCTTGGCGAAGCCTATCCAGCTGAACGACAAGATCTTGAACACGTGGTATGCCGGCACAGAATGGGCCGCGAAGCCGTCGAAAATGTGCGAGAACGCTTGCGTCCAGTGGAAGACAGCTTTCGCGACGTTGCCCCTCCAGTACCAGCTTTGGCCGCGGCACTTTGAGGTGAGGTTCAGTCGCGGGTCGCAAGGGCCGTAAAGGTCGACCTGCACGCTTATGGCTCTCTCGAAGTCCTCCTCCACCACGGATGCTGGCTTGCCGCTCAGATCGCTCAGCTTTGCTCGGTGGACGTACAAGGCCCCCAGGTCAGCCTGGAGTGCTTCATCACGTTCCATTGTCGAAATTGCCGCATCCAGCATCTTCGTCGCCTTTTCGATGTCTGCTGCCTTGTCTCGAGCCGAGAAACTGGTGATCGTCATATGGCAGTTCACGAGCGTACGGGCCAGAACGTACTGGGCTCGAGCACAGAGAGGGTCCCCACTTGCTTCAAGAATAGCAATGGCCGCATCGCAGCAGAGCTCTGCGCAGGCCACGGCCCTGTCGCCGCTAAATGTGTCGCAATACAGACGACCCATGGAAAAGAGCGCACGTCCCAATACATTTTCCAGATCGGCACAGCGCGCGAGAGAGGGTTTCGGGGTACCGTACAGCTCTTTGCTGACCTTTTCGGAGATGCGCTCAAGCATGTTGATCCCTTCCGCGAGCCTCCCTTGGATAGTGAATGCCGGGGCGAGTGCGACAAATGCATTGGTGGCGTCGACAACATCCAGGCTTCTTTCGATAAAGTTTAACTGCGGTGTGAGGTTTCCAGGGCCTCTGTGCTGTCTGATGAGATCTTTGGTGGGCTTGAGAATGACTTCTATGATTGCCAAACGCGTCTTCAAGTAGATCTGCGCACTGTAGTTGTTCGAGGCTTCTAGGCTCTTGCCTTGATCTACAAGTGCGTGACTAAGCTTGTCGAATTCAGCCTGGCCGTCTCGATGGTCGTCCTCGGGTGCTTCGTCTTGTTTTGAATGCATGACGTTGTTGCTGAACGCGATTAGGTCCTCTTTGACGGCCTTTGGCATGACGGCACGCAGGGTCCGGCCTTCATCGACAGCAACGGCGATTTCAGCGCGGCACGACTCGCGAGAGACCACAGAAGGGTTCTTCCAGTCATCGATGACCATGGCGAAACTCTGTGTTGACCGAATGGCATCAAACGAGTCCACACGCGTACTTTCGTTCTGGCCTCTTGGCCTTGCGTTGCTCACGAGGTCGATCCACCAGTAAACGCGAGGCTGCGAATTGTCGGCCAGACTATCGATGACCGTCTGGAAGGGCCGATCGGGGTGGTAGCAGACAAAGTGCGTCGCTTTGTCAAACCAAGGGTTTGTGTCCTTCTCCGCCGAATCTTCGGCCAACCCAAACAGCACATCTCGCATGGCAGCACCACGCTCCGAGCCTAGGAAGCTCTCCAGGCCGGCAAAGCCTCTTTCTTCGTCATCGACCCCGCGATCCATCTTTTCGGCAAGCAAGGCTGCTACTTGAAAGGCATCGAGTTTATCGAGTGTGTTGGAGGCAATGAAGCGGCCCAAGAGTTTGACGAATGCCGAGCTGACGCCTCGCACACGAGGCTTGGCATGAGGTTCGTCCGCAGATGCAAACGGGGCCATTGGCGGCTGAGCAAGGGTCTCGCGAGGAGTTTGCGTCATGTCCCTGTCCATGCGCTGTGTCTTGTTCGGCTGTGGCGAGGCCTCTGGTTCAGGTGACAGTGGACGTTTTGGGCCGGGGCCTTGGTTGTTTGCTTCGTCTCTGGGGCGGTGCAACATATCCTTGAGCCAGACTTTGTATTCCTCGGACGATTTCGCATCAAAATTCTTCTCTGGATTTATGAAAAGAATTGCAGCGGTCCATTTGGCAAAGTCTGCGACGAGGAGGCCCCCTCGAGAGTTGCGGCAAAGGAGCCACCCAATTTTACGGAGGCTCCAGGTAAAACCTTTTCTCCGTTTCACAAACTCCAGAAATATATGAGGCGAGGTGCTGGTGGTGTTCTGGCCAACAAAGTCTCCGAGAAGGGCACTCACGATGCCAAATGTATTCCCTGTTTTGTGAAAATTATCACTCGGAAGCTTCTCTGCGAAGGCATTCAAAGAGAACAGGGCAAGCCATTTCGAGAGCATTGTCTCTCTTTCGCTCGGACTGGCCATAGCGAGCTCACCTTGATGCGTAATACCTAGCTTAGAAAACTTGAACTTTTTTCCTCCTGCTTTTTCCACGAGCGTGCTTCCGGTGACCTTTAGGAACTCATCCAGCATTGATTTGAGCGATTTGGCGTCAGTGTTGGAGTTGGTTAGGAACCTTAGGACATGCGGCTGCAGGTTTGGTATGATGCGGAGATCTTGAATCTCCTCGGAGTCGAGTTCCCTTGCTGAATTATAAGTTTTCAACACTTCCTCAAGCAGCTTTTGGATCTTATAGAGATCATAAAAGCGACTTTTCTTCTTTTTGAATCTGCTTGGGTCTGTGAGGATGTTTGTGATATCTTGTTCATATTGGCGAAGATTTTCGATAAAGTCCGCGTTATTTTCCACATGACTCCAGAAAAAATCTCCGGCGTCATCTTCGATGTGACCACCCCCGGCTCCGACGGCCTGCTTGTTATCAAAAGCCCTTAGCCGAGCTGCAACATCCTTTTTCTCTGCCTCCACATATGCGTTGAACTCCTCTGACAGCGAATCAGAGCGATGAAGATTCTCCGGCTGCGGCTCATGAACGTTTAAGTCAGCAAGCTCCTCCTCGTCTCCAAGGTCTTCGCCACCGCGCAAGTTCTCCATGTTGTCAACAGTCAGTGCAGCGCTGGCGGCGCCGGCCCCGCTCCAAGACCGTGTCTCTGCGGAGATTCGGGTTTGCCCGGCCGGGCTCCGGCGTGAACTTTGCTTCCGTCCCTCGCTCGGCCACGGCCAAAGCGTGTCACCCGGCCAAAGCGTGTCACCCGGCCAAAGCGTGTCACCCAAAGCGTGTCACCCAAAGCGTGTCACGCGGCGCTGCAGCTCGCGCTGGATTGAGCCTCGCGGACCTTCGGCGGTCCGTCGGCTACGCCGCGCACCTCGCGGGCGACTTCGGTGGGGCTTCTGCAGGCACGGCAGCGCGTGCTTCGCGCTGTCAAGCCGTTGAGGTGAGAGGCAACTAGGCCTGGGCATTCGTGACCGAAAGTCGTCTGCGGCGGCTGGCGAATGACGGTCGAAGTTATGTGTCGAGAGTATGACGCACACCCCACCGGGGCCATGGACGAAAGCGATCGAAGCAAGAGACTGCTGAGCTGTCGGCTGTCGCTCTCCTCGCGAAGCATGGCTGCGCAATCGGCCAAGGCTGTCTTTTTTCGCGGGGAGGGTGGCCAGCTCGGCAGCTTGGAGGATCCTGAGGCGGGTAGGACGACGACGCTACAATACAGTCCCTGCGCACAACCCGTTCCTACTTCTTTCACTTTTCTTTTTTCTTTCCTGAACAAAGTCGCCAAACTCTGGCTCGGCGTGAGAATAACGGACAGCTACGCAGCGCTACATCAAAGCTGGAAGGCAAGCGGTATGGCTTATCAACTTCTTATCGTATAGATTTATCTTTTGTCCGGGGTCCTTTCATCAGGGTTTAGCTCTTAGGCTGTGAGATGCGGAGACATGCACGGGAGCTTCGCAAAGGCAACGGCAAGACGCGCAGTGGGCTCGAAAAAGGCGTCCAATAAAACATTTTGCAGGTCCGCTGGACGATGCACGTCAAACTCACTGTCATCATCAACTTCTTCATCACCGAATCGGATCAGCTTGGAATGAGGTCGCACACTCCGCCTTTCCGTGCCCGAAATCGTTCGGTGCGCTGCCAGCGCCGAAGCAGCAACGCTGTCGCTCGCCACCAGCACGACGGCGTAGATGTGTTTGGTAAGCTTTTCCTTTGCACCCTCGACCGTTGTGACGATATCGACTTGATAGTCTGCGAAGAGCTCGTCTTTGATGGCCGCACCAAGGCGAGCATCCTCATCGACCACCAAGATCCGTCGCAGGCTCGTTGCGATCCAGTCAAAGCCGATCTCGTCACATTGAACCGCCTCGCCGGGATAGTACCCCTCCAGCTCTTCAAAAAGACGCTTGCGATTCGTCACAAAGTAAGGCTCCACTGTACGTGCGACAAAGTCCTGCTCCTGGAACGACATCTCAGATCTCTCCTCGCGCAGCTTTGCGAAGCCTATCCAGCTGAACGACAAGATCTTAAACACGTGGTATGCCGGCACAGAATGGGCCGCGAAGCCGTCGAAAATGTGCGAGAACGCTTGCGTCCAATGGAAGACAGCTTTCGCGACGTCGCCCCGCCAGTACCAGCTTTGGCCGCGGCACTTTGAGGTGAGGTTCAGTCGCGGGTCGCAAGGGCCGTAAAGGTCGACCTGCACGCCTATGGCTCTCTCGAAGTCCTCCTCCACCACGGACGCTGGCTTGCCGCTCAGATCGCTCAACTTTGCTCGGTGGACGTACAAGGCCCCCAGGTCAGCCTGAAGTGCATTATCATGTTCCATTGACTTGATTGCCGCGTCCAGCATCTTGGTCGCCTTTTCGATGTCTGCTGTCTTGTCACGAGTCGAGAAACTGGTGATCGTCATATGGCAGTTGACGAGCGTTCGGGCCAGAACGTACTGGGCTCGAGCACAGAGAGGGTCCCCACATGCTTCGAGAAGAGCAATGGCCGCATCGCAGCAGAGCTCTGCGCAGGCCACGGCCTGGTCGCCGCTGAACGAGTCGCAATACAGACGACCCATGGAAAAGAGCGCTCGGCCCAATACGTTTTCCAGATCGGCACAGCGCGCGCGCGAGGGTTTCGGAGTACCGTGCAGCTCGTTGCTGACCTTTTCGGAGATGCGCTCAAGCATGTTGATCCCTTCCGCGAGCCTCCCTTGGATAGTGAATGCCGGGGCGAGTGCGACAAACGCATTCGTGGCGTCGACAACATCCAGGCTGCTTTCGATGAGATTCAACAGCGGCGTGGGGTTCCCGGGTCCTGTGTGCTGTCTGATGAGATCTTTGGCGGGCTTGAGAATGACTTCTATGATTGCCAAACGCGTCTTCAAGTCAATCTGCGCACTGTGCTTGTTTAAGACTTCTGGGCTCTTGTCTTGGCTTTGAAGCGCGTTGCGGAGCTCGTCGATTTCGGCCTGGCGGTCTCGACGGTCGTCTTCGGGTGCTTCGTCTTGTTTTGAGCGCATGACGTTGTTGCTGAACGCTTTTAGGTCATCACGAATGGCCTTTGGCATGACGGCACGCAGGGTCCGGCCTTCGTCGACAGCAACGGCGATTTCAGCGCGGCACGACTCGCGAGAGACCACAGAAGGGTTCTTCCAGTCATCGATGACCATGGCGAAACTCTGTGTTGACCGAATGGCAACAAACGAGTCCACACGCGTACTTTCGTTCTGGCCTCTTGGCCTTGCGTTGCTCACGAGGTCGATCCACCAGTAGGCGCGAGGTTGCGAATCGTCGGCAAGACTGTCGATGACCGTCTGAAAGGGTCGCTTGGGGTGGTAGCAGACAAAGTGCGTCGCCTTGTCAAACCAGGTGCTCATGTCCTTCTCCGCCGAATCTTCAGCCAGCCCAAGCAGCTCGTCGCGCATTGCAGCACCACGCTCCGAGCCTAGAAAGCTCTCCAGGCCGGTAAAGCCTCCTTCTCCATCATCGATCTCGCGATCCATCTTTTCGGCAAGCAAGTCTGCTACTTGGAAGGCATCGACTCGGTCCGGTTCATCGAGTGTTTTGGAGGCAATGAAGCGGCCCAAGAGTTTGACGAACGTCGAGCTGACGCCTCGCACACGAGACTTAGCACGATGTTTGCTCTCGGGTGCGCTGAGGCCTATCAGCAGAGGCATCTGGAAAGGTAAAAGTGGCGATATTTGAGATTGCACAAACTCGAGAATGTAACGAAACGAGAGCATTGGCAGCCGAGCAAGGGTCGCGAGAGCACCTTGCACCATGTTCCCGTCGGTGCGACGCCTCGTGTTCGATTGTGACGAGGCCGCAGATCCAGATGACGATGAACGCTTCTGGCCGGAGGTTTTCTTGTTTGCTTTTTTGCTGAGGTCACGCACCACACCATCAAGCCAGGCTTTAAGTTCCTCGGACGATTTCGCAACAAAAGCCTCTGGAGATGTAAAGAGAATTGCAGCGGTCCATTTGGCAAAATATGCGAGGGGTAAGGGTTCTCTTGGAGGATTTGCTTGGGGCCGTCCAGGGCGTTGCCCGCAAAGTAGCCACCCAATACGACGAAGGAGCCATCCAACTGTCGCTCTTGTATCATTGAAGTCTACGAATGAAGAACGCAGATTGTTCAGCCCATGGACGTCTACATACTCGCTGAGAAGCTTGTTCATGAGGCCAAACTGATTTCCATCTTTGCGAAAGTCCTCATTCCCGGGAACGAGCGTTGTAACGGTCTGCACATTGCACCAGGCAATCCACTCAGTAATTTTATTATGCATTTCATGAGATTCATGTTGACTCCCAGAAAGCTCGACCAGGTGATCCACGACGCGCTGAGAGAACATGTACATGTTTCCATTCCTCCCGAGATTTTGCAGATCACGGTTTTCGATACGCCTCCGGGCGTTGGACCATATCGTGCTCATCTGCTGGGCTGTAGAGTTGGTGTTGGTGACCAGCCTTTTCAGAAAGTTGTGCAAGTCTGTGATATCGGACTGGTTGTACCCACCCCAATTTTCGAGATAATCAAAGTCAGAAGGTGGACCGCCAATCTCGAGCGCCTTCTCAATAGGCTGTCGAATCTTGTTGAGATCCACGAAGTGACTTTTGCATAGTTTGACCTTGTTCAATTCTTTCTTAGTCATACTTCGCGGAGCGACAATGCACGTCCTGATGTTCGCGAGATTATCTCGATATTCATCCAACGCGCCATCCCTTAAGCTATCTCGGAAAAATAATCCGGGATGGTCTTCGACGTGACCATTTCTATTTTCATCGGCTTGGGCTGCCCCCCAATCCTGTCGTGCATTTTCAACAGACCTTAGCTCTTCATTGATAGTAGCCTTCAGAGACTCTTCCTTCGTGGGTTCGGACCCATTGTCTGCGTGAAGGGCACCGCTGCCAGCGTCACCTCCTGCGGTGGCGTTGTTAGACTCGGTCAGCGGATGAACGTCATCGCCCCCATCTCTTTGGTCTATGGATTCACTTTCACGCGAATCCGAGATAGGATGAGCTCCGAGGTCTTTGTAATCAGCAGCCTGCGGAAGATCGTTGCCTCCATCAGGAGCAGCAGCAAAATCTCGGACCTCTTGATTTGCTTCAATCACATGCTGGTCATCTCCATCATGCAATCCCGCACCATGCTGCTGAGCCACCTGATTGCCGTGAATAGACACGGCGTTTGCTGTATCGTCGGTGGTGTTGTTCTCAGTGGTCACACCGCGAGCAAGTCTCTCCTCGTCTCCGGCACCTTCGCCACCGCGCAAGTTCTCCATGGCTTCTTCGTCCATATTGGCAACAGCCAGAACAGGGCTGGTGTCAACGACTCCGCTCTAACCAAGTCCTTCTCCTTGCGGAGATTCGGGTTTGCTCGCCCGGACTTCCCCGTGAGGATTGCTTCCGTCCGTGGCGCAGCGATGCCCAAAATCGTGACACCGAGCAACACCCGAAGGCGAAAAACGTGACACAGCCGCTTCTGCGGCCAAAAAACGTGTCACTGCTTCTGCTGCCAGTCTTCCTCACGTGCGTGCGCTGCCGTTCTCCGCGGAAGGCATCGCGCACCTCGCGGGTCGCTTCGCTTTATATCAGGGTCGGCAGGCATGGCAGAGCGCGCCTCGCGCCGTCGAGTTGTTCGCGATGAATGATTGCAGCCGTGATCTCGAGCAGCAGCAGCCAGCTCTACAGGCATTCGTGACCGAAAGTCGGGGGCGGAGGAAGGTACACACCCGACCCGGGCGAAATGCCAGTCTAAGAAAGAGGCCGAAGCAAGATCGCTGGGTTTGGCGAAGCATGACTGCGCCGCCGGGCAAGGCCGTCGCAAAGCAGGCAGCGTCCTTGGTGAGGAGAACAGCCGCCGGCAGCTGGGCAACTTCGCCCCGCTTGACGACAACGCTTCAGCACAGCCCCCACGCCTGCTTCTTTCCCTTTTCTTTTCTCTTTCCTGAAAAAAGTCGCCAAACTCTGGCTCGGCCTGAGAACGACGGACAGCTACGCAGCGCTACATCAAAGCTGGCAGGCAAGCGGTATTGCTTATCAACTTCTTATCGTATAGATTTATCATTTGTCCGGGGTCCTTTCAGGGTTTAGCTCTTACCTTAGGCTGCAAGGTGCAGAGACATGCGCGGGAGCTTCGCAAAGGCAACGGCAAGACGCGCAGTGGGCTCGAAAAAGGCGTCCAATAAAACACTTTGCAAGTCCGCGGGACGATGCACGTCAAACTCACCGTCATCATCAAGTTTTTCATCGCTGAATCGGATCAGCTTGGAATGAGGTCGCGCACTCGACCCTCCCGTGCCCGAAATCGTTGGATGCGCTGCCAGCGCCGAAGCAGCAACGCTGTCGCTCGCCACCAGCACGACGGCGTAGATGTGCTCGGCGAGCTTTTCCTTTGCACCCTCGACCGTTGTGACGATATCGACTTGATAGTCTGCGAAGAGCTCATCTTTGATGGCCTTGTCAAGGCGAACATCCTCTTCGACCACCAAGATCCGTCGCAGGCTCGTTGCGATCCAGTCAAAGCCGATCTCGTCACATTGAACCGCCTCGCCGGGATAGTACCCCTCCAGCTCTTCAAAAAGACGCTTGCGATTCGTCACAAAGTAAGGCTCCACTGTACGTGCGACAAAGCCCTGCTCCTGGAACGACATCTCAGATCTCTCCTCGCGCAGCTTGGCGAAGCCTATCCAGCTGAACGACAAGATCTTGAACACGTGGTATGCCGGCACAGAATGGGCCGCGAAGCCGTCGAAAATGTGCGAGAACGCTTGCGTCCAATGGAAGACAGCTTTCGCGACGTCGCCCCGCCAGTACCAGCTTTGGCCGCGGCACTTTGAGGTGAGGTTCAGTCGCGGGTCGCAAGGGCCGTAAAGGTCGACCTGCACGCCTATGGCTCTCTCGAAGTCCTCCTCCACCACGGATGCTGGCTTGCCGCTCAGATCGCTCAACTTTGCTCGGTGGACATACAAGGCCCCCAGGTCAGCCTGGAGTGCTTCATCACGTTCCATTGTCGAAATTGCCGCGTCCAGCATCTTGGTCGCCTTTTCGATGTCTGCTGCCTTGTCTCGAGCCGAGAAACTGGTGATCGTCATATGGCAGTTGACGAGCGTACGGGCCAGAACGTACTGGGCTCGAGCACAGAGAGGGTCCCCACATGCTTCAAGAATAGCAATGGCCGCATCGCAGCAGAGCTCTGCGCAGGCCACGGCCCTGTCGCCGCTAAATGTGTCGCAATACAGACGACCCATGGAAAAAAGCGCTCGACCCAATACATTTTCCAGATCGGCACAGCGCGCGCGCGAGGGTTTCGGAGTACCGTGCAGCTCGTTGCTGACCTTTTCGACGATGCGCTCAAGCATGTTGATCCCTTCCACGAGCCTCCCTTGAATGGTGAATGCCGGGGCGAGTGCGACAAACGCATTCGTGGCGTCGACAATGTCCAGGCTTCTTTCGATGAGATTCAACAGCGGCGTGGGGTTTCCGGGTCCTCTGTGCTGTCTGATGAGATCTTTGGCGGGCCCGAGAATGACTTCTACGATTGCCAAACGCGTCTTCAAGTCGATCTGCGCACTGTAGTTGTTCGAGGCTTCTAGGCGCTTGCCTTGGCTTTGAAGCGCGTTGCTAAGCTTGTCGATTTCGGTCTGGCCGTCTCTACGGTCGTCCTCCGGTGCTTCGTATTGTTTTGAGCGCATGACGTTGTTGCTGAACGCTTCCAGGTCCTCACGAACGGCCTTTGGCATGACGGCACGCAAGATCCGGCCTTCATCAACAGCAACGGCGATTTCAGCGCGGCACGACTCGCGAGAGACCACAGAAGGATTCTGCCAGTCATCGATGACCATGGCGAAACTCTGTGTTGACCGGATGGCATCAAACGCGTCCACACGCGTACTCTCGTTCTGGCCTCTTGGCCTTGCATTGCTCACGAGGTCGATCCACCAGTAGGCGCGAGGTTGTGAATCGTCGGCCAGACTGTCGATGACCGTCTGAAAGGGCTGATCAGGGTGGTAGCAGACAAAGTGCGTTGCCTTGGCAAACCAGGTGCTCATGTCCTTCTCCGCCGAATCTTCGGCCAGCCCAAGCAGCTCGTCGCGCATTGCAGCACCACGCTCCGAGCCTAGAAAGCTCTCCAGGCCGGTAAAGCCTCTTTCTCCATCATCGATCTCGCGGTCCATCTTTTCGGCAAGCAAGTCTGCTACTTGGAAGGCATCGACTCGGCCCGGTTCATCGAGTGTACTGGAGGCAATGAAGCGACCCAGGAGTTTGGCGAACGTCGAGCTGACGCCTCGCACACGAGGCTTGGGATGATATTTGTCCTCAGCTGTGCTGGGCCCAATCAGCAGAGGCACCTGGAAAGGTAAAAGTGGCGAAATTTGAGATTGCACAAACTCGAGAATGTAACGAAACGAGAGCATTGGCAGCCGAGCAAGGGTCGCGAGAGCACCTTGCAACATGGTCCCGTCGGTACGCTGTCTCTTGTTCGACTGTGACGAGGCCGCAGATCCAGATGACGATGAACGCTTTTGGCCGGAGGTTTTCTTGTTTGCTTTTTCGCTGAGGTCACGCACCACCTTCTTCAGCCAGGCTTCGAGTTTTTCAGGCTCTTTTGCAAGTAAGTCCTCTGGAGATATAAAGAGAATGGCAGCGGTCCATTTGGCAAAATGTGCGAGGGGTAAGGGTTCTCTTGGAGGATTTGTTTGGGGCCGCTCAGGGCGTTGCCCGCAAAGTAGCCACCCAATACGGCGGAGGCGCCATCCAACTGTCGCTCTTGTATCATTGAAGTCTACGAATGAAGAACGCAGATTGGTCAGCCCACGGACGTCTACATACTCGCTGAGAAGCTTGTTCATGAGGCCAAACTGATTTCCATCTTTGCGAAAGTCCTCATTCCCGGGAACGAGCGTTGTAATGGTCTGCACATTGCACCAGGCAATCCACTCAGTAATTTTATTATGCATTTCATGAGATTCATGTTGACTCCCAGAAAGCTCGACCAGGTGATCCACGACGCGCTGAGAGAACTTGTACATGTTTCCATTCCTCCCGAGATTTTGCAGATCGCGATTTTCGATACGCATCCGGGCGTTGGACCATATCGTGATCATCTGCTCGGCTGTAGAGTTGGTGTTGGTGACCAGCCTTTTCAGAAAGTTGTGCAAGTCTGTGATATCGGACTGATTGTACCCAACCAAAGTTTCGAGATAATCAAAGTCAGAAATTGGACCGCCAATCTCGAGCGCCTTCTCAATAGGCTTTCGAATCTTGTTGAGATCCACAAAGCGACTTTTGCATGCTTTGGCATTGTTCAATTCTCTTGGAGACATACTTCGCGGAGCGACAATGCACGTCCTGATGCTCGTGAGATTTTCTTCATATTCATCCAACGCCCCATCCTCCAAGCTATCTCGGAAAAAAATTCCGGCATCATCTTCGATTTGGCCAATTCCGGTTTCATTGGCCTGGGTTCTACGTGCATTCTTAACAGACCATAGCTCTTCCTTGATAGTAGCCTTGAGAGTAGCCTTTAGAGACTCTTCCTCCGTGGGTTCGGGAGTATTATTTGCCTGATAGGCACCGCTGCCAGCGTTACCTCCTACGGTGGCGTTCCTATGCTGGCGATTGTCAGTTCGAGGGTATTCGGATGGGCTCGGAGGTGACGGAGAAACCATATTGTCATCTCCGGCACTCTCTGAATCAGAGCCAGGAAGATCAGGCGGCCGAAGAAAGACAATGTCCTCCTGAGCGGCAGCCTCCGGATAAGTGTTGCCTCCGAACAAAGCAGCATCAGTATCGCAAATCTCTTGTCCAGAGTTAGAGGCAATGTACGTGTCGAGCGTTTCTTGGCTATCTCCATCAAATTGAGTCTCTTGCTCACCGGGAACAGGCACGGCGTTGACGGTAATGTTTCCAGTGGTCACACCGTTATCACCACGGTCTTCGCCATCGTGCGAGTTGTCCATGTTGATAACAGTCAGAACAGTGCTGGTGGCGCCGACTCCGCTCTAACTGTAAGCCCGTCTTCCTGCGGAGATACGGCTTTGCTCGGCCGGACTCCGGCGTGAAATTCGCTTCTGTCTGTGTCGCGCGGCGATTGCCAAATCATGTCACCTGGTGGCGGTTCGTCGGCTACGCTGCCGTCTCCGCGCGAGATTTGCGCCGCACACCTCGCGTGCGACTTCAGTTCGGGGTCTGCAGGCACGGTAGGGCGTGCTTCGCTGTCAACTTTTTGGCATACGTCTCCATGATTGAATGTCCGTTGAGCTGAGAGGCAGCTAAGCCTGCCTAACAATGTAAAGATCTGGGCATTCGTGACCGAAAGTCGTCTGGGGCGGCTGGCGAATGACGGTCGATTTTATGTGTTGACAGTATGACGCATACCCGACCGGTGCCAAGGACGAAAGCGATCAAAGCAAGAGACTGCTGAGCTGTCGGGATTCGCTCTCCCCGCGAAGCATGGCTGCGCAATCGGCCACGGCTGTCCCGAAGAAGGCAGTATTCTTCGCGGGGAGGGCGGCCAGTTCGGCAGTTTCGAGCTGATCACGGCTGACTAAGATTTGGGTCTTTTTCTGAGGCAGGTTCTTGCCCCGTTGGGCCACTTCGACCTAACCACGGCGCCCGTTTTGCACGATGGAAGGAAAGCTCGCGCACGATCGATCGATTGATCAAATCAATTGATTGACCAATCGGCTCGCCTGGCCTCGCAGACCCGGGAGACACGGAGGCGGCGCGGGGCGCGGGTCGCGCTCGTTCGTCTCTCTCTCTCTCTCTCTCTCCCTCCCGCTCCCTCTTTTTCGTGCTCGATCAGCAGCCGGTTGCGGCGGGCGCGAGACCTCGCGGTTCGCATTGACTCGACAAGCTCAGGCAGCGCGCGCGGCTCGCTCGCTCGCTCGCACGCACGCACGCACACGAGCACGACGACAAGAGTGACAGCGAGGTGGACTATAGCGTAGAGAAGTAAAACGCAACAAGTGTCCTTGTAAGAAAGGCAAACGACGATGCTGTTGCGCCCACTTTTTCATCGCGAGTACGTGGGCAGCGGCCCGTCGCGGCTCGGTCAATTGCCAGGAGCGCGCGGAGAAACAAGCTCGCAGCGTGCTTTTCGCAAGTCACCCTCAGACCATGAGTACCTTGTGAGCAGCCTCCGCGTTGGCGACTTTGCCCTCTCTCACGACGAAGCTTGGGACGACGAGATTTGCCCCACGGCAATCAAATTTCCCAAGTATCGCGAAACGAGCCATCATGGAGGCAGACGTAGACTGGCCATTGGTGATGAGCAGGGCCGCGTTGGAGTATTTACGAGCGACAATGGCCAGGGAAACGCAGCAGTCTCGAGTTCCTCGAATGGGCATTCGGGCTGGAGCAAGTCGTCGACTTGGGCAGCGCACCGCAGCTATATATACGATCTCGCGTGGCTCTCTCCGACACAACTCGTCACGGCTTCCGGCGACCGGACGCTCCGTTTATGGGATGCTGAGACCTGTGAATACGTATCCACCTTTGGATGCCATCCTGGCACCGTCCGGACAGTGAGTCCATTCAACGAAAACCCAAATCTCTTTGTAAGCGGATGCAGAGGCGGCCTCGTGCTCATCTGGGACCATCGTGCCAAGCAGAACCCGAATGCGCGTGGGCCAAGCGGCGAGCTCTGTCTTATGCCAAGCGCAGAATATGATGATTTGCACTGCGCGGCTCCGAAACGACGGAGTGGCTATCGACAGCCCATGGCGATTTCATCGGTGCTACCCACGCGGGACGACCGCCTTCTCGCAACTGCAAGCGTTCACGGCGAGGTCAAATTCTGGGATATTCGCGTCGTCGGCCGTAAGCAAGATCCGGTGCAAACTATTCCGACAGCTCCGTTTGTGCAGGGAATGCAGCGGCGGCCGGGCATTACGTCGCTCGACTTTGATCCAAGCGGGTCTAAGCTGCTCGTGAGCTACCGCGACGCCGATCTCGTCGTGTACGAGTGGATCCATTACAACGCCAAACAGCGGAACCCAGATCACTTTCGCACATTTACTGGCAGTGAAGACCGCCCGTACGCGTGCTCGTCGTTCTACATTCACTCGTGTTTCAGTCCGGACGGCAATTACATTCTTAGCGGGTCTGGAGCAGGCGCTGGCGAAGATCAAGCGCTTATCTGGGACGTCTACGGACCCTCGCCTCTTCCTGTCGCATCTCTTCGCGGCCATCGCGATGAGGTCACTGGCGTGCATTGGGATCCCTCTGCCTTTGGCACAATAGCCACTGTTTCGGACGACGCGTCGGCACGAGTGTGGGAAATTGACGAGTCTCGTTTCCGCGAGCGCGCGTCCAAGCAAGATCCTGACCCTTATCAGCAATTAAGCACATTCCCACAGGCAAACGGACTGTGCTTGTGGACCCCGCGCTCGCGCCATACAGATGGAGCTGCAGCAAATGTGGAACACGATTCATCTGCTACTCTTACTGCCGCTGGAGTATGTAGTGTAGGTCGGTTGGATGACGATCGAGAGCCTGATTCGCTAAACCCAGATGCAAGTGTTCCTGGACTAGGTGGGACGAATGCTGGAGAGGAAACAAGCCGTAAGCGTAAGGCTGTAACCTTGCTAGACTTTTGGCAGCCTGCCCAAAGTAGCTCAAAGCGCGCTGCGCTCACGAGTAAAGCACGCGATGACAAGGAGAATCAACCGGAGAATATGGCAGCGCCCGAAGGAGGCAGCGGCAATAGGGTGAACAATAGCACGGCAAGAGCAGATACCAGTAAGAATGATAGCACAGGCCGCGAATGCAGCAGCAGTAGCAGTAGCAGCTCGAGTAGTAGCAGTTCGAGCAGCAGCAGCATCAACAACAATAGCAACCATAGTTGGGAAGGCAGTAGTTCGAGCGTCGTGGCCCCAAGAGTGTTGGGGCAGCGCTAACGACGAATGTCGCAAGCGTGTCAGGTGCTCGTCCACACAAGGTGCATGTATCTTATTACTTCTAAAGAGCACAGATTTGATGGAGAGAGAGAAAAAAAAAGAGAGCGTACGAAGCAAGCAATGTAAATCATTTTTTCTTGTTCAGAACGGCTTGTGCCAGACGCTGCAAGTGATAGTTGGTTGTGACCTTGTGCCGTCCCTTATTTTCCTTTGCCTTGGCCAGAAGGGCATCCGAGCAGCGCGTCATGGCCTGGATCTCGCCGCGGCATTTCGAGTCGTCATAGTCGTTCGTCTTGAGGCAGTTGAGAAAGGCCTGCACCTCGTGGTAGCACGGCGAGCCATACCTCCGCTCCTTGGGCGCCTTGATCTTTTTGATGTCCACCATTGTGCACCACTATGCTACTGCGATCGCAATGCGCTCTCAAAGGGTCTATCTAATGGCTTTGCTTGCGCTCCTTCGTCGAGGTCTTCGTCTTCGCGCTTGTCAATGTCGCCGTCCGCGGACTGCTTCTTCCCTTTGAAATATTTGGCGCTGCGCCGCTCAGTCGCTGGCAAGGGCGAGAGGGAAAGGAGAGCGGGTGCAGGCGCGAGTGCGGGCGCGGGAGCAAGAGCTGGAGCAGCGCGAGCGCGGCCTGCGCGACTCGCGCGAAAGGGCAGAAGGTCTTGGTCTTGTGCTCTGTCTCGCGTCGCCTGCCAGTGCGCAGCCGCCCGTCCTTCTTCGGCGCGCTTCTGCGCCGGAGTTTGTCTTTCCGGGAAAAAGAAAAGAAAAAGAAAAGTAAACGAGAAGAAAAGCAAGGACGTTGGATGCTCGCTTCGATGCGACGAAAGGGTGAGACAGCATGGCTAATCAGTATACACTGGCGGAAATGCTAGATGCACATCGGCTGAGCGTCTCGGTCATATAATCAACTTTATACCGAAAAGACGAAGACTTCGACATGTTTGTCGATCTGGACAAAGGAATGCCCAAGAGTTGACGCCAACGAAAATGAAATTCATCACAGCGTGGATGTCGTGCGCAAAGATCAAGCATTCGAAACCAAGCTTTCGAAAGACGAATTATTTTTGACATTGTCTTGAACAAAAAAAGGGCACAGATATTGGGAATGTAGTGGTAGTAGTAGTGGGAATTAGTCGCAGGTCTAGCATTCGACGACTTGATCTTCAAATGAAAAGGAATAAGAGCCAGATGCAAGAGGATGTTTTATGTCCACGGTCCCATCGACATCAAAGCTGGTGGCGCCGTAAAAGCACTCGTTTGATATTGCAGCCAGAGCGAGCGAGGTCTCTGCGGCGTTGAACACAGCCTGAAAAGAAAGTGGAACGATCGTAGAGCCTCGCATCGGCAATTTAACAGGTCCAAGCTGAACAGCAGACACCGAGGCATCGAGCTTGGTGAGTGTGACGTTGACGTTGGAAGCCTGCAACGAGACAAAGTTTCGGTTCGTCACAATAGCATCTAGGTCGCCCCGCATGAGGATGGTGCCATCCGTAGTGTTCATAGTCACGTTGACATTGTCGAGACCACTTTGCGAGAGTCCGATTTCTACGGGCCTCTCGTACAGCAGACCGGCCAGGAGCGTAATGCCGAGAAGGACAGCCAGAACCGCAATAATCACACGCGCTTGCTTTTCGCTGAGTTGGGGGAGATGCTTGCAACGTCGCTCTCGGTTGGCCTCGTCATCTTCATCCAAAGGGGCGTCGAGTTCGCGTTCCACGGCCGCAAAATTATCCGCGATGACCGCTACGGTCACATTTTCAGTTTGCTTCCCCATGGCCTTGCGCGCCCTCGCGCGCCTTGCCGTCAAGGCTATTCTGGGCCGCTTCGATTTGTTTGCCTCGCGTCGCCTCGCGTTGAGTTAATTAAGTCGCCTCGCGTGAAGTCCCGTCGCGTCGCGTCGCGTCGCGTCTCGTTCCTCTCGGCGCAAACGTGCGTACGTCCACGCAGAACAAAGGAAATGTCAATACAGGTCTGCACGCGCGGATTCGGGCCAGGCACTGATTGGATGAACGTGAACGGGTCAAAAAAGAGAAATCCATAGTCACACTCCAGCGGTGAAGTACCCGCACACGTGCCACGCGTGCGCGCTCCGTCACTCGCTTCGCGTGCATACAGCAGCTGCAGCAGCTGCAGCAGGCAGCAGCCTGCAAAACCTTACCATTCCCGGCACCCTCTCGTCACGGCGTTCTCTTCCCCTACAACTGTGCCTTCCATGACCAAGCAAGTGGTCGAGATGGGCGGGCGCTGCATTGCTTTCCTCGACCCACCTCCCGCCTTGTGACGACACATGGCTTACTAGGTCGGGGTGTCCCCGCGCACACCTAGCCGATCCCCTCCCGGCGCACACCTCACAGGATCGGGGACCCCGTTCTCTTTTCGTTCTTTCCGTTTCACTTTGTCCAACGACGACGACGCCGGGGAGTCGATGATGCTAAGCTAGGAGGTGCTAGACGCTATCTATTGCTTCGAACCCAGGACGTCGATGGCAGGGTTTGTCAAATCAAAGACGCCAACAGACCTCTTGTGCGAGCGGCTGCCGGCGGCCCAGCCCGGCGCGTGGAGTGGACGAGGACCGCCTTGGACGCTCCGTCTCCTCTTTCGCAGCGCTCCTTTGCGCGTGCAAACACCTGTGCCCGCCCGAGGAGAGGGGGTTCGTGCCAAGAAGGTTGGCGTGGCGCTGCGCACGTCGTGAGCGGCTCTTCGTGCATCCCATCCCAAGAAAGGGGAGAGAAGGCTTGCTCGCACGACCCACGACAAGGTTGCAGCGAGAGACAGGTGCCGGCGTGATACAATGCCACGATCATCATGTGCTCTCGTTATGGCGCTGGCCATGCTGGCTACCAGCACACAGCAAGCACTTGCCGCAGTGAACACGTACAATGCTGAAAAGCTTGAAAACAACTTTCTCATGTTCCGCAAAAACGCAATGTACGCGATGAGCGACGCGCCGTATGTGATCGCATCTGAAAATGCGCGATCTGTGATCGAGATCTCGCTCAAATTCAATGTGCCGCCCGAGTTGGCAGCCGATCCAAACACCCTGGTCCAGGTCTCGGCTTTTCCTGCCGAGGACTACAAGTATCTCGGCATCAACGTTGAAGACGCCGGGTCTTCCGCCGAGGGTAGCCCTGGGGAGCGTCTGTACTGCTGCTCCGAGTCTATGGCCGCCGAGGGCGCAGTCTGCACGGTGCCGCACTCGCTCATTTTCTCCCCCGGAGCCCACGACGTTGTGTCATGGGATGTCATGCCCGACGGTGAGGGTGAGGCCCGCCTTTTCCGTACCTACACGATCGAGAAGAAGGGCTTTTACTACCTGGTCATTAACTTTTGCAACCCGACCAGCTCCGAGATCGAGGTCACGGGCGAGACTCGCTGGGTGAACCCGTACGGCTTTCTTCCGGCCGAGGTCTACGGCTTTTTGGGCTTCTACTTTTACATGTCCATTGCATACGTCGTGGCATCCATGGTGTGGACTTACCTGTGCGGCCGTCATTGGCGCGAGTTGCATCAGTTGCAAAACTGCATTTCCGTCGTCCTCGCTTTTGGTCTGCTCGAGTCCTTTTTGCGCTACTATGACTTTTATCACTTTAATCTCTACGGCACGCGCAGCAAGTTCTTCATGTTCACGGGTCTCTTTTTCCTTTGCGTGAAAAAGACCGTTTCGCGCATGCTTGTTCTCGTCGTGGCCATGGGTTTTGGTGTGCTGCGCCCGTCGCTTGGTGAGAACGCAAACAAAATTGCCGCTCTTGGTGGCGCTCACTTTTTGCTCTCTTACCTGCATTTGGTGATCACGCAGCTTAACCACTCGAGGGCGCTCACGTTTGGCGGCTTTCTCCTCGAGGTCCCTGTCGTCGCCGTCGACTTTATCATCTTCATGTGGTCCTTCTCGAGCCTCGCGGTCATCATCAAGAGTCTTGGTGCGCGTCGCCAGGAGACGAAGCTTGATCTCTACGTGTCTTTCCGGCGTATTCTCGTGGCTGCCGTCGTGGTCGGTTGTGCTTGGTCGGTCTTCTTTGCCTACTGCATTCGGACGAACTACGTCGATCTGCATTGGCAGGACTTTTACAAGCTCGAGGCCTTTTGGGACGTGCTCTATTTTGCCGTACTTCTTGCCATCATTTACCTCTGGGCCCCCTCGGCCTCTTCTCAGCGGTATGCTTACGACAAGGTTGACGGTTTCGATCCTAGGGATGAGGAGTACGCCACGGGGCTTGAAGACGTCAAGAAGCCCAACGAAGACTAAAACTAAAAGCAAAGAACAACAAGACCTAGCCTAGATACCCCAAGCCTGCATGGCACGCACGTAAATAACACCTGGCCGAACATGAGAATGTACCTTGATCCATCGCGTACTGCGATGTAAGGCAGCGCAGCGTCCACATCCAACTTGTTTTCTCCCTCCCTCTTCCCTAAAGCCTAACGACGGTGGCTCGTTATAAAAAAAAAAAGGGTTGCGGAAAGATCTTTCTGGCGTGTAAAACCGTCGGCCGCTGGCTGAAGCAGAACTCAAATACGCAAACGCATACGCGCACGGACGCTCGCACGCACGCACGCCGACCACCGCACGTACGCTCGCTCGATCGCACGCTCGTACGCACAATGTCTGGCTTCGATGTCAACCGCTCGATGGTGAAGGAGGTACGTGGTCGTGAGCGGAAAGAGGAGAGCGCCATGAGAGCGAGGCGCGAAACCAATGCTTCATGAGCGAGGCCCAGAGCACTCTCCGCACACGCGCAAGGGCAGAACGGCAGACGGCGCGATAATCAAGCGAGTCATCAATGACGATAAAGGATTGCAACTATCACCGCCATGTCCTTTGCCTTTTTGAGCAAATCTAGTGAAGCCGTGCCTGATCCCAGATGGAGAACGTGAAGAAGACGACTAACGACGACTAACCGCTATTGGCGAATGACTCCAATGCACCACAGGATGCTCTTGCAGCATTCCTCGCCGCCCCGGTGTCCGAGGACATCACGCAGGTCCCCGGGATTGGCCCCAAGGCCAAGGAGCTGCTTGCTGAGGCCGTCGAGGGCGACCAGGCCATCACCACCACGTACCAGCTCATCGGCAAGTTCCTCACGTTGCGAGCAGCTGGCATGTCGCAGCAGGAGCACCTTGATGCAATGTGGCACTGGCTCAACGCCCGCAAGATCAACGCGTTCCGGGCAGGTATCGTTCACTGCATTGCCGAGAAGTGCAACCTCATGATCCCTGGTATTTACGATGCGGCTGCGACCGCAGAAGAGGCAGAGTAATCGACGTCTGGCCTTCGTGAAAGACTTTAAGGAGCCGCTGAGATGAGTTACGTAACAATTTCGTGAAATACATTGATTGATACACCGTCTTGAAACGCTTTGTGCTGCAGTATTGCGTCATTGGATTCTATCGAGAACAGTTCGACGTTGACACACCATAAAGCTGGCGCATCTCGGGCACCCTCCGATCGATGATGAGCCAATTTCATTCAATGCATGAGTTTAAGTAAAAGGAAATGCGAGAGCAAAGTGTAACTACTTACTTGGTCGTTTCAAGCTCTTGGCATTATTTCAGAAGCAACAGCAGCACTCACACAGCATCGGCCGCCCGCGTGCTTGCTTGCTTTCTTGTCTGAAAACTAGGGTGATAAAGGCGGCACCTTCTCGCGAATTTTGTCCCAGTCTTTGGTGGGCTTCTCTTTCTTCTCATCGCGATACGTGTTCCGCACTGTCTTCGAGATTGAGTCGCAAAATCTCTTTTTTCGCTATTGCGAATGCAGAATGTTGAGTGATGTCACAGTCAGCCGGAGCTGATCGATAAGGAGTCGAGCGGGATCTTAGTAAAAAGCAGGGCGACGAGGAAATATCCTTAAAATCGAAGTCCGAACACCGTGCCAGCATAAAAGCACATGATGAAAAAGAAAAATCAGTCCAGCCTTACCAGGATTGAGCATTATCTTTTAAGCTTCTCAATTAGCACCAGCATCAGGACTGACGCCAAATTGACAAAGAGCTCTCGTATACCTCTTTGCCTAATGCTCCAAAACAATCACTGTGCGCCAATGCAGGAGGGCCCAAAACAAGAAAGGGTAAAGAATAGGGATTTAGCGTGATGAAACACTCCTTGAGCTTTACTTTTACTCTCACTTCTTTCCTTGTTCCAAATGTAAGCCGTCAGATAATCGTGCAGGACGTGGGTTCTGCGTCTGCAGAGTAGATGCCCGGAATCATGAGATTGCACTTTTCGGCCACGCAGAGAACAATGCCAGAGCGAAACGCGTTGATATTGCGGTCCTGTAGCCAATGCCACATGGCATCGAGGTGATCTTGCTGCGACATGCCGGCTTTTCGCAACGTAAGAAACTTGCCGATGAGCTGGTACGTGGTGGTGACGGATGATTCGTTCCCGAAAGACCTGGCGAGCAGCCTTTTGGCCCCATCACCGATTCCAGGGACCTCCGTGATGTCCCCTGTGATGGGAGAAGCGAGAAATGCTGCAAGAGCATCCTTATTTTCGTAAAATTTAAAGTTAGAGAAACGATTCTGACAGAGGTCTCATATTGGTCCTATTTAGAAAACATACCTCGTTCACCATAGACCTGTTCGCGTCGAATCCGGCCATCGTGTAGTTGTTCTTGTCGGCTGCTGAGTCGGACCGCTTGCCAAGGGCAGCTCTTGAGCAGAATCAGCTTCGTACAGCGCCTCACGGGACCGTAAGAGTGACACAACTGAGCTCGCCGATTACGGGTAACAGCGTTGCGTGGTCAAGTACCACGAGCCGTGCCCCGAGAAGTTCTCCCGATTTCACAGATCTTGGTTTGTCGCGCCGCGCTACCACCGCGCCTCCTTCGCAAGGAAAGTCAAAGAGGGGTAAATATAGAATCGCCAACCCTCTTCTGATCGATTCCTCCTCACGAATCCAGTCCTGTCACGACTCCAGCAAATTAAAGCCAGACAATCTGCGGTGACCAGCAATGCGCGGTAGGGTGCCTCGACGACCCAGGTTTCGCCTAGAAATTTCTTTCACGCGCCACTGGCAAAAATGCGCAAGGTGGGAAAGGCCTATTTTGGTGTCAGACGATACGTATCTTTGAGGCAAGTCCTCTCATCAACGCGGGATGCGAAATGGACTGCTAGCCACTGCCACTGGCAAAAATTGCGAAATCGATTTCCGTTCAAGCCCCAGGTGAGTAAACCAGTCAGTCTGCGGTGACCAGAGATGCGCGTTGGGGACAATGAAGAGGCTTCCCGAGTCAGTGTTACGTTAGAGAGGCCAAACTTATCGGCAAAGCGGCGGACGATGCTACGGCAAGCGCTCTCATCAACGCGGGATGCGGAATGGATTGCTGGCCAGGTATAGCAAAAGTTGCGAAATAAATTTCCGTTCAAGACCTACTAGTAGGTGAGCAAACCAGTCAGTCTGCGGTGACCAGAGATGTGCGTTGGGGGACAATGAAGAGGCTTCCCGAGTCAGTGATGCGTTAGAGAGGCCAAACTTGTCGGCAAAGCGGCGGACGATGCTCTATCAAGCGCTTTCATCGACGCGGGATGCGGAATGGATTGCCAGCCAGGTAGGCAAGCATAAGTATACCATTCCCAGGATTAGCAGACAACTTTGAGAACTGGACGGTGACCAATTGGATCGGCCCCGGTCACTCGTGCTTGACGGAGAGCACTTGTCAACTTGATGGACGCGGTCGGCACGCCGAAAAAGCCGGACAAATGAGGGCAACAGAAATTTCAGCCAAATCGCGAGAGCCAGCAACTCCGCGCCGCTGGATGGACAGGGCGGGGGACGAGAACATCCAAGAGTTGAATTCGCGTCAAAACCAGACATAAAACGCATCGAAAAGTAAAAGAGGAAAAAAGAAAAAGCAAAGTCCTCCGTACAGAAATCTTGGCGGCCGTCAGCAAATCGCAAACTTCGAACACCGCAAACTTGCAATTCTTCGAGATATCCAAAGCAAGACTGCAAGCACGCTCACGTATATCAACACAAGACAAGATGGCAGGCTTCGATCCGAGCAAGTCTCAGGTGAAGGAGGTACGTTAACAAGGTCCTGCAACCTTCTTTCTTCTTACTTTTTCGTATTCAGCCTTGCCGGAAAGTGCAAAGGAAAATCATGAATTGAGAAACTAACGAGTCCATCATTTGTAGGATGCCCTCGCTGCATTCCTTGCCGCGCCTATCTCCGAGGACCTCGCGCAAGTCCCGGGAATCGGCCCTGCGGCCAAGAAGGCTCTCGCTGTGCCACTCAAGGGCGATCAGGCCGTCACCACTACGTACCAGCTCGTCGGCAAGTTTCTCACTCTGCGAGCAGCGGGCATGACGCAGCAAGAGCATCTTGATGCCATGTGGCACTGGCTGAATGCCCGTGGTATTAGCTCTCATCGCGCTGGTATCGTGCACAGCATTGCCGAGAAGTGCAATCTCATGATCCCTGGCATCTACGATTCGGCTGCCCACTAATGAAGACAGTGGATCGATGAATTAGGGTCCTAGACGTCCCTGACCCGAACAAAAGAAAAAATCGTGTCGTTATACATTGATATCTTGCTGTGACTTGCGTTAGGCCCTACTACCGCCAAAATCTGTCAGGTAGATTTGACCAAAAAAAGAAAAGAAGAAGAAGTAGTGGAAGAAGAAAACAAACGAAGAGCACTCTTGCGTGCAAACCACTCTTCTAACTATTCTTACTTTCTTGACGCCTCGTAGTCTGCAATGACCTCCTGCTGGACGTCGGGAGGAAGACCGTCAAAAACCTCCTTGTCGTAGCCCGGCGGCGCCTCGAGGCGGCCAGATTTCGACGAAGCCTCCTCCTTTTTCTTGGAACCGCCCATGCCAAACCAGCTCGAGAAACCACCACTCGCCCGCTTGCTACCGTTTGCCGGCGCGGCGGGCGCGTTTTGGGCATCGGCCTCATGATGCTGTTCTCCAGGCGGCGTCCCGAAGGCAACAGCATCCACCTCGGGCATTTCAAAGTCCACAGCCGTCGCAATGAAGCTACCCGCGGGGACGTTGAGACGGTCGCGCGTAGGAACTCCCTCAAAGTAGATTTTCTCATTGTCCTCGCGGTAGACATGGTACTTGTCGAGGATCTCGACACGCGCAGCTTCAACCTCGGGCCGTAAGAGCTTGTCCATCGTCGGCGAGAAAATAATACCGTTCAGCTGGTCGACGGCGAGACTGAGAAAGGCCACAGCCTCGCCAGGTTTTCCCTTGTCCTTTGCGGCGTCGCCGAGAAACTTCATGGCGAGCGCATGCGACATGGTCGAGACGAGCGCCGGCTCTTCGACGATGGGCTCAAAGAGAGTGTCCACAACAGGCCCGAGACGCCGCACGCTACCCACCAAGTTGTGAGAGCGCTCAGAGAGTCCCAAAAGAAGTTTGCCCACCGTTGAAGCAGGCGTGCCCTTGAGGATGGCCTGCTGCACAGTGAGACGCTGCGCCATGCACACAAAGTACTCTGCGAGGACGGCGACCACGGCGGGCATGACTTCAGGGGGACGATTCTCTGGTGGGTTCACCCAGCGAGGCAGCATCACCTGGGAGACGTACTCCAGAATGCCAGCACCCTTTCGAAGCTCCTTGGCGGCGGCCACCAAGTTTGCCGCGCGATTGGGCCGCTCCGGATCCAAGAGCATACGCGCCACATTGTAGTGCGCCATGGCCTGAACCGTCAAGATGAAGCATACCTCGTAAACGAGGACCTGGCATTTGTACTCCTTTCTCTGCTTGTTCTTCTTTACAAGCACCGAAGTCCACGAGAACTCGAGCGGCTTGTTAAGACGAATCTGGGCGGTAGCGCTCTGCTCCATGCTGTGCGTGATTTTGTACACGCTCGGCAGATAATTTTCCACGGCGGCCACCACGTTGCGTGGATCTACGCGGCCGCCCATGTTGGTGATGCCGTCGAGGAGCGTCTCGCGCTGTTGCGTGGCCACCTGGAGCAGCTCTTGCGCCTCGTGCGAAAGGTTGCCGCCAATGATGGCCTCAAAGCTCAGAGGCTTGGTCGTCGGCGTCCCGAACTCCGTGAACTTCATGAGCAGCTCGGCCACCGCGTCGAGGTCCTCGTCGCTCGCCATCTTTCCTCGGGCCTTGGTCTCTGCGCCCCTGCCTGCGCGCGTCGCACGGTGGACCTTCCCTCGCTCAATCGCACACGTCCACTTTGGGTTTTGCAGTGGTCTTGTAGTAGCTCTCCCGCTGGCTTTCGATCACTCTTTTTCGATCCAACTTTTCGGTGATCCCATTCCAACCTAATTTATACCTTAATGTAGATCGTGACCGAGACTGATGGGCCGATGTTGCGATGACTAACCCTTTGTCCGTGCCAGGCCACGCCATGCGACGCTACGCGGTGCCACGCCGCAAAATAAGTTGATGGCTCTCACCCACGGCGAAGCGACGACTCGCATTTTGCAGTCGCAAAAGCATGATATGCAATCCCCAAGTTTTGCAATGCCTTGTCCACCTCCTCTTCAGCCTTTTGCTTCAACCCAAAGAGGCAGCAGACAGCGGCAGCAAGGACTCATTCTCGGGACACATGCAGAGTAGTAGTAGTAGAACTTCAAGAAGAACTGCAAGCGAAGAAGATATAGACGACGAGCGAGAACATGAACACCGACTGCTCGTCGAGGAGTTCTTGCTTCCTCGCAACATCCCACGTCGAGCAGCGCCGCGAAGGATGCGCAGCCTTTTCCCCGCAGAGGCAGCAGCGGCCCCGGAGCGCATGCAAAGCACACCTCTTCAGAAGCAGGCCTGGAAGAAGAGCTCCAGCAAGTCGCCACGCGAGCAATGCCGCACAATGCAAAATCAACAGCATGCTCCTTCTTCGCGGTGCTCCCGCTAACAACGTCCTACTATAAATAACACGTCGCACGTCGCGCAGCTACGCGAACGAAGGAGCGCAGACCGAGACGGCGGGCGCCGGGAGCTCGCGCGCGAGGGCGGGCGGCGCGGGGCCGGAGGCGGCGGCGGCGAGAGCGCCGCGCTGCGAGCCGGCGGCCGCGCGCGCTCCGCGGGCCGGGGCGCAGCAGGCAGGGCGGCGGCCGGGATCCGAGGGCCTGGGGTAATGCTGCACCGGAAACGGCGACATTCGGACGATGGGGTGCCTGTGCAGAACGGCGTGCGCGCGCTCGGCGAGGGCGGCGGGCAGGAGGCGCTCGAGAGGCAGAGGCCGACCATTGGCACGCGGACCGCGATGCTGGCCGCAGACGGACGCAGCAGAGCGCGAGCGGTGTTGAGGTCGCAGAAAACCAGCCCCTCCAGCAGGGAATCCTTCGAACTGGCCGACCAGCAGCAACTCCATCGACATCGAGCCACCATGGCAGCCCTCAACGCCAACGTGATCGAGCCCGCGGCCAGCGACGACTCGCGGTCATTAGAGTCCCGCTTCATGCATCTCAAGTCTCGAAAACGCCAGTTCTTGTCCAAGCGTCTGATTAGATCCCGTAACCGGCAAACTGCGGACGACACCGTGCTCCTCGACTTAAGGCGCGCCTCGAGCTCGGTCCCGGAGGACGAGTCGATGACGGGCGGGAGTCCGCATGGCCTCATTGGAGGCGGCTTTAGCGCCGGCATGTCAGTTGACTCGCGCGAATATCCGACCGGATTTCGACGAAACTCCATTGACAGCCCCAAGCAGGCTTCATCTTCCGCGACCATGAACGCGGGTAAACGAAAGAAGCGCGGCGCCATGCGCGTCATCAAGGACAAAATGATGACACGCAAGCAGCGAGTGGGCCGCGGACCTCAGTCGTCACGGCGCAGAGGGTCCAAGCTTAGTGGATCCAATCTCGCCGGAGATCCATATGGTCATGACAGCGATGAGGTCACGCAACACTCTGACGAAGACGACGGCGTGGATGAGGATTACCATGACGAAGAACAAGGGCCGTATTCCACCGGCATTGCTGTCGACAAGGATTCTAGTGATAATCGCTACGGGGCCTCGCAGCATCGCATCTTTGGTACCACGCTCCGACCGCGCCAGAGCTCTGGCCTGCGAGCTGCAAACGCTAACCATGATGACGATGCATCGTTGGATGATGACGATGCCAAAATCTTTGGAGACGACACGATGGCGGGGAGAACGGGTTTTCTGAGCGCCATCCCCATGCGAAAAGCTCGAGCCCGTCGAACGCAAGGTTCGCAGCAGCCGCACGAGTCCCCTCTTCAAGACTACCCCACGGGAGATGAATCAAGCGAGTACTCGAAAGCCATGCACGAGTCCGACTTTGAGCAACTCGAGCAAGGCTCCGCCGCCTCCCACACTGTCATGGGAAGGGACAAGGCGCGACGTCGAAGATCCTCGCTAGGTCCATTACAGGCACTCGGAGGTCGTCTCGCCGCGGGTGCCGCAAATAGTCACGCCACGGATCGTAATTCTGAAGATGCTGCGAGCGACGATGGCCTCGGGTCAATCGCGCGCAGCGGACCACGAGAGCTGAGCGAGTACGAGAGTCCAGACTCGCGCAGCATGACTCCGCATGATCAGTCACAGCATGCTAGCAAGAGATCGCCCGCCCGTCTTCGGGCCTCAGCGCCCTCGAGCGAAAAACGCTGGATTGGCGAGGTCCGACAAAAGCTCATCGAGTGGGAGATTCCGCAAACAGCGTGGAAGTTACCGCCCACCGGCCACAGGGCCGGTGCCGGCAGCGCATTGGCTCACAATGTTCTGGGCGACGCCTTGTATAATGATGGAGAGCCTCCCGACCCGCACACTAACGAGCGTCGTGTGAGGCAGCTGGTAGAGGAGAACGAGAGACTTCGCGAGCTCGTGTCGAAACGCAAGCTTGAACTTGAACGTGTCCATAATTCCACGCGAAGCAAGGTCGATGATCTGCAAGTGGCAATCCGAAATTTTGAGCGCAAACTAGCCTTTTACGACAAAAATGTCAACCAGAAGCACGCGCAGATCAACGAACACTTTACTCGTTTCAAGTCGGAAATGACGGACGATATTCGGGAAAAGGTGCGCAAACAGCTCGAGTCCCGTGAGGAGGATTATTACAGCTTGATTGAACGTGTGCAAAAGAACATCAAGTACATTTCCGAAAACAATCGTCAGGGCAATGGTCTCGTGGATGGTCTCGTTAATGCGTTGATGCATCGAAGCTTCTCGCTAGTTCTCTCGGGAGCAGGAACGATTGCCCACGTTATTTCCATGCTGGTCGGGGTAGTTCTCGCGCCCGTCTTTTTTGTGCTTGGGTTCTTCAAAAACAAAGAGCCTCCACGGACGGAGGAGAGTTCGCCGCAGCGCCAATTGCGCCGCGATTTGCGATCCCGCTCGAGCAGCCAGTCCAGCGACACGAGCAAGTTGAGTACTCGAGGCGGGATGGGCTGATATGATAGGCTTTGCAATTCCCGTCTTCCCTTTTCTGTTTTCCTTTTTTTTCCTTTTATAAATATGATTTGTCTGTTTGCTTGTCGCGCGCACAAGGTTTGGGTTCGTCGGGATAGATTTACTACCTCCTTTCTAAGTTCGTTAGGTCTGGGGCTGACACGAAAAGTGTATTTTTAGTTTTTCCTGATATAAACATGGTGCAACGTAATTGTTTGGGCATTTATGCACTCTGCATGCCTTGAATTGAACCCTGGACAAGCAAACAGATGAACAAACTAACTGCTAAGTATTTCTTTCTTCGCTTTTTGACCAGAAACAAAACCGAAATAGTCATGAACCGGAGCCAATCTATGCCTTGGCCTCCGATGCCTCGACCGACTCCGCGGCCTCGGCAGGCTCTGGGGCCTCGGCAGCGTCAGCATCCGAGGGTTCGTCGAGCATAAAGTAGTATTCGGGGTGCGAGTCCACGCAGTTCTTGAGAACAATGGTCTGCGGCGCACACCGATCCACAAAGGCGTCCTTGTCCTCACTATCCTTGCTCTCATTGACGCACTTTTCCCATGCAATGAACTCGTTGCGGCAGGGTCCGCCCTTCATGAACTTGCAAAAGGCGCATTCATTCTCGCGCTTGTAACCACAGGTGCGCTTCTCCTTGTCAAATGTACTCTTTAGGCAATAAGTGCCCGTCACGGTCATTTGCTCGTCCTCCACGTTCTGGAAACTCGCGCGGACAGGCTCGTACGAGCCGGCCTCCGGGAGCTTTCCGTTCCAGTAAAGGTTCTGTCCTTCGGCGTTCTTGAGCATGTAAAAGCTTTTCTTCGCGTCGGTGGCAGCCAGTCGGTGGAAGAGTACATTCGAATACTTGGCCTCGTAGGGCTCGCCGCCCTTGTACGAAAGCGTAATGTGCGCGTACTTGTTGGCCGACTCGAGATGCGGAGAGCCAATTTCGACCAAAAGGCTCTGGCAATGTTCGTCCTGAGCGTAGCCAATCACATGGAGCGTAAAGTTCTCCGAGAGCAGGTCGTCGTGGTCGAGAACCTGCTCGCGCGTGGGCTCGAAGATCACCGTCATGTGGTCGTACGAGGGGTTTGCCGGGAAGAGCGGCGGAAAGCGTGCGCGAAGCTTCTCCATCGAGGCCTCGTCCAGAAACACAGCCGTGTAGTCGCCCTCGCTGGGCACATAGTCCCACTTGGGCGGCTTGGCGACTTCTTCCTCGTCCGCGGGCGGTTCATCTGCAGGCGGTTCATCTGCAGGCGGCTCGTCCGCCGCCACCTCGACGGCAGGGGGCTCGTCCGCGGGCGGCTCGTCCGCCGCCGACTCGGCGCGGCTGCCGAAGAGCCCGAAGCCCGACCCGAGAGCTCCTGCCGAGAAGATGGCCGCGAATGCCGCGGCCGAGGCCGCCGCGACGTTCGGGCGGCGCACGGACGTCGCCGCGGTCGCCGCAGACCCGGCGGACTCCGCCGTCGTCGCCGTCGCGAGCGCGCGCCGCGTCAGGCTCCGCCGCGCGAGCCCGGCCTCGCCCGCCGCCACTCGCCGCGCCGCGCGCAGGGCCATCGCCGCGCGCATCGTCTCCTCCGCCTCCGCTCCCGCTCCCGCCCGACGGCGAGGCCCGCTCGCGCCGGCCGGCCCGCTGCCGCCCTCCGTCCGCGCGCGGCTCCCTCTCGCTGCCGAGCCCGAGCGCGCGCTCGCCGAGTCCGCGTCCGAGTCCGCGTTGCCGATCTGCATCTCCGATCTCATCATCACATCATCATCATCATCATCATCATCATCATCATCTTCTTCATCATCAACAGCCTCACCGTCGCCATCTCGCAGTTCTTCGTGCCAAGACAACCATCACAATGGAACCGTTCAAGAAGCACATTCCGCCGCGACGCCTGCCGCGACGCCGAGCTCCGCTCTCCGCGCCGCTGCTGCTGCTGCTCGCGAAGACTCTCGGCGTCGACGCGGAGAGAGGCAGCGGCAGTCAAGGCAGACTCCGAACGGGGCCGGCTGACGGGAGGGAGCGAGTCCCAGCGCCGCGGCGTGCAGGGCTGCTGCCGCTGCTGCTGCTGCTGCTGCTGCTGCTGCTGCTGCGCGCGGGCGCCGGGGCCGGCGAGCCAGCTGCGAGCGGCAAAGGCGGGCGGGCGCGGACCCCGGCCTGCGCAGGGCCGCGCGAGATCGCGAGAGAGCGAAGATGGTCTCGCTGACGGCGGCGTACGTGCTGCTGGCGTGCGGAGGGCCCGTCGGCCTGCACCTCGTGTATGTGGGCCGCGAGAGGCAGGCGTGGGCGTGCGCCGTGACGGGAGGTCTCGCGGGCCTTGCGGTCGTGCGGGATGCAATTTGTCTGCCAAGGTATGTACGCGAGGCAAACGGCGAGGCCCAGGAACTCGCAAAGGTCTCGATAGAAGCCGCGACGCACCCGGAGCACCCGAGAATCTCGTGGCAAAAGGCTGTGGCCATGCTCGTCCTTGCCATGCTGGTCGGCACGACTCTCGCTAGATGCTTTGCCGATGATTTGGCAAGTAGACTTGGGTTTCCGGGCGGCGAACTTTACCGTGAACTCTTTGTCACAATATCACATGTGCTTGGCACTTCCTTCGGAGCGTGGGTGGTTGGTGGTATCAGTTGGGACTTTGTCCGGCTTGGCTATGTGCTAACAGGTGCAACGTTTGGAGCTGTGCTGGCTCAAGGTGTTGTCAAGACCCATCTTTTGCGTGCTGCCGTCGGGGACAACCAAGAAGGTATTGCTCCTTTCCACATGCCTGAACAGGCTTCCGCGTTACTGCCTGCGCTCTGCGCCGTTCTCGCTGCTCATATGAATGGCGCGCGAAAGTGGAAACCTGATTTGCTTGCACAAGCACACAACGAGGAAGACGCTGCTCGAGCCGAAGCTCTGGCAATGGAGGCCGCAAGCAAGGTCGCCAAGATTACTACAAGCGCAACTGAGGCCAGAACTGTCGTTCGTAGAAATCGCGTTGACCGGGAGAAGAAGCGCCGACTTCGCATGTCAGGTGGCCGCTGTGGTTTTTGCTTTGGGCTTTTGCGCGTCTATCTCGGTGTTGTCGCATTTCTCTGTATTTTGCTTGTATCCATGTACGAATCTGCCAGCTTCACCTGGAGAGACACTGACACTTCGCAAGGAATGCTTCTCCCTTCGCGTACAATACGCGTCAAGACTTTTGTCAACAACTGGGTCGCTTCGCACCAGAACGAGCTAAATTTGGCTTCCGAGACCGCGGGCTTGGTCTTCCAGAGTGTCGTGACGCGAGGTCTGCGCGAAACAGTATCGGATTTGCAAACAGAGATTCCTCTGTACGCCAAGAAGGATGCGCTCAAAACTCTCGGACTGCCGGAGACGGCCTCGTTGCGTCAAGTTCGGACGAAATTCCGCGAAATTTCTCTTGGGAAAGGTTCGGGCCGTTTTGAGCACGTTGGCGTCGATGGCGATTCGAGCGTTGAGAAGAGCAATGAAAATTACGACCAGATTATCGCGGCGTACGAAATATTGAAGAGACTTTTGCAGCCCTGAAAGTAAAGCAAAGCAAAGCAAAGCAAAACTGAACAAGTATATTTATCTATTGGATTGACGACATTGAAGAGATGAAACGCAAAGGATAGCAAAGTCTTCTCGAGTTGAGCTTTGTGATAATCAGGTAAACAATGCAAAGTGTCAAAAACTCTTCTCGATTCGAGCTTCGTTGCAGAACAAAAAATTTTGTGCATTGGAGTGAGGAATTGCAACGTATATCAAATCATCGCAAATTCTTTCTCGAGTTGAGCTTTGCTGCAGACGAAAAATCTTGTAAAAGGATATAAGTCAGAGTCTGCGCACGCAATTCTGGCGCAAGTGCTCGCTTCCCCACTCCCACGCTTGCTCGCCTCAAGGTCAAGTCGTATCTTTGTTCTGTTTTTTCACGTCTTGGGCACACCCAGCGTTTTCTCTCAAACAACAACTTCTGGCGCAACGTTGCTCGGAGCCATTTGTGGCAAAATACCCAGGAACTCGAGAACATCGGGATTGCAGGGTATCCGCGGCATCTTGGCGAGCTTTCGAAGGTATGCCGAGAGCGCCATGCGGCGTTTCACGATAAAGGCCTGGTTTGTGTGGTCTGCAAGGGCCTTGATCTGTCGCGGGGGCAGCGTCGGGAGCGAGCTGAGAAGGTGCGAGGTCGCAAAGGCAGAACGGACGAGCCTATCGAGCTCTACAAATTCAGAAAAGCGCTTTTGCAAGACAATAACCTCGCCACCCTTTACCTGAGCTTGCACCTCATACAGCACGACAGGCTTGAGGACCCCCGGAGGGCCGGAGCGGCTTTGAACCTGGGAGAGCCGTGCCGCGGTGACGTCGGCATCGAGAACCGAGGGGTCGTGGTTGCTCATGAGTGTCTCGTTGATTTCTTTGAGCTGCAGCGTTGCGCCGTTGGGCATAATGAGACACGTCGAAAACGAGTAGGCGAACTTGGCCGCGCCCTCGTTGAAGCCAATCCGCGTGCTAGCCACGCGGTTGCCCACGCGGTATTTGAGCTCACACGACGAGAACGAGGCCGTTCCCGTCCCCTCAAAAGCGCCGTCCACAAAGACGGCCACCTTGCCGCTCTCAAAGTGGCGCACCATGATCCAATGGTACAGCTTGCCCTCCGGATCGCACGAGGCCATGGTCTCGCACCATTTCCGCCGCTCTGCGCGTCGTAGCGCCAGGCCTTGCTCGGAGGCGTCTCCGCTGGGATCGGCGGCGCCGCTGGGCGCGCGCTCCTCGCCGGCGTCCTCCCAGTCCACGCGCCAGAGCTTGGTCACGTACCCGACGCTGAGGCCCACGTTGCCCATGGCGCCGAGCCTCGCTCGATCCCGGCGAGAAGGAGCGACGCGCGCCGCTCTGCGCGCGAGCGAGCGTCGCGGGAGACGCGACCGGGTGGCGCCTTCGCCCCGCCCCGCCCTGCCCTGCCCCGCCCCGCCCTGCCCAGAGTCGCGCGCTGCCGCCGGCCTTCGAAGCGGAACTGGTCTGCGCCATGAAGCAGCAGCTCCGGCAGCGGCTGCTCGAGCTGCTGCTGCAACAAGCAAAGCCGAAGCGCGGCATGAGCGCCGCGCCTGCCGCGACCTCTCTGGCGCCGGGAGGCGGCGGTGGATTCTTGCAGCCCCACGCGCGAGGGACACACCCGCGCCGAACGGGCCTCTGACTCCGGGTGCGCCGGGATGGGCTCGATGTCGTCGTCCGTGGTGGCGACCAGGGCTCGAACGTGTAGGAGGAGGGCAGCGGCAGCGGCAGCGTGGCCTCAACGCATAACGCAGGCCATCGCAGCGCTGGCCGCGCTGGCGCTCGTGGCAATCTTCATGCTGTTTGTGCTGCGCTTTCCAGACACAATGTACATTGTGGATGCCGAAAATGACGAACCTGAACAAGCGTTGGATGTTGTCGAGACCACGACCATTATGGATGCCAAGACCGTCGCGACAAGAGCAAGCAAAACCCCGTGGGCACCCGACGTCGAGGCCGGAGCCAGAATTCGTGCCAAAGCTAGTCGTGCCAATGGCTATAGCGGCAACTTCAAAGAGAGAAATGTCATCTCGGCGCGGGAGCGCGGCTTCGTTGCTTTCTTTCTCCATATTCACAAAGGCGGGGGTACGACAGTTTGCATGGAGGCGCTATGGCACGGGGAGACCTCACGACTCGGCATGAATTGTAACTTGCGCGGCTCAGATGCACAGGCTAATCTTGTGGCCGCAGACCCACATGATCAGGAGCGCATCGTCTTCGAAGCGGCGGCTACAGAAGGCCTTACCTTTGTCGCCAGTGAGTGGGTCCTGCCCAAGGAGATCCTGCGCAGCCCGAGACTTCGATACTTTACACTGCTGCGAGACCCTGTACAACGCACGGAATCGCACTTCCAGTTCGCATTTGCGCAGCAAAAGCAAAACCGCGTGCGCGACAAAGCTGCACAGGGCACGCCGTCAGTCGAGTGTGCAAGCGAGGCTAGCGATCGTGTACTTGAACTCAATATTGCGTCGCGAACGCGTGGCATTACGATTTCCGATGAGGCAGAGATGCGCATTGCTTGGCTCACGCGTGTCCCCGACAACTGGCAGGTGAGAGCAATTTGCGGTATCCAGTGCGCTAGTGTCCCATTTGGCATGATCACCCAGAGTCATTTACAAATTGCAATCGAGCGACTCGAGCGTGACTTCGACACGGTCGGCGTACTCGAGCACATGACCGAATCAATGCAGTTGTTCTCGCAGCTCCTCGGATGGAACGAGACGCTGCCAAAGGCAGCATCTACGACATCACACGCGCGACAAAACTCAGCGACATCGTTTTTTGATCGCGTGAGCCTTACTGGCGCCAGTGATGCCCCCTACGTGTCTGAAGCGCTCGAGTGGTTCGATCTCGTCAACGCGTGGGACGTTGAGCTATACGAAGCTGCGCTGGCTCTGCTTTATCGTGCTCTGGAGGCTCGTGGCATTTTTGTTGAGCCGCGAAAGGCCACTCTTGTTTCTGCCTTCTCTCGCGAAAGCGCACGTGCTGAGCTTGCGTCACGGTCCTCTATTTGCGAGTCGCAATGTTGCGACGCTGACTCTTGTGCTCATATAGGTGTCTTTTGGACGTCGGCTGCGCGTATATTGGGGCTCGTTCCAGCGTCTGCATGCGGTTGACCACCACTTCACTTGTTCACCAACTGTGAACTTTTTTCCTTCTTTCCGGAAAGGTATCTGCAACGATTTACTTTTCGTGGATTTGCAAATGGTGCCCTGTGTCGTCTACGTTCAAGGAACCGATCCCAGAGATGCGTAATCTGTGGTCTCTTTGATGGAGGAGCACCAACTTATCACCGCCGTAACACCCTGTAGACAATCAATTGATTTTTTTTATAGATAAAAAGAAAGACGAGACGACACGACTGGCAGGGGTCGTCGTCTGTTCCCTTTCATCTCTTGCTCGTCCCTGTTGCTCATTCTCTCGCTTGCTTCGCCCGCCGACGGGTCTTCCTCATGCCAGTGGGGAGAAAAAAACGAAAAACGTAAAATCTTCCGCACGTTTGCTCCCCCGATCGTCCGGTCGTTAGGTCGTCAATCGACTTTCCGCTGCCGCTTGTGATTCTCGATTGCGCGTAAAGCGGTAAAGACACGCGCTCGTCTGCTGCGGTTGCGCGGGCTTTGGGCGGGCTTTGGGTGCGCGTGCGTGCGCGTACGTGCACGACCGCGAGCGAAGGCCTCGCGCTTTCGGGGGAGAAGTCCGCGCGTCGGCAAAGCAGGCGGGATTCTCGTGATCATCGTCTTCAACGCAGGTTGTCCAGGAGCGCGCGTACGAGCGAGCACGCACGCGCGTGCACTCGCTCGCGCGCACGTAAGGGTTGCGTCTGCAACGCACGCGACCTGCTCAAAACACGCCTTGTTGTGCCAAGGTCCGGCGAAAAGCGAATATGGACCCCAAGGAGGACCCCGAGCCCAAGACGGAGGCGAAGGACTCCTTCAGCAACGACGAGAAGGACAAACAGCAGGAAGAGACGAAGACGGACGAGGTGAACGAAGAAGATGCTGACAAGGAAAAATCTGAGCCCAAAACTGATGCAGTCATCAAGGATGACAGTTCGAGTGCAGAGCCAAACCCGGCAAACGACGTTGCAATGAAAGATGACAAGAGCAGCTCCGCACCAGGTGACGACACGGGCGCAAACGACGCCGACGGAAGTGCAACAAACACGAAAACGAAGGTGGAATCTAACCAGGCTCCGGCGAACGACGAGGAAATCCTGGATACCACGAAGCAATCATCTCCCGACGACATCAAGAAAGACGAAACAGCTGACAAAACTGAAGCGGGAAACGAAGCTGCAGTGGACGCCATGGACATCGACGAAGAAGACCAGAATGCTGCTAAGGGGGGTCTCAAAGTGGAAAAGGAAGAAAGCCAAAAGGCTGTGGAGAGCGAAAAATCTGTGGAAAGCGAAGAAGCGGTGGAAAGCGAAGAAACTGTGGAGAAAGAATTTACTCCACGAAGGTCAACGAGGGACAGAGGCAACAAAAGCCCGATCCCGTCGTTGGCGAGGACAGGGAAATCGGCAACGAAGAACGGTAGCGAGCGCAGCACGCCCATCTCGCTCAGCACGAACGGACGGAAGAAGAAGAACAGTGCGCAGCCAAACAATGCTGGTCTCGACCTTGATCTTTCTGATTCTGACATGCCAAAACGCAATACTCGTGGAAGTACCTCGAGAAAATCTCGCGCCTCGACGAACAGGGCGGACAATAGCTATCAAAGCTACCACGAGAGAGTCGCTGCCTCCAATGATGATGATCACGGCGAACTCGAGGCAGACGTTGAGGAAGAGCAAAATGAGGAAGCAGCAGTTGATGCTCTCGCAGGCGACCTTGTCTGGGAGAGCCTCGAGGAGGAGACAGAGTTGCGCAAACGTACGATTGAGGAAAGCGGTGTCACGCGAAGTGTGAGCGTGACTCAGCCCAAGGAGCTCTCGCATGCCCAGGTGCTCACCGTGTTTCGCTGTATGTGGGACGTTTTGCATGAGCGCGGGTGGACGGCACGATCGAGTCAGAAAAAGGGTGGCGGCCCCATCTACTTTGTTGCTCCAGGAAGAAGCAAAGCGAAAAAGGCCTCGATGCAGTTCGACAAGGACTGGTTTGATTTGAACGCGCTCGTTGCACACGTGAGGAGATTTCACCCGGAACTCTTTGAAAACGCCATGCTACGCGCGGAAGATCTTCCCGAATTCAAAGAAAAGTCGACCTACTCGCTCTCCTTGGATGAACTCGAACCGGGAAACATTGTCAAGGAGCGCAAGCGACGCTTGCGGCAGCAGCGCTCGAGCGGAAGCAAGCCAACAGACTTTGTAATTCCCTTGGGCGCGAACGGAGCCAACGTAGGTCAGCCACTCGAGGCCTCCTCTGCAGCGGGCGCGTCGTCCTCTAAATCTTCACATGCGGCCGATGTGCAACGCGCGAAGAATACGTCGCTCAGTGCTGGTCCGGCCAAGAAAAATGGCAAATCGCGTCACGCGCACGGAGCCGAAGAAGAATCCCCAAGCGAAGAGGAGGAGAGCGACGGAAGCGACGACGAAGAGGAGGAGGATGAGGATGATCTCTTTGAGTTCAAGATCATGTATCCTTGGCTACAAATGGCCAAGCGTTGGACTGCGCGTCAAGGCAAAGGTCTTGTGTATTGGTATTACGTCAAACCTGGAGTCGAGTTTAAAAAAGGCAAACCTGTTGGCAAGCACATGGAGGACTACTTTAACTCCTCGGAGGAAGTGGTCGAGTACGTGAAAAGCAAGGACGATCTTCGCGAGGAGTTCCTAAATTACGCATGGCAAATGCGAGCGGGGCCAAGTAAACGTCCAAAGAGCTCTGGAAAGAAGCCCAAAAAGAAGCGCCTCAAGGTCTCCAGTTACGAGGATGAGGATGAGGACGGTGGCTCTCTTTCGGGCAAACGAAGATCAACGCGGAGAAGAACGCCCACGCGAGCTTCGCGAATGGCTGCTGTCAAGAGCGAGCCTGGCCAATCCAGCTCTCGTAAGGCAAGCGCTTTCCTCATTGACGATGAGTTCGCATCCATGGGCGGCAAGAAGCGAACGCCCCCCGCGTTCTCGTCGTCCTCGTCGACTTCAAAACAAGGCGGCAAGCGCAAGCGCGATGGCAAGGCGCCTCGTCGCTCGACATATGTTAACGCTAATGACAGTTCCGAGAGTAGCTCGCCCGGAGGCAAAGAAGGGGCGGAATCTGACGAAGCGTTTGAGCTTGGCCAGTCGGGAGCTTCTGCAGACTATGACGACAGCTCCACATCCGGTGCACGCAGGTCATATAACCCAAGTCAGAAAAGCAAAAGCAATTCGCGGCGGTCCTCGGGCACGGGAAAGAACCCCCGATCCTTTTCATCATCCTCTGCGCCGGCAAATGCAAAGCACAAGCCGCAAGAAACGAAGCCTCGATCCGCCGCGCAAGCGGAAGATCTTGCGCGAAAAGCTGCTCTCGAAGCTGCCCTGATCCACCGGCACCAACAGCAGCATCTTGCCGCTAGTCAGTCTAGGGGTGCTGCCTCGTACCTCAACCACGCGGGCAACCTCGGCTACGGTGAAGCGAGAGTGAACAGCTGGCCTGGTGAACATTCCGAATTTGGCGCCGCCTTGCCCCAGGCCTTCACCATGCAGAGTGGCGCCGCCTCGGGCGCGTCTTCACGCATTTTCCAGGACTTCAAATTCCTTCTTCTTCCCGAAGTTCCTACACAAGTACGATTTGAGATCGAGGCCATGGGTGGCAGCGTGATCGAATCGACGGCCAGCTGGGAGCTAAGCGCCCTTCCGCCCGTCGAGGAGCTTGAAGACTTGCTCTCACAAACGCCCGTGGTGATTGGAAATCTCACTGCTATTCACACGGCCCTGTGGTGGGCCATCATCGCCACGGGGGCGCGTGTGATGCAGTGCGAGTTTGTGCACGATGCCTTTGAGCACGAGGAGGTCCCACGTGATTGGTTAGCCTTTGAGATTCCTGCTGGGCCCAGCGTTTTTGGCAAGGGGAATTACGAGTACCTTTCAAAGCCCTTGTCTTTCCCGGCGCCCTTTCTCAAGCCCTCGGAGCGTGTCTTGAAAGGTTGGACATTCTTTGTGCTTCCTTGCTACCGGCGTCGCGTCATGGCAACTACGGTCAAGCTAGCGGGTGCCGAGGTCGTCTCAAACCTCGAGGACTTGCCAGACACAGGCTTTGTTCTCTGCGACCCTGATGGAGACCTGGACATGGACGAGTGCAGCGAGACCCTCGATGAAATTCACGAGCGTGGGCTCACGAGCAAGCTCATGACGTACGAGATCGTCATCCAGAGTCTCATTTGCGGAAACGCGCTTTCTGAAAAGGAACGCGAGCTTGCAATCTTTCGTCTTCCCTCTCGGCTCTTCCAGCCTTGTAACGAAGAGGAAAAGCAAAATCGCGAATCACCTTACAAGGGGTCACGTACGTCCAGGGAAGGTGGCGACACAGGCTCGCAAGGCATGCAACGCGACGCGAGTTCCACCTCCTCTTCGAACCAGCTGGTGTCGTTCGGCACGAAGATGTTTTACGAGTCTGCCAAGTTTCTTCCGGCTGGGGAACAGCTTCGAACCGCGCGATCGCCGCAATTCAGCTTTATTCGATCTCAGGACATTCGCATTCCTTGCGGTGCAATGATTTTTGTCCGTCGCATCAGCGATCCCATCGGGGCTGCGCTGCCCCCGCGACCTGCCAAGCTTCTCAAGGTGAAGATGCTCAAGGGTGTGCCATGGATGCACGTGCGAATCTTCAAGTTCAATCCCCAGACGCAATCTGGTGCCTGGGCCTTGACCCCCGTGGACGAGTACTGCGAGCTCAAACTAGAGCACGCGCTTGGGCCTGTGATCTCCGTTTCGTACCAGCACACTCGCCGTCTCGCGATCGACAGTTCTCGCCAGCCCATGAAGCGCATCGCCCGCCCTAACCAGGACAATGCCTTTCGAAACACCATTTACCACATCGAGAGCTAGGTAGGTCTTTAACGCGCTACGCACACCGTACATCATTTGCAAGGTAGGGTCCGTGCAAAGGTCCCAGGTGCGTGTGTGGTCATCTTGATCAGTCTTTAGGCGACAGGAATGCTAGCTTGCAAAAAGATCATACCAAACGTTCAGCTGTGAAGTCTCATCTCTTCTCCTCCTACTTGTCAGGTATATTTTATTTTAAAAGCCAGTGTTCTACTATCCTGCCCCGTAAACATTGTCGTGTTGCAGTGCATTGATGTGACATCCCTTTTGCAGGGCTCAATAAAGTTGCGTTGCGCTCGATGTTGATCTTGCGTCTGGTTCTTGCCGCAACTGGGCACAGCTAGGTCTAACGACAGATCTCGAAAGTGGAAAAAAGAGCGCGATGCTGCAAGGCCAGCGTGGCCTGCGAGGTGGCCGCCACCTTTGCCTGGCCCGCGCGAACGTGGTGCAGAGGCTCGCGTTGACGCTCGCACTATGCCTGGCTCTGACGGTTGCCCTGGCAGTAGCCATTGACGCGACCACTCACGAGTCAACCGGCACCACGGCCGCTGGAGAGGCGCTTTTTGCGCGGATGAAAGCGTGCAGGACGGCTGCAGAGAGGGCCGACGAAGTCCTGCGCATCGCAAATCTATGTCAAGAAAAGACCGAGGGCACCGGACATTGTCCCTTGGTCGTAGAACTCGCCATGGCAGCAGCAGATATCCATTACGCGGGAGACCTTGAAGAAGCGCGAGCGCCATATGAGCGCGTACTGCAAATGCTCCCTAAATCGACACAGGTACACGCAGTTGTTCTCAACAATCTGGGTCGCCTGGTGTCTGATCTTGGTGACCAGGATACCGCGATGGAAAGATTCGAGTCATGCCGTCAAATGTACGACTTTGAGGAGGGCGTCTCGTGGCTTCGCGAGCTGCACGCACACTTGTGGAATAACATCGGGCTGGCGCATCACCGTCGAGGGCGAGAACACGATGATCTTGCCAAGGTCGCCTTTGAAAGGTCGCTCACCCTCGATCCATTGCTTGAAGATGGCGAGGCCTGGTTTAACCTCGGCGTAGTGAGCAAGAACCTCGGTCAGCACGATATCGCGTTTCGAGCATATGAGCGCTCGCTCGAGATCAATCCAACAAGCGTGGCTCCGCTCATCAATCTAGCTGCGCTTTTTCACGAGCACCAGTCTCTGGACGTGGCGGCGATGCGATACCAACAAGTCATCAATGTTTCCCCTCCAGGATCTGACCTTCGTCGTATGGCACTCATAAACCTCGGAACAGTCTATACGGAGCTCGGCGATGCGACGCGAGCCGTGTCAAATTATCTGCGTGCTCTAGAAGAGGCAAACGAAGAAGTTCGGGACGAAATCGATTTATCTGTGCGCTGCAGTGTGGCGGTCACGCAACGAATTGGTTGTAATTGGTCAGACTTTGACCGCGATACGGCTTGGTTGGAGCAAAACGTTGACAGACGCGAGCTACAGCACGGCAAAGACCCTTCGTGTCTGCCATTTGATACTCTTTTGCGAGAGTATTCATGGGAGTTTCGCAGACGCGTTGCCGAAGTTCACGCTGCCCAATTTGGCCCACCAGGCAGTCGCCCAGAGCTCGCAAAGACGGGAGAACGTGTGCGCGTCGGGTACTTTTCCTATGACTTTAACGACCACCCAACGGCCCACTTATGCGAGGACCTTTTTGACCTTCACGCCTTGCATCGGCGCGTCGACTCGTTCACACTGAATTTTGGCAAGGATGACGGCTCGGATTTTCGTAAGCGAATCGAGCATGCTGGCGCCGGCTTCAGGGATTTGAGTTTGTTGTCGCATTCGGAGAGTGTACGCGTGATTCGCGACGAGCTGCGCATCGAGATTCTCATGGATATGCAAGGCTTTACGCGCGGAGGACGACCCGAGATCGTCGTGGCGCGTCCAGCACCCATCGTTGTTAATTATCTGGTCTTTGCAGGAACCTCTGGTGCTGCATTTGTAGACTATTTTATTGGGGACCGCATCGCCAGTCCTCTCGCCGAACTCGCGCCGCACTTTTCAGAAAAGCTTGTGCTGATGCCTCATTCCTACCAGGTCAACACGTACACCAAAACTCTCGGGCCAGAGGGCGTTCCCGGGATTCTTGGCCAGACTGAATGGGATGACTATTGCGAGCGTTTTGATGAGCTCGACGGTTCGAGTTTCGTCTTTGCGAACTTTAACAAGAACGACAAGCACGAACCACTCTCTTTCGAGACATGGATGCAAATTCTTCGTCGGACACCGGGGAGCGTCCTTTGGCTACTAGAGCCTCCGCGTCGCTTGGCGCCCGGGCAGACGCGAGAGAATTTGATTCAGCAGGCTCGCGCCCGTGGTGTCGACGCTTCACGATTGCGATTTGCACGACGCGCCCCTAAAGCGGAGCATGTGGCGCGTCATGGATGCGCCGACATCTTCCTCGACACGCTCGTCTATGGCGCGCATTCAACTGCAACGGACGCTCTCCGGGGAGGACTCCCAGTGCTCACTGTAGCAGGTAGTGCTTTTGCGTCGCGAGTAGCCGCATCCCTGCTTTCTGCTCATGGTGTGGCAGATATGCTTGTGGCTCATTCTGTCAAAGACTTTATTGATACGGCTGTCGATTTGTACCAGCGTCCAGACCTGGTAAAAGCTTTAAAGCAGCAGATTTTGGCCAAATCCGAGACCTCGTCTCCCCTCTTTGATGTTGACACTTATGCCGTTCATCTCGAGCGCGCGTTCCGCGCCATGGTAGACTTGCGACTCATGAATCGTGTAAACCACATTCTGGTCCGAGCTGGTGGTACCTAACCAATGTAGTCTGTCCATGCTTGTAAATTATTTTGCCGCTAGTCGCGAGTCCTGTTCGCTTCGTTCATGGATCTTCAATTTGGTTCAACTTCATTATTTACTTATTTTTTTTTGGCGATGAACTACTTTCGCATTTTTGCGTGCATTTATGGTTCGCAACATCTCGATCTCGTCAAGGTATAACACGAAAAGTAAGGTCATTTGTGCAGGACTGCGAACTGCCATGTCCTCTTTGTCACTTTGGGGGCTTGAAAAAAAAAAGAAAGCACACATGTGCCGGAACTTCCGACGGGGAAGCTTGCTGACCAGAACGCCGCAGCAAAGAACCAGATTTCCGAGCAGGTTTTGAATCTGAAAGTAAGTGCTCAGGCAGTGTCGAGTTGTATGCACATGGAGAGAGTGGAACTCCTGAAAGAATGTCTGTCGCCGAGGCGGACATTAGCGTCCAATTTCGCGAAGCTTTGCGATGGAGGCCACAGCAGCGGCTGTAGCTGCAGCTTGCTCGTCGACTGTTGCCCCATCATCCGTTTGAGCCGTTTCTGAAATTACAAGTGCTCGACGAGTTTCAGCCCGATACTCGTCAGCAAGATCATAATCGTAAGGCGCAGTCTTTTCCATGGTAATGAGCATGCGGCCAAGCGGCGGGCGCAGCGGTTCGACGCTGCGAGCCACGAGCGTGAGGCAGGGGTGCGTGGGAATAATTTCTTCGACAAAGCAAGTACGATCGATCGGTAAAAGGTAGACAAGGCGACCGCCAACCTTGAGCAAACGCGCACTGGCATCGACGAGATCGGCCATGAGCTCCATGGTCTCGTAGGGCTGCACAGGGGCGATATAAGCGATATCTTCGCGTCCCTGTGCAGCGACATCCTCAATGAGGGGACGCTTCGATACGTCGCGACCTACCTTCTTTGCGCCGGCGCGGATTCCATAGGGTGGGTCACAGACAATCGCGTCGTAAATGCCCCCATTGGGCTCGCGCAGAGAGCGGCCGCGGGGAGAAAAGTCGAGCCTGAGCAGATCTGGCCGAGGGAGCTTGTACTGGTCGAAGGTGTCGTTTACAGTGGCGTCCGTGACGCCGCGGCGTCCCTGGAGCAGCATGAAGTCGATGTCGCCACCTTGGCAAACGGCACCGAAGACAGTGCAGGGAACGAGCAGGCTCCCCGTGCCGACAAAGGGATCGATGACGAGCTGCCCGGCGTCGACTTTGGCCTGATTTGCCATAATGAACGACATGGTGGACTCCATCGATGTGGGGCCGAGAAAGGCGCGTTTCTTTAGTGTATAGGCTTCCGCGAGACTGCGACTTCCCGTGGCGATGGCCCGCGCAATAAAGACGTGAGTGGGCCGATGTTGATCTCGCGCGGCGTGAAGGGCTTTGGTGTATTGCTCTTGTTTATCAAGGCGCTCCTTCTCGAGCGCGGCCTGGGCATCGGCATCCGTCGGAGGCTGAGGTTTACTAGGAGGACCGCCAGTCTTTTCGTCGCGTTCACGGCGTGCGATTTTTTCCTTTGTAATTTTGCGGCGAGTCATCCCCTTGGCTCGCATTTCCTCTTTCCATGCAAGGCGCTGGCGGCGTTTCTTTTCTCGCTTGGAAATAAGTTCGACTTCGCCGTCCTCTCGTGTCCACGTTTGCTGGTTAACTGGATTAGACTTGCGTAGGGGCTCGGTGTTGAAGCAGTCGATGACCCAGAGGATGCAGTCCGGTTCTGTGAGGCTGACCTTGCCGCGCAGACCTGGTTTCATGGCCAGCAGGCTCTCGCGTCGTGCCTGTTCTTCGGTGTTGGAGATTTTGCGTCCGTAGGCGCGTACCCGAACGCACCAGGTCTTGTCTTCCTGCGCGAAGGGCTCGCGACGTTCGGCGGGGCAGTGCGACATTTGCGCAAAGGCCCCGTCAAGCGAGGGTCCTGCGCCCCAGACTTCGTAGATGGCCTTGATGCACATGGACCTAGCACAGATGGCTTTGACGCACTCTTCGGAGGGGAAGTTGGCCCGTACAAAGGGTAGGCCCTTCTGCATGGACGACTTGTCGTAGACCGAAGCGCTGTCCTTGACGCCTGCCGTGAGGTCCAAGAGCGCGTCGAGCTCTTGGACCCAAAAGTCCGGGTGTTTGTCTCTGAAGTGCACGAGATGTCTGCCGCGCTCGAAGTCCGGCTTCATGAGCGGGTCCTCCTCCATGGTCGCTGGGCTCGTCGCCTCGACTTGGCCGGTGGTGCCGGTGGTGGTGGTGGTGGTGGTGGTGGTGGTGGCGGCACTCTGCGTCCCAGCCACGCCGTCTTGAACCTCGCTCGCGTTCTCCGTCTGCGCCATGGGCTCGTTGAGATCTCCGCTCTGCGTCTGCTCGTACGCCACGCACGAGACTTTGGTTTTCCTCTCCGGGCTCGAGCGCCTCGATCATCCAAGCCCACGCGAGCAAAGCTGCCGCCACTCGTCATGACCGCCGCCTGCGCGCACCCGGGTGCGCGCGCACACTCAAAGATGTGTACCCATGCACACCTTGCCTCTGGGGGTGCGCGCGCACCCCTACCTCAGCCAAGCCTTTCCCCCCCACCCAAAAAAGATCGCCCCTTTCCAGCGCGGCAGCGTCCACGTGTGCATCTGTGGCTGCATCTGCCGCTGCTGCCGGCTGCAGCTCATTACCACCCCCGCGCTCCCACTTTCGTGTCCGCACCGCGCGCGCGCAGTGCGACTGCGACGCGGCTGAGGCGCCCCGCTCGGTCGACGCCCCGAGCAGCTGCAGCTGCAGGAGGCGCGGCTCTCGCGGTCCCGCCGCTTCGCCCGCCCTCTACTTCCCTCTCCTCCCTCTTCGCACCGGGACAACAGCCTCAGCTGGCGGCGGAGGCCGCTCGCAGCGGCAGCTCGAATAGTAGAATGGAACAGAAACCCAGAAGCAGCCCGGGCCGAGGCGCCTGGCCGACCCGCCGGCCGGCATGCGTGCCGCCGTCTGAGACCGCGGCCGGACTCACGTCAGCCGGGCGGCGCTGCCTGAACCGGCCGCGGCGGGTGCGGCTGCCGCGGCGCGACTGCTTTTCTGCAGCGCGAGGCGAGGGCTTGGAGCGGCAGCGGCGGCGGCGATCCACGATCTAGCGCAGGAGCGCGCGCCCTGGCCGCTGCCGCGCCGGAGCGTGCGGGCAGGGCGCGGGCGAGAGAGCAAGTGAGTGGGAGAGTGTGTGCTGGCGAGGATTGGCAGTCTTCGCGCTGCAGCTGCAGGCAAGCTTCTGCGTGCGTGCGAGCGAGCGCGCGAGCGAGCGAGGGTGCGTGCGTGCGAAGGCGACCCAGCTTGGCAGACAGACGCACGCAGTCGCGAGCGATCCGTCCGCGGTGGCGGCACGGTTCGCGGTCGCCCCGGCCGACCGCTCATATCAGAGGCATTTGCAGCAAGATCGCGATCAAGATAGATAACACAATGATCGGAGTGTGCCGCAGCCGCGTAGAACCTGGAACATACGCGTCCCCGCAGCGAGCGACGATTTTCGGACCCGCGCGATCCTAACACCCACAGCGGCCGCCACTACGCCCCGGCCTACCGACCCGCCTAAGCCTGAACCCCTACAGAGCACCACAGTGCAAGCTGCGGCTTTGGCTGCGGCTGCTGCGCACCGTTAGTCACCGCTGCCGGTGGCGGCCACAGTGCCCGCAGCCGGCCGCCTATTGCTGCGGCGAAAGACTGCGCTCTTATAAGAGACTGCGATCTAAAAGACTGCGATCTACGGTCCCGATCGCGCCTCGCGCGGAGGCAGCGGCGGGCGCGTGCCGCGCGTAGTGCAGCGCAGACGGCGCTCGCGGCGCAGGGCGGCAGCAGCAGCTGCTGCAGCGCGAGGAGGAGTGGCAGAACCTCAACGTGTGGAGGAAGCCCGAGCAGAAGAAGACGAAGAAGAAGAAGAAGGAGGAGGAGGAGGAAAGAAGGGGAGCGCGGCAGGATGAAGACCGTGAGCGTGGAGCAGGGCGCCGGCACGTATGACTTCGTGGTGGTGGGCGGCGGCAGCGCCGGCGCCGCCATGGCCGCGCGGCTGAGCGAGAACCGCGGCGTGAGCGTGCTGCTGGTGGAGGCCGGCGACGAGGCCACCGAGCTCAACTCCAAGATCCCGGCGGCGTGCGGAGCCATGCAGAACACTGAACGCGACTGGGCCTACTTTACCGAGCCGTGCGGAAGGGTCGCCTTCAAGGGGCTCAACAAGCTCTCCAGCTTCTGGCCCCGTGGACGCGTGCTTGGCGGATGCTCCGTCCTCAACTACATGGCCTACGTGCGCGGCGCCAGGGAGGACTTTGACACCTGGGAGCGCATGGGCGCCAAGGGATGGAGCTACAGCGACGTGCTGCCCTACTTTATCAAGTCCGAGGACTGCCGCGCCCTCGGCAACAAGCAGGCCCCCATCGAGGGCGAGTACCACGGCCGCGGCGGCCCGCTCACTGTCTCCGTGAAAAAGCCCATGGAGCTCTCCATGCGCTTCATCGAGTCCGCCCAGGGCCTCGGTTTCAAGCACGCCGACTACAACGGCCGCCAAATGGACGGTATCGTCGGTCTCTTTGCCCAGACCATCCGCGACGGCGCGCGCTGCGACACGGCGACGGCCTTCCTCAAGCCGGCCGCGGACCGCCCTAACCTCACCATCATGACAAACGCCTTTGCCAAGCGTCTGCTCTTTGACGGGAGCTCCCAGACCCGCGTCGTCGGCGTCGAGGTGGGCAACTTCTCCACGAAGGGCATCGGCCCCTCCGTCAAGGTCAGCGCCAGGTGCGAGGTCGTCGTCTGCTGCGGCGCCATCGACTCGCCCAAGCTGCTCCTGCTTTCTGGCCTTGGTCCCCGCGAGCATCTCGAAGCCGTCGGCGTGCCCTGCGTCAAGGACATGCAGCATGTCGGCCGCAACCTCGAGGACCACATTGCTGGCTTTGTGTACTTCAAGACGAAGAACGTGACCGTTGTCAACGGCAAGACGGCCAACTCGATCCAGTCGCTCGCCGAGTGGGCCATTTGGGGCACGGGCGCGCTCGCCTCGTCGGCGTACGACGCGACGCTCTTTTACAAGTCGGACGCCTGGAAGGAGGAGGAGCCCCTCTGCGGCCCCGATCTTCAGATTGGCATCTTCAACTCGCCCTCGGATGAGACCTTTATCGAGAACAACCTCGGTTTCGCCAACGAATTCTTGAAAAAGCACTACACGCCTAGCAGCGAGGGATACATTATGGTCCCCACCCTTTTGCACCCGCACACCACGGGCACCGTTGAACTGCGTAGCAGCAACCCCGCTGACGCGCCTCGCATCCTGAGCAACTTTCTTCAGGACGAGCGCGACGTTCGCACGCTCGCCCAGTCGTGCCGCAAGTGCATTGATCTCGCTCGTGCCCCAGGCCTGAACAAGGTCACCGACCCCGTGCCGGTCGTTCCCGAGGAAATGGCCAAGAAGCATGGCGGCATTGACAGCGACGAGTTCTGGATGGACTACGTGCAGCACTTTGGCACCACCCTGTACCACCCGACTTCTTCGTGTGCCATCGGCAAGGTAGTCGACGAGCGCTGCCGCGTCTACGGCATCGAGGGACTGCGTGTGGCCGACGCTTCGGTGATGCCGCAGGTCATTTCGGGCAACACGAACGCGCCGTCCATCATGATTGGCGAGAAGGCGGCTGACATGATCAAGGAGGACTACGGTCTCTCCACAGACGACCTCACGATCGGTCCTCAGGAGTCCGCTTCGTCTCCCATCAACATGAAGCTCATCGTTGCCGCTGCTGCCGTCGCCGGCGGTCTGTTCGCCGCAGGCAAGCTGTAATTTGTCAATGTTCCTGCATCAATTTATTTTCATTTCATTTTTTTACATTTGTAAACATTCGGGGTTGTTGACCACGCGAGAGTCGCTCGTACCGTGTTTTTGCCTTGGCTCTCTCTCTCTATATATATATGATGAATGCTGCAGCGCGCAGATCTCAGGCGAACTCTGTTCCCATGGCGGCTTTCTTGTGAGTCGCTCTCGGGCGATGCAGATTACAACGCGAGAGACCTTCTCTGTGACGGAACGAGCTGCACACCTCTGTCGACCTTGTCTGGCCAAAGCAACTTGCTCTCCGGAGCCGCTCCGACTCGAGAAAGTGGAGGAGCCAATGGCAGTGTTGGGTGGATGGACGGATAAAGGTTGGATCTACTTTGTGTGTTCCACCCGACTTCGTCATCAGGCCGACCAAAACTGTCGAAGACGATAGCCTCGACGACGACACGATCCGACCGATCAACGTGGATGACAACACGATCCAGCCAACTTTTTTCTCCTTATCAAACCCACGAAAGCAAGCAGCAGCAGCAACAGCAGCAGCAAGCATTTCTCCGCGGAAGAGCCCGATCCGACAGACTTGACTCCGCCTCAAGCTGCCCTCGTTCTGCTCCTCGTCGGTGCGGCTTTTGCCTTCCATGGGAGAGAAAGTGGAGAGATAGTCTTCAGGCGGGCGGGGCGGAGCTGACCCTTGCGCGCGGGGGCGTCGTCTCGGGCCCAGGCGCGGCCCGCGGTGTCGGACGCGGCGGCGATATCCGCCCCGCGCCGCGGCGCCGCAGGACGCGCAGGGTCGGAGGAGCCCGGAGCAGACGCGGCGCGAGGGTCGACGCGATGCGACGCGACGCCGCGCCGCGCGGAGGAGAAATAGCCCGAAGGCGCGGTTGCGCATAGATTAGATTGGAGTTGGAATTGGAATTGGTTTGACTTCTGGTTTGATTTGGGTGAGCGTGGTATCTTGAAGAGAGGCGCGGTATCTTTTCGGTCCGGGCACCCCGGTAGGACCGAGCCGCGGTGGGCCAGGGGCCGGCAGGCGCAGATAGCGACCGCGGCGACTGCGACGACAGAGACGAAACGAGGCGAGGCGAGGCGAGAGCAGGAAAGAAAGCGAGCGAGGTCGCGAGGAGCGCGGAGATCGGCGGAGAGGAGAGCAGAACCGCTTTGGACCCGGCTGGCTGTCTGCAGCTCGACTGGTTGTCTTACTGACTGACAGTGAGTTTCACGAGTCACGAACGAACGAACGAACGAACGAACGAGGGGCAGAGAAGAAGAAGAAAGCAGCGAAAGAGCAAGCAAGGATGGAGAGCATCAAGGCGAGCCAGGCAGCGAACAAGACCTATGACTTTGTGGTCGTAGGCGGAGGCAGCGCGGGTGCGACGATTGCGGCGCGACTGAGCGAGGACAAGAGCGTGAGCGTGCTGCTCATCGAGGCCGGAGACGAGGCCACTGAGCTGGACGCCAAGATTCCGCTCGGCGCCGCCAAAATGCAGAATTCCGAGCGGGATTGGGGCTACTTTGCAGAGGTGTGCGGCGAATTCGCCTTCAAGGGCCTTGACGACCATCGCGGCTACTGGCCGCGCGGCCGCGCGCTCGGCGGCTCGTCCATCATCAACTACATGGCCTACGTCCGAGGTGCCAAGGAGGACTTTGACACCTGGGAACGCATGGGTGCAAAGGGATGGGGCTACGATGATGTCCTGCCCTACTTTATCAAGGCGGAAGATTGCCGCAGCATCGGCCAGTCGCACGCCGACCTCGAACCCGAGTTCCACGGACGCGGCGGACCGCTCACCACCTCCGTCAAGGTGCCCAACGAGACGTGTGCCCGCTTCGTTAAGGCCGCCACCCAGGTCGGATTCACGCCCGGCGACTACAATGGACGCAACATGAACAATGTCGTCGGTCTCTTCACACAGACCATTCGCGACGGCGCGCGCTGCGATACCGCCACGGCATACCTGCGACCCTCGGCGAGCCGCCCAAACCTCACCATTCTCAAGAACGGCATGGCAAAGCGTCTCATCCTCGACGAATCCAATGAACGTGTCAAGGGCGTCGAGGTCGGCGCATACTCGACATCCGCGATCGGTCCCTCGGTCCGCGTATGGGCCAAAAACGAGGTCATTGTCTGCTGTGGCGCCATTGACACCCCCAAGCTTCTCATGCTTTCGGGTCTTGGTCCTCGTGAGCACCTCGAAGAGAATGGCGTTACCTGCATCAAGGACATCCCTGATGTTGGAGCCAACCTCGAGGACCATGTCGCCAGCTACATTCTGTTCAAGGGAACGGACAAGGCCAAGAGTGTCAATGGAAAGCGGGGTGACACACTTCAGGCGCTTGCCGAATGGGCCATCTGGGGCACAGGATATCTTGCGTCCCCTGCGTACGATGCTACGCTCTTTTACACCTCCGAGGAGTGGGCTGCCGAGGCCCCGGACTGCGGACCGGATCTCCAGATTGGCTTCTCCTCTTCTCCGGGTGACGAGCTCGTCGTCGAGAAAAACGTTCACATCGGTGTCAACCACTTCAAGGGCCACTACGAGCCGGACAGCGAGGGATTCTTGTTCGTGCCTACGCTTTTGCACATGCGAACGACGGGCAAGATTGAGCTCCAGAGCAACAACCCGGCTGATGCGCCGCGCATTGTGTCCAACTTTCTCAAGTCGGAAAAGGACGTTCTTGTGCTGGCAAAGTGCCTCCGCAAATGTGTTGAAATCGCGCGTGCTCCTGCCTTGGCAGAGGTCACCGTGAGTTCAGATCCTGTGGTCCCCCTCGATATGGCTGAAAAATATGGAGGCATCGAGAACAACGAGTTCTGGATGGAGTACGCCCGCCACTACGGCACCTGCCTGTATCACCCCACGACTACGTGTGCAATCGGCAAGGTCGTCGACGAGCGTTGCCGCGTCTACGGCATCAAGGGTCTCCGTATTGCCGATGCGTCGATCATGCCGCAGGTCATCTCGGGCAACACTAACGCGCCCACGATCATGATTGGCGAAAAGGCCGCCGATATGATCAAACAAGATTACGGACTCACCACTGACGTTCCCACCATGGGTCCCCCGCCTTCGGCCTCTGGATCCAACACGGCCTTTCTCGCCGCTGCTGCCGCTATCGCGGGAGGTCTCTTCATTGTAGGCAGGTTGTAAGTATTACAAACACGACTACGTAACAGTAGTAAAGAAGAAAATACAACCAATATATATTTTTATCTCTGCATCGCATTACCTATGTTGGATTACCTATGTTGCATTACATTGCATTGGCTTGCTTGCTTACTTGCTTGCTTGCTTGCTTGCTTGCTTGCATTGGAATGCTTGCTTGCATTGGAATGCTTGCTTGCATTGGAATGCTTGCTTGCATTGGAATGCTTGCTTGCATTGGAATGCTTGCTTGCATTGGAATGCTTGCTTGCTTGAAATTTAGAAAGAAAAAAGGGAAGTGAATCGCTTCACAAGAAAAGATTTATTTTCTCAGTCTCGGGCTCGTTCCTGCCACTTTTTGTTGCCGCCCGCTGTCCCCGTCTCGCTCAAAAGAGGCAAGTACGATTTGAGCTGGGCTTGGCTCGGTCAAGGAGAGTCTCGATCTAAAAAGGAAACATGGGAAGAGTTTTCTTCATTTGTATCAAATGGATGAAACGAAAAAAGGCGCACCCTCCATGCATTGCATGTGATTCATTCCCATGCCACGCGTGAAGCATATGTTGATGGCCAGTCGGTTTTTTTGAACTAGAAAAATCAATGAGCAACCTCACATCATCAGTCCGTACTCTCCGAGAGCACTGGGGGCGGCAGATCTGCAAACCGTGCCTTGGCCCGGCGCAGCTTTTCCCTCTCAATGTTGTACACGGGATCCGTCTCCACGAGCCGATTTGTTTCCGTGCCCCAAACCTTGGAGCCCCCAAGCTGTGCTACCGAGAGACCACTCAAAGCATAGCACGTGTGGTACTGGTCGCGGCGCTTTGACGGCTTGTCACGCAACCCGCCTTGAAATTGCTGACAGCACAGAATGATGTACTGTTGCATTCGCTCCTCATCGTAAATAAGCCCATCCACGCCTGCGAGAGCACCAATGCTGGAGTGCAGGTCGCCTCGCACAGCGGCTTCGCGAAGAATCGCAGGCGTTGCGCCTTGCCAAAAGGAGTAGCATGCATCGACCAGCTTGTTGGTTCGACCTTGAAAACCGCCCTCGTAACGCATCTGGCGCGCCGCGATCCAGTGCACAAAGGCGTCCAAGTCGATGGCGTCGAGCTCGCCCAATATCGCAAGCGCTGCAATGCCGCAAAACGCATAACCTCCATGAGCCTCGTTGCCAGGTTCTCCGCCGATGCCACCCTCGTATGTTTGACAGTCCGCGATAAATTTGGCGCAGCCCTCGGTGAGTTCTGGCGTGAGAATGTTGAGAATGGAGGCGACGGCAAGGACAGTGTACAGTCCGCGCGTGTCAATTTCTCCGTCCGGTTGAACACGAAACCCCCCAGACGGGTGTTTCAAGGACATGAAGAAACGGTAGATAGCGTCGCGGTCCAGCAGCTGGAAAGCCTCGTCATCATCAAGAATGCAAATCGCGAGCACTGCCGCGTACGTCGGCGCCGTGTGGCCCACCTGCATAAAGTTCCCGCCGAATCCAAGGCTGCCCGCCGCGCAGCACTCCTTCAAGGCGAGGCGGACGCCTGCAACGAGATCGCTTGGAAAGGCATCGAGAAGATCCAGCGCTTGCAGCATCCAGTAGAGCAGCCACGGACGCGAAGCATCCAAACTCGTGTACGAGGCCCCCAATGGAATAGTGAGCCCTCTGCGCAGATAATCGATGGTTTCTTCGCGGAGCAGGTGCATCTCGTCGTCGTTGCCGCGCAAGAGGCCCATGCTTCGCATGCCGCCCAAAAAAGTTTCAGGCGCTGACGCGACGTCCACGTAGAACCGCGCGCACTCTCGCTCCGTGTCTTCCTGCATCATCGAGCTCTCCGTCGGCTCGTCGTCGTCGTAGGCCGCCAGGCGCGCGCCCTCGCGGGCGACCTGCGTCATGGACTCCATTCTTTAACTTCTTCCTCGCCCGCGCGTGTGCCACTCAGCCACGGGGTACGACAAGCGGGCCGTACACGCGTCCGCTCCACGAACCGCTCGGCTCTTCGCTGGCCCGCGCAACGCCGCGTCGCGGTGGATATAAATATGCAGCAGCTTCGCCACAATGATACTACAATGGCTGCACGTTGGTGATCTTCTGGGATTAATGGGATCGTCAATTCGAGGAGAGGCGTAATGGAAGGAGGGTCTGTTGTTGCGCACAGCAAAGACGGCTTGGCGATGCAGAACAACGTCCGACACGAAAGGCTCCTAGGCAAGGCTCGCTAGCGATCTACGGAAACGGAGGTTGTATTCAAGACCTTTGAAATTAAAATTAGCAATTGCGAGTCATCCATGGCGGCAAAAAAAAAGCTCACTGACAATCTGTGTCCGGCACAACCTTAAAGAAATGGCCCGAGTCCTTAGCTTATTAGAAGGTTAGAGCTTGGCGGCAGTCGACGATGATCTGGACATCTGCGGCTTTGTGTCGAAGAATGCCAAAATGTCTGCAGCAAGTTCCGCAGGTGCCTCGAGTGCGGCAAAATGGCCACCCTTCTCAAAGGCAGTGTAACGTTGTACATTGTATGCAGCGCGGACCCATGGCATGGGCGAATGTGTAATCTCTTCTGGGAAGGCGGCGAGAGCACATGGCACGACAGCAGGCTCAAAGCGTACGGGGGCATGCTCACCAATACCGAGCGTCTCAAAGTACAGCCGCGTGGAGGACGCGATGCTGTAGGTGAACCAGTAAATGCAAATGTTCGTGAGCATATCGTCGAGGGAAATCGCTTTGGTCACATCTCGCGTTCCTTGGGTGTCGGCCCAGGCGCTGAATTTTTCTGCGATCCAGCACGCAAGGCCCATGGGGCTGTCGGTGAGCCCGTACGCGAGCGTCTGCGGGCGTGTACCCTGGATGGCCTGGTATCCTGATCCAGAGCGCGCAAATCCCCGCGCACGATCAAGACGCGCCACGTCCTCTTTCGACAAGGTGGACATGTCAAAGCCTTTGGGCTTGCCGCAAGGGAAAAAGTTGAGGTGAATGGCCACACAGCCAAACTTTTGCGGTTTCGATCCAAGGATCCGGCAAATCACGCCGCCCCAATCCCCGCCTTGCGCATAGTAACGCGGATATCCCAGCCCTTTCATGAGGGAGTCCAGGGCTGCCGCGACGCGAAGTGTCGACCAGCCACGGTCTTGGGGCGGGTCGCTAAATCCGTAGCCAGGCAGCGAAGGCACCACAACGGGGTATCCGGCGGCCACGAGCTTGGGAATCACATCATGAAACTCCCAAAAGCTGCCCGGCCATCCGTGCACCAGCATGATTGGGAGCTTGCCTTGGTCTTGCTCCGGTAGAGCAAAGATGAAATGGATGCCAATCTGGAGAAAGTCCTTGCCGAGGATGGCCCGAAAGTGGCGGAACGAGTTGATCTTCTGCTCGGCGGCTGCCCAGTCAAAGTCTTCAAGCCAGTACTTGTGCAACTTTTCCGCGAACCCCAACGGCAGACCATAGTCCCACGAATCCCCCCCGGGGCCCTCATCGGGCATGCGAAATCCCTCGAGGCGGCGCCTCAGGTCCGCCACCTCCTCCTCATCAATCTTGAGCTGGAGCTTGTCCACGCGCATCTTTCCGCGCACCCACGACGAACCTCGTCCGGGCTCCGCAGCTCGGGCGCGACCCGCGAGCTCGGCGTCTCTGGTCCTCCCGCGCGTCCCGAAGCTCGCTCGCTCGTCGCGGCGCAGACCCGGAGTGGGCGCGGTCGAGTTCCTCCTCGCCGGTATTCGCGTTTTGCCCTCGCGCCTCGCCATGCCGCGCCGCGCCCAGGACGGACTGGCGCGGGTCTCCGGCGACGCGCGGCGGCCGCGGCGGGCTCTCTCCGGGGAGCGCGCAGGCGCCGCGGGCCGGCCGCCGCGCGGCGCGAGCTCGCGGAGCGCGTCGCGCGCCGCGGGCGTCTTCATGGCGGNCGGGAAGCGGCTGGAGGCCTGCGAGGAGGGCCTCGCGGAGCTGGCCAAGCTGCGCGGGCGCCAGGTCCGATGTCTGTGCGTGGCGGGCATGTACAGGAGCGGGAAGAGCTTCTTGCTCAACAAGGTGCTCGAGACGTTGCAGCGCGAGGCCGCGGAGACAACTGGAAAAGAAGATCTGACACAGGACATTCAGGGTGGAAATGACGATGACGAAGAACTGAATGGGCACGTCGAGGAGGAGCAAAAGGACGTCTCCGGGTTCCAGGTCGGCAGCACGACGGAGAGCTGCACGCGAGGCATCTGGATGTGCGTGGCTGGAGACTGGATCATCCTCGACAGCGAGGGCCTTGCCAGTCTTGATCAAGACGAAACGCACGACACGAAGATCTTTTGTTTGGGTCTCTTACTTTCGTCTTACTTTTTGTACAACAGCACCGGTGTCATTGACGAATCGGCCCTTGACCGCCTCTACATGGTGGGAAAGCTCGCACAGCGCATTAGCAAGAGCAACAAGATTGGATTTAGTCTGTGCTGGGTCCTGCGCGATTTTGCTCTCTCGCTGGAAAAGTACGACAACGATCCAAACGCGTACTTTGAGGACGCTCTCCAGGAAAAGGGACGTCGCCCCGGTCAGGACGCGCAGCGGGCCGAGTTGCGGCGCATCTTTCGCAACCGGCAGTGTCGCACACTTGTCCGTCCTGTCTCGGATGAGCTTGATTTGCAGCGACTCGCGGGCCTTCCTCGCGACAGACTTCGCCCGGCCTTTGCGCAACAGCTCGATGACCTCGTCGAGCTTGTTCGGGAAAAGACAAAGCCCAAGTCTATGGGCGGTCAGCCTGTCGACGGGCCCGTCCTCGGCAAATTTCTCTCGGCGTGTCTGTCGTCACTCAACGAAGGTGCTGTGCCGGACATCAAAAAGACTTTCGAGTATGTCGCTGAGCAAACATACGCAGAGACCCTCGAAGAAGCCGAGGCGCTCTATCGGGATACTGTGCAAGCTCAGGCGGATTCCGTCGCGACATGGCTAGATTTTGTTCGCGTGCACGAGGCTGCGCGCTCCGAAGCCCTGCAGCTCTTTCTCAGTCCGGGCGCTCTTGACATTGCTGCGAAAACAGTTTACATGGATAAGTTACGCGCACGCGCAGCTGACCTGATGCAAGACACGTGGCGGCGCATCGCCATGGAAAGCGAGGCGCGGTCCAAGGAATTTTGCGCGTCGAATCTTGATGCCAAGGCAGCGCTTGACGCCGACACGATCGCAACGTCAACAAAGCACAATCCCGCGCTTGGACCGGAACAAGACAGGATATTCAAGGAGCACCTGGCGGGCCCCGTCGTGGCTCAAACGCTCCTTCCGGAAGTAACAAAGCTCGAAGCCTCGGTCTCCACGCTCCGGGATGCCCTCACCGATGCTAAAGCCATTATTGACGAGATGCGGACCGCGCACGCTGAGACGAAAAAGGAATTGAGCGAGTCGCTTGAGCGAGTCGAGCGGGAACGTACGCGGGTGGACGAGGCACACGCCAAGACGGAGCGTGTCGAGACACAGGCCCGCGAGGATCGTGAACGTGCTTCTGAAACGATTGAAAATCTCTCGCAAGAGCGCGCCCGGCTCGCCGAGGCGGTCCAGCAAGCAGAGCGTGAAATGACCGAGCGCCAGCGCCTCTTGGACGATGCACGAAGAGCCCTCGAGGAGGAGCGCGCCCTCTCGAAAGAACTGCGCGCGCGTGCAATGGCTGCTGAAGAAGCGGGCGAGGCGTATCGCGCGGACGCCGACGAAAGAATCAAGGATCTCGAGGAGAACAATGAGATTCTTCGCGATGATATTGACAAGATCATTACAGCCGCCGAGCTTGAAAAAGAGGAGGCTGACGAGAACCGCGAACGCTTCGAGGCAGCCCATACGCGAGCCCAGGTAGAGCAGACAGTCCGCGAACTCGTCCACGAGGTCGAGACCTCGCAGCTCTCGCGACAGCTGCAGCGTCTGCGCGACGAGCGCGAAGCGATCTCGACGCAGCTTCAAGACTTTCATTTACGCGTGTCCACTTTGCCTGAGATATTTCAGGAACACTTGTTTGTTTGAAAATGATGTAGTTGTTGGAGGCATTGCGACAAGAAGGTAAACGAGATCGAGTGATCGGCCGATCGCACGATTATTCAAGTTGCCTTAGTTTAGCTTCTTTCTTTTTTCTTTGGGGGCCAAGGGCGAGGGGGGGAGCAACCATTTTCTTTTCTTGTGACTCGAACGAGCTTTTCTGATTGTTGTTTTCTTTCTTTCTTTCTTCTTCTTTCATTTATAAAACTAGGAATTGGTCTCTACAAACCTTTGTCGCGCATGCACAGTGATCGAATTAGTTGCTCTTCTTAAGGAGATCCTCGAGAAGCTTGTTGAGGCGCGGGAGCATGGTACGCGGGTCGTCGACAAGGCCCGCAGCGATCAAAGCGTTGTCGTACAGCTGACGAGCGAGCGAGCGCGCAAGAGCCGTATCAGACTTGCGGTAGGCGTTGAGCTTGTGCACGATGGGGTGCTTGAGGTTGAGCTCCATCTGCTGCTTGGGCATGTCGTTGGCCGCGTTCGAGCCGTCGCGACCTTGCTGCACCATGCGCATCATGCGCCGGAGCGCAGCGGACTCGTGGTCCACGACAATCGCGGGAGAGCTCTTGAGACGCGTGCTGGCGCTAACCTTGAGCAGCACGTCATCCAGTTCGGTCTTGAACCAGTCCTGGAGAGCCTCGGCCTCGGCCTTTTCAAGCTCTGGGAGCTCCTCGACCTTGTCTTCCTTGGACTCGTCCTTGTCCTTGGCGTCCTTGTCCTTGTCATCGTCAGAGCGCGTCTTCTTCAGCTCGCTGAGGTCGACATCGCCAGACTCGGCGGCGACAAAGCGCTTGTCACCGTACTCACCGAGCGAAGACATGACAAAGTCGTCAATAGCGTTGTAAAGAAAGAGCACCTCAACGTTGGCGTCCTTGAAGACCTCGTAGTAAGGGCTTGCCAGGGCCGCCTCGCGGCTGGGTGCCGAAAGGTAGTAGATCTTGTCCTGAGCCACATCGCAGCGCGAAATGTACTCATCAAAGGAAGTCATCTTGCCGTCCGGGGTCTCGCTGCTCGAGAAGCGGAGAAGCTTGGCAATATCGCGAGCATTCTCCATGTCAGAAGCCGCGCCCTCCTTGAAAAAGTTGGCGTACTCCGGGAAGACCTTTTCGTTGTAGTTCTCCGGGTTCTTCTTGGCCTCGGTGTTGAAGAGGCCAATCACGCGACGGGTAAGAGCGCGGCGAATGTTGATGAGCAGACGCTGGTCCTGGAGGGTCTCGCGGGAAAGGCTAATGGGGAGATCCTCCGAGTCGACGACACCCTTGACGAAGCGCATCCACTCGGGCAAAAGCTTGTCAGTGTTAGCCTCAAGCAGCACCTTGCGCGAGTAGAGGCTGACACCGTGCTTCATGCGGCCAGCACCCATTCGCTCACTGTGGAAAGAAGGCACAAAGAGGAGCGCCTTGAGGTCGATCGGCGCGTCCGTCTTGAAGTGCAGGCGCAGCATCGGCTCGTCAAAGGCGTTGGCCACAAAGCGGTAAAAGTTGTTGTACTCTTCATCCGAGATGCCCGACTTGTCGCGCGCCCAGATGGCAGAGACTTCGTTGGCCTGCTTGTCGTTGACCATGACGGGGAAACCGACATAGTTCGAGTACTTGTGGATGATGCCCTTGATGCGGTCGGCGTCCGTGTACTCTTCCTTTTGGTCGTCCTTGAGGTGGATGACAATCTTGGTGCCAAAGTCACCCATCTCCTCGTTGCTGACCTCCTCGATGCTAAAGTCATCCGTGCCCGCGGAGCGCCAAACATGGCCGACAGCGTCGGGGCCATTCACGGCGCTGCGCGAGTAAACCTCGAGCTCCTTGCCGACCATAAAGGCACTGTAGAATCCAACACCAAACTGTCCAATGACATTCTTGCCCACGTCCTGGTCCTTGCCGTGCGACTCCACAAAGGCCTTGGAACCAGAGCGAGCGATGGTGCCGAGGTTCTCGAGCATCTCCTCCTTGGTCATGCCCACGCCATTGTCCGTAATGGTCAGCGTGGCGGCGTCCTTGTCCGTCTTGAGCGTGATGCGGAGCTCGCCCTCTGGCGTCTGCACCTTGCCGTCCTCGCCGGCGGTCTGCATGTGGCGCAGCTTCTCGAGCGCATCGGCGGCGTTCGACACGAGTTCACGCAAGAAGATTTCCTTTTCCGTGTAGATCGAGTTGGTCACGATATCCAGCAGCTTGGACGTCTCTGCCTTGAACTCGAACTTTTCGCTCTTCTTGCCGCTCGCGTCGCCGCTCAGCGCGCGCACGGCCTCGGCCTTGATCTGCCCGCTCGCGGCGCCGGCACGGAGTCCGAGACGCCCCGCGGCGCCGAGTCTGGCGCCCGCGCCGGCGCGGGCCAGCCGCGCGGCAGCAGTCCTCCCAAGCATCGTCTCTCTCGCGTGCGCTGCCTCTTCTCCTCGCTCGCGCTGCTCGCGCTGCTCGCGCTGCGCAGGGGCTTCCGGCTTTGCGCTTCGGGCTTTGCGCGCGGCCCGTCTTGCTTGCTTGGCGTCCGCAAAAACTTCGACCAGGCCAGAAAAAAGCGATGGCCAAGAATTCTAGAACGGCCTCTCGCGCGCGAGCGAGCGACTGACTGGGGACAACGCATTTCCGGACGCTGCTGGGCAACGCAATTTCAGTGTTCCTGGGACTTGAGCAAGAGAGGAGCGCCATTGTGATCGGCAAGAGCTCCTCTCTCCGGGGATGGACCAGCTGCAGAAGCCTTAGCTGCTGATGTGGTTTAGATTTGATCAACTGACAAATGGTGTGGCTTGCGACATGGAGCACGGTGCAGCATCGCGCAGCACTGGAGCGAGAAGCTGCTGCACAAGAACGAATGAGCACAACGAGAGGAAAATCGTGGGATAATAAGGATAAGAAATGGTGGTTGGTTTACTTTCTACTTACAGCTGCTGCACCTCGGGCGGCGGGGTCAAGCCGGCGTCCTCGAGCGCGACGACAACGTCCTTGCAGGTCTCGTATTCTGCCGTGGCCTCGACCGTGGGGAGACCGCCGGTGCCCTTTGGGGTCCAGTTGCCCTCGCCAAAGACCTTGTCGAGGGCCTCCTTGTCGGCGTTGCGACGGGGGTCGATGTTCAACACGGAGTAGGACGGCATCTCTCTTTTTACTTGACCGGGAATACACGAGGTAGGTAGGCGTGGACTTGTTGGTGATTGCTTTGGATAGTTCGCTTGGGAGTTTCGGATTTGCTTTGGTCTAGCTTTCGGGCCTGCTTCGTCTTGCCTCTGCTTCTGCTTTGCCTCGGCCGCCTCCTCGTTGCCTCACCCCCGAGGAATCAATATCGCTGTTTCATTGTCGTCAACGATCGCGACGTGAAGTTCTCCGTGAAGCCCAGCGCGGCTAAGTGTTTATCGAGATTGTCGAGGCCCTGAGAGGATTCTGAGGCTTTGCGCAAGTCGCGGGGACCGCATGCAGAACAATGTGCTCGCGGCACGCGTGCAGAAAGAGCTCGCTCGAGAGGCTCATCTGCAAACGCCTGCCCCAGTCCCCAGAGTCCGCGACGAAGCACAGCAATTGTAACGGCGGGAAAGCGTTACGAGCGGGTAGCGGTTACGCGCTCTCAGGTCGGTCGAAGAGCTGCAGTACGAATCCGTTATAGCGCAGGCAGCAGCAGGAGATTGTAGAAGAAGCTCCAAGTTGCACTTGGTAGTATGGGTGAAGCCTTGCAGTGTTGGTATAATATTGCACGAGCGCAGAAACATGAGGGGTGCGCTAGCTTTCGCTGGCAAGGTTTTTCCCGGAAGCAAGCTGAGGGGGATGAGGATCAAATATCAAGCTCCAGCTTGACGGCAAGAAGCTCTCGTCATACCAAGAGTAGAGCATTTACAATCGAGTCGTAATGATCATGACGCTGCAGCGGCGACGGCAGCAGCGAGAGCAGCAGCAAGAGCAGCAGCGAAAGCAGCAGCAAAAGCAGCATGCGCAATCGCCGCGAAGCAGACAGCCGCGTGCGGGCCGGAGGATTGCAGCCAAGGCCGTCGCGGCTGCGACAACTGGAAAGGCAGCCGCGCGACGGCGAGGGCTCGCAAAACGCGAAAGCAGAGCTGTGCGCGTGGGCGGTCGTCGTATCCTCGTTGCAGATGATCGAACTGAGCTCGCAAAAGACATCCTTGGAGTCCCAGCACGACTTGAAACACCGCAGCTCGACAACGCTGCCATCTTGGGCTTTGAAGATAACGACGATGACAATGAAACTGATGATCATGGGAGGCTGGATTCGATCTCTGATGCGGACTCTTTTGAGAGCGGCAGCGAGCTTGGATCGTACGAAGCCAACGACGAAAACGACGACGATGACGCCGAGAGCGCTGCGCATCGTCCGAGTTTGATTCCGCATTTTCAAGCCCGCGCTGAGGAGGGCTTTTCGCAGTCCCGACGTGAGAGCACGCCAAGCAAACTGTATCACAAACGCGATCCAAAATGTAAAGATCAACAAGAACGCGCGGTTCCAGGAGGCTCGAAGCAAAACGACGAACAGCACGTTCCGCGACGACAAGGCCGCAAGAAAGGCAACGAAGACATCTCCAAAGAGAACGAGAGCAAGGACGGGATCGAAACACAGACTCAACGACGTCTCTCGCTCGAGGAGTTTGTGCAGGCCAAGGAAAAGGACCTGAAACGACGTACCTCTGTCCGTCTCAAGCAAAGTAAACGCGAGCAAAAGCAGTTGAAAGCGCGCGAGAACGAATTGAAGGCGAAAAAACAAGCAGCAGAGGCCCAGGAAATGCGGTCACGTAAAGCACGCAATCTTCAACGCGGTGCAGAACATATTCAGGAACAGCAAAGACGGAGACAGCAGGCTCGCGTTGAGGCCCAAAAGGAAGCGAAAAGAGTTGAAACATTTTGTCAAGAGGCATTTGCTGAGAAAAAGGCCAAGGCAGACGAACAACGTGCCCAGCTGCAGAAATGGAGGAGGAAGAAACAAGAGCTCGAACAAAACTTTCTCGTTGGGGTGGTGCTCCCTGATGAATATGCGGCGCCTGACGCCAAAGCGGATCCGGAACTTTTCGGAACGGACTTGCTCACTCGCCACCTGGGTTACAAAGTCACAGAGTAGACGTGTCAAACTAACTCTGCAGGTGCGCTTTCCTCTGCCACCAAAAGATCCTGAACTCTTTTGATACTATTCATGATACTTGGGTGGTCCCCGGCGAGCTTGTGCGCGCCCATGTACAATTTTTGGGCAGCCAGGAGGTTTCCTTGAACCTCGTGCAGCCAGCCTGCGTTGGCCATGACGAGCCCGTTCTTTGGCTCTGCTTCGAGTGCCCGTGCCATGAGCTCCTGGGCACGTTCGAGTCCGCTAACCTCGGTACCATTCGGAAAAGTGAACTTAACATTGTCAGCACCATAGGTGCGAACAGCGTGCAACCATCCCTGAACTGCTGCATTCGAAAGGACTGCCCCGGACACGTCGCGAATGGCCTGAGCGCGTTCCCACAAGGTCAGAGCAGTCTGAGTGTCATCGCGGGCCTGCGCAAAGAGTGCCATTTCATTCAGCACATTGCCGTGCACGAGCTTTTCCGGAGAATCAAGAGGCAAATCATCGCTTCGTCGCAGCGCTTCTTCGAATGTGGCCAAAGCTTCCTTTGCGTGGTCGATCTCGTCGGATTCATGCGCCTTTAGTACAAGAAGTCTCGCGAGCGCATAGGGCGCAAGAGGAGTCTTCGGGCAATTTGTCGATGCGTGCTCGGCCGCTTCCATTGCTTCTTGAACTTGTGAAGGCCCTGCACCTCCCCGCGCGATCTCCACGCGCGAAGCGAGGATGTCCGCAAGACTCGCTTTGCCACGGCAGTGCTGTGGATCGACCGAGAGGAGCTCGCGCAGGGCATGCATGGCTTCTGTATCGTTACCCAACTTTCGCGCCACGACGCTGAGATTGAGCCACGCTGTCGCAAAGCGAGGATGCAGACTTGTCGCCCTCAAAAAGAGTTCGCGCGCCGTTACGAGCTTTGTATGATTCGAATCATCCTGCATATACATGTATCCTACGTTGCTTAGCGCGCCGATGTTGGTGGGATGTTCGCGCAAGCCAGCCTCGAAAAGAGTCAGGTCACTCATCCAGTCCTTGTTGCGCTCAACTGTCCATACGGATAGAAACGAGACGTAGATTGCAAGGACAAGGCAGAGGACTCGATACGTGCGCTTCCAAGCATGACGAGATCGATGCAAAACGAGCGCTAGAAGCACGCATGCGCCGGCACTTGGAATGTAGAGCAAACGTTCCGCGAGGATGGCCCCGATTGGGAAAAGTACGTTGGACGCGGGGACAAAGGGCAACAGAGACAGCGCCAAGATACGTGCGAGCCTTTTATCCCGCCACACCATAGCCATAGTGCAAACCAAAAGGAGCAAGGCGTATGCACAAACGCTCAGTGGGCTGGGAGTCTCGTGAAGAGGCACCGTTCCAAATCCGTGGTGGTACGAGAGTCCTCGAGGGTAAATGAGAAGCTTTAGATACAGAGCGTGCGTGTGGGCGTACGAGCAAATGCGCGTCCATAGGCTCGGTTCAAGCGCAATGTGATTCTCCATTACTGTCCATGCGTAAAGACCTTTTCCTTGGTGCAAGGCAAGTCGCGTACGAACAGCCATTGCGATGACAGCGACAAGCATGGCGACGCGCGCAGCACTAGGCTTACCTCTCCAGCTTAAGAGCTCTGAGAAAATGCAGTAACCCAACGCGGTGAGTCCGGTTTCCTTGCAGAGCGTCGACACAATCGCGAGAGCCGCTGCTACACTGGCGATCCGATACCTTTCGTAAACACCAATGGCAAGAATGAAGAAAATGGAGGCGAGAATGTCTGCACGACCCACGAGGCCAGCGACTGCTTCGGTGTGTATCGAATGAACTGCGAATAAGAGGGCCGCCGCTGTGCAGGGCAGGGCGACAGCGTCCATGGGCTCTTTTTCTGAATGCCTTGACTCTGATTGTGCAATGTGTTTTGATGACTGTTTCCCTCGTTCCTTTTTTCCATTGCTTGGATTCGCCACTATTGGCCGTTGTTCGGGCGCTTCGTTCTGTGCGAGCAGCAGCACGGCGCAGAGCCAGCCCACGAGGGCGCTTGCGAGCGCGTGCAGGAGCACGTTGGTCTCGTGAAAGGGTCGCGGATTTACGTAGGCGTTGCCATGACCGTCGAGGATTCTGCCCCTGTACGCGTCGAGCCGAAAGGTCCATACCGCCAAGGGTCTGTAGCTCCTGTGCGACTTGTCGTGGTCCATGGCATCGCCCCAAAAGTCATTTTTGAGCAGGTCCAGGTCCCAGAGGTCTCCGCGGAGGCCAACAAGGACATCGCGGTTGCCGCGTATCGCGCGCACGTCGTCCCAGACGAAGCCGCACTCCAGCGTCCCTGCGTACACGGCCGTCGCAGCCGCCGCTGCGGCCGCGGCCCCTGCTGCCACAAGCCGCATGTCTCTCTGTCGGTCTGTGTGCAAGGCCTCCGTGGTATACAGCGACGTTAAGATACTGGCCGCCGAGCTCAAACGACCGAGCAATCAATCTAGGGAAGGCGTGCTTGCGTGGTTGGCTCGACCGAAAAAGAGAGAAAAGAAGAGGGAAAAAAAGAAACGGCTTGCGTCGTGCGTCGAACCACGATCTGGAAGACAAAAAAAAAGAGAGAGAACGCCCCAATTGAAGAGGGGAGAGACTGCCCTTTGCGGGCAGTTGTAAGAAACAAGACAATTCTCGAAGATACTGCGAAGTTGCGCTCCAATGGCTTATAACTCCTAGCTGCTTGGAAAGAGAAGGGAGGCAGCGTAAGAGCGGGCAATCGACCGAACCGAGAACTGATTGAAGCGACAGCGTTCGCGCTTGTTGCAATCACGCTTGGCGCGTTATCCTTTTGCTAGCAGTTACTCAATGCGTTTTTCTTTTGCAAAAAGAAAAAGCTTCCATGAGTCTGCCTCGTCTCGAGACAGCTGCAAAAGTAAATTGAATAGCAGCAACGCATCACACTATTTGTGCCGAAGCTTCTCACGAAAAGTACCTGACAGTGAATGCAATTCTTTTTTTATACTACATGGGGATCTGACGATACGGTGCGTTTGAACACAGCGGCTTTGTTACACACGTACGTCTCAAGAGGATCCGCGATCGTACTTGCTAAGATCAATGCTGGCGCGCACCACTGAAGCTTCGCGAGGATCCTGGTGTTCGGGCGCTGCCGAGGCCGTCTCTTGTGGTTCCGTTCGATGCTTTTTATGAGGTTGAGACACGTGCGTGTCGTTTGGCGGGGGCGGCGGAATCGGTCGTAAGCGCGCGTTGGGCTCGCGTGGTGGAGGTGGTATAGGACGAAGCGGTTCTGGTGGCCAAGGCGGTGGGGATGGCGCACGAAAGGCTGACGCTGCGCTCGAAGCTTGACCAGGTTTGGGTGGCAAGGGAACACCACCTTGGCCTCCGATTGCGATTTTGCGTCCTTGAAGGTTGGTGAACTTGATGCGTTCCTCCGAACGCGCTCCACCACCGCCTCCATGGCGTCGTCGCTGCGATGGCGGCGGTGCAGGGCCGGTAGGTCGCACATCTCTCGCCTCGTAGTCTTGTCGCATTTTTTGCCGCCGGGCATCGCGCTCTTTGAGTCTTGCTCGCTGGACCAGGAGCATCTTGAGGCGGCCTGCATCCTTTTCGGCAGCCTCGCGGTCCTCCGCGCGGCTGCCAGCGCCCTTGCTGGTGTTGCCTTGCGCTTTGGCCCGGAGGCGCTCAATCTCTGCCTCGAGGAGCTCCGGATCTTTGAGCACCACACGATCGTCTAGCGGTCGACGCGAGCCGCCGTCACCGCCGTCTCCGCCGCCTGCGCCCCCGCCCCGCCTTGCGCCTGCGCCAGGACGCGGCGCCGCGCCGCCGTCACGCCTCGCCATCGACCACTTGTCTTTGCCTGGGCAGAAGAGTTTTGTTGGATGATCTTGCGAGATCTTGCTTGATGTTCATTCTCTCTCGCGGCACTTTCGTGGGAAAAAGATTGGATTGGCGAGGGCGGCAATGGAGGGAAATAAAAAAAACGTCGGTCTGGCGACAAGAATGCAGCAGGCGACGTTGCTGTTTACGTATGGCCGCTATGGTTTTGGAGAAAACCAGACCTGCGCAGAGCAGAGCAGAGCAGAGAACGCAAAGAGGAGAACGAAAGGCTCTAAGTGCTATGCTGTGTTGCTGCCATGTGATAAGATGATCTCCTTTGGATTCTACCCATTCGAACCTGACTGTGATGAACGTAACGTTGCGTTGTCTGCCTTGCCTTACGCGTAGGACCTTGACACTCTATTAAACCTCTGAGTGTCTACCTGAAGTAGAAAGCTCTGAATGTCTGCGTGAATGATGACCATGACCTCGTCTGTGGCCATGAGAGATTGGAGCGCCAACGACTTCATTGGCAACATAGACTACCCCTGCATATCCTTTCGGTGCTTGGCAAGGGCCAAGGTCCTCGAGATATGAAGCAAGCGTCCTTGAATCATCATCAAGAAGGAGCGAATCGCCGAGAACCAATTTAAGATTTGCAGCCGCTTCGATTCCAATCGGCGTTGCCGAAATTTTGCTCGCGTTCGATATCCGCGCTTTTAGCGTCGCGATTGTCTCTTCTGCTTCGATGCGCACCGCCACGGTGTCCACATACGAGGCCGCCGTCTCCGGCGCGGCCGAGGCCACCATCAACGTGACCGTCATTTTCCCACCTCTTCTCCAAACTATCCTTCCTCTTCCCTCTCCGCGCAGTCTCCAATCCCCTTCCCTCCCTCCCTCCCTCCCGCCTCGCCTCGCCTCGCGTCCTCCTTTTCCGCGCACGAGTTCTGCCGCGCACGCGCTCCGCGGCGCGCCTCTCGCGCGCTTTCCCGCCCTTTCCCAGCGATCCGTTGAGTCCCAGAATATCCTCGATGCCCCGTCTTATCCTGGCGCGCGTTTTTTTTTTCCAGCCCGTCCCGCTGCGCGCCGCCTGCTTGCCTCCATCCCGCCGCCGCGCCAGACCCGCGACCGCGTCCGCGTCCGGGGCCGGCTCGCAGCAGCAGCAGCAGGTCGGGAGGCAGCCCGCCGGCGGGCGCCGGGCGAGCGGGAGCGCCGCAGGCCGGCGCGGGTCGCTCGGTTGCCTTGGATTGGATCGGATCGGATCGGATCGGATTGCGGCTGGGTTTGAAAATCTCGCAGGGCAGATCGCCATCCCGCGAGCCCGCCGCGCCCGGCCTCGCTCGCGACGGCGCGACGCCCGCGCGCGCGCGCGCCCGCCCGACCGGGGCGCGACGCACGGGCCGGCCGGCGCGTGCTGGCGGCGCGAGGCGCTGCGGCAGCCCGTCAGTCTGTGACGCGGCGACGGCCGCGGCCGCGAGGCGAGAAGGCCGTCGCGAACCCGGTGTACGAGGTGACCGAGGAGGCTGCCGTCCACGAGTAGGCCGACGACGGCGACCAGCAGCGGCGGAAGCAGCAGCAGCAGCAGCAGCAGCAGCAGCAGCAGCAGCAGCAGCAGAAGCGCCATCGCCTCCACGTCGTCTCCGAGGAGAAAAGGAAAGCCGCAGACGCCCTACAAGCGGGCGGGCGGGCGGGCGGGCGCGCGAGCGGGCCTTCCCGGCGCTAGCTCGCGGTGCTGTACGAGGACGTGGTCGTGGAGCAGGTGGTGAAGAATCGGGATCTAGATCAGGAGCCGAAGATCTGCGAGGACGAGATGGAGAGCTGCCCGGCGTGCGGCCAAGAAGGCCATGCGGATGCCAGCGACGAAAGGTGCGAAAAGTACTCCCATCAGGCGGGCCGAGCATCGAAGAGGAGACGCCCAGAGGCCTCGGCGCCAGAGTCAGGGCCGGAGGAGTCCGTGGCTGCGAATGACGAAGAAAAGAGGGAAAATGGCGACGACGCGCAAAATGGCGCGAACGACAACGCGAAAAGGTGCGTGTCTGCCGGCATCGTCTGGGAGATGATGCCTGAAGCTCCAAAGCTCCGAGTGATTCTGCCTTCGGAGGCAGAGGCAATCGAACGAGAAGCGAATCAGCACGTGACGAGCGTCATGCAAAAGCTCGACGTGATCTGGCCCGAGGCGACACTGGGCCTTGACAGCAGCGTATCTGTCCTCGACGCATTCTTTTATGTAATCGGCAACGCCCGCACCCAGATATTTGAATGGACCCGCAAACGCATGATTTCCGCGCAAGCAGCCAAGCCACCAGAGGAGTGGGAACTGCTTTCGCTCATGGCCATGATGTTTTGGCTTCATTTGAGCGGAACCTCGGCAGAAAACGCTTTCCGCGCTCTCGAGGGCGTCTGCGTGGTGTCCAGACGCAGCGGCGTCGACGCCATTCTTAGTTTGGATCGATTCGTGGAACTCCAATATTACCTCAGTGCGTTCGACCACGAGCATCCCATGAGCAATAACACCGACCCGTACGAGGCGCTCGAACTCTCATTATCCCAATTTATGATGCGACGTCTCGGTTTTGGGAAGCATTGCGTTGCGCTGTCAAAGGGTATGCCCAGCACACTTGGATTGTGTTCCCCGCGAGGCCAGGGCAGCGACGTAACCAACGATGAAAACATCACAATGTCGTGTTACGATGCCGTCTTTCCAATTCATTTGTTCAGTGTGCATTCGCTTGGGCGCGCGCGCCCGGAAGACCTATTGATTCGTGCCCTTCGTCAATTGAAGAATTCTCGCCTTTTGGAGACGCTCAGTGACGTCCGCGTTTCTTTCGAGGCCGAGAGTTCCGGCACGGAATCTTTGCTTCGCTGTGCAACCATGGGCTGTGGCGTTGTCGCCAAGGCGAACGCTGATACGGCAAGTTTTCCGTCTTTTCTAATTCCAGCTTGCCAGAGCGGGGATTCCTGCGTTGCAACAGCCCGTCTTGAAAATTTCGAGGTTAAATCGCTAAGCCACGTCTCGTTCGAGGCTCGCGCGGTTGCAATACGCTCGCCAATGCAGACGCACAGCGGGAGTGACGTCGAGTGTTACATCGCGCTGGAACAGCAGCAGCAACAAACAGCAGACCTCAGTGAGGACGTAGCAGGGTTGTCAACAACAGCCAAGCGCGGATCTCAATTAAAGGCCTTTAATGAGCTGCTTGTGGCTGACCCCGAGCGCCCAGAACGAGGAAGCGCAGTTCTCTTTGCAGAGGATAATCACATTCCCGAATGGACAAGTGGCCCGCACGTGCTGTCAATAAAGGACGTCGGGAACGCGGACAAGACTGAAGCGCCGGCGAGGCCGCAACGTTGGTCTGCATATAACGATGAATATGAGTGGAGTTCCCAACGTCACGATGCAGAGCCAAGCGTTCGCGAACTTCCTGCTGGTGGCGAGCCTGATTTGCGAAATACGCTCGAAACAGGAGCGCTCGCCGCGGATGAGGTGGTCACAACGTTAACGCTTGAGAAAATTGTGCGCCAACGTCTCGAGCCTATCACAAAGGTGGGCTATCGTGGCCTGCATTTCAATCTTATGCAGGCCTTTATTCTTACAGAGGACACGGCTGGCATTTGTACCCACGCCTTGCCTTTGCAATTACAAAATCTTGTTCGCAGTCAGAAAGAATCTGCTTTAGAACCTTCAGAAGAGGTGATCGCTGATCATTTTGTGGACCAGTGGATTCGCCGCCCGAAATCGAGGGCGCCACGAGAAGCGCTGGAACTGGTTCAGGACCTCCCGTTCGTTGAGGCTGCTTTTTTGCCAGGTCTTCTGCATCTCGAAGGCCAGCCTGCAATTGGGACAGCACCGTCTGCGATTTGCGTTGTGCATGGGCCAGGTCATTTGGCGCGCCTCCGAACAAATCGGATCTTGTGCCCTGTTGAAATCTTTATGTGCACACTTGACGCGGCCGAGATGGCCGCGGAGGCTGCAGCGGCGAAAAATGGCGCATACGTAGAGTGCACGGCGGGATCGAAGAGATGGTTTGAGCTTATCCCGGCTCCGTTTCGATCGCGGCTTATCCACGCGGCCGCAGTTCTCGGCACGTCATCTGTGCTGTTTTGCGCCGCATCACGCGGCACGGTGACCTATGCAGTCTTGGTCCGTATCTCTTTGGACTTCCGGACCCAATGGATGGTTCGCCAGGAGGAGATGGCCGAGCGTTATGCCAAGTGGGCCTGGATGAGTCTCGTCAGCCAAGAACATGCCGAGACAAGGGCCGCAGACGTTCCGGGCGTTTTCAAGGGTTCGGCTCGCGTTGCGATATTGAGCAAGCTGAGGGTCTGGCAAGCGCTGCAGAGACGATGCAAGGAGATAGGTCCGGTGGCCCCGCTCGACAGCTTGCGGAGTTTCGCCGAATGTGCGTATGCAAGCTCGCGTCGCGGAAAGACCTCTTTCGATCGTTTCGTCTCGCAACTTCGCGCGCAAGTGCCCGAGGACGCCTCGTGGGAGTCCACAGTAGTGAGCAGCAAACTCCTGGGAACGGTGGCAAATAGTGCCGTGCTTTGGCACGCAAATCAAGCGTGGAGGGACGAAAAGCTCGAGGGTGTGTACAAATTTTTGTACGGCGACATGGGTGTGGCATTTGCAGACTTTGTAGAGCAGCTCTCGCTCCAATTGCTCTCGCGGGCGGCGTCACTCCGTGAAGATCGTGGTTTGGACGCCGGACAAGGCGCATCCAACAGCGCGCATGGTGGAACAACGTCGGGAACCTTGCTGAATTCCTCGTATGGGGCTTCCATGGGCATGGGGCCTGTGCAGATGTACGAGGTGACGCCAACGCCAGCTCTTTCTGCGGATACACATGCAAAACTTCGTTTCCCGGACAAGAAGCGCGGTATTATCGAAATGGCGAACAACCCGCAAGTACGACAACTGCGCTTGTCTGCCAACATGCACGAGGAACAAACACTGGCAAAGGCGCGACGCTGTGTTGTTTGTGGCGAAGCCGCGCGCAAGCATTGCGAATTTTGCAATGTTGTTTTGCACAAGCAAATCAAGTATTCCACAAAGCAGCGCATCTCGTGTTGGACGCAGTGGCACTCGAGCTATTCGATCAAGCGTGGCGAGCTCGAAAAGAAGCCGCGTTCTCTGCGCAACAACGATGTCTCGGAACCTCGTGTGCGTTTGCATCCTGCTGACAAGCACGCTGCACCGTCGTCGCTCGTTGCGCCATCGCCGCCGCCGCCGTTTTCTTCCTCTTCCTCGTCTTAGGCCTCGTCCGGAGAAGGTCTATACTATAAAATTGATTGATTGACCGACAGATGAACTCGATACTTTTTTCTTGATGCTAGCCTTTTGTACGGATCGGGAACGCACAATATTCTCTCTCTTGTGGTGTGCGAGGACCAAGGTTATGAGCGCCTCTTATTTCGTTCAACTTTGTTTCGAGGAGCTTGTCTTTTTGCGATGGAGAAAGGTGCGGTTGATTCATTTTTCTAATTGGGCCCCATCGGAATTCCTAGCTTCTGCTTTTGTTATTGGCCAATCTCAATGCACCCTACCCCACCCCCTCGCCAACGTTAGGTCACTTCGCGTGCAAGATTCAGTCCCAGGTCTCGGGACGCATCGCAAGGATATAGTCGCAAAGAGCCAATCTCAAAGCACCCAGCAACGCAACGTTCTGCGCGAGGCGCCGGCAGCGGCGTGCGCGACGATCCTTACGTTGGCCGCAGAGGCCGTCGGCAACGCCGCATTGGCTGCACGCTGTGTGGTGCAGCAGACCTGCTTGCAAGGCAAGAAGAGTTGGCCGTCGAGGCAGCCTGTGCGATATCTACGAGGTTGCTGGGCACGCCACGATGAAGCGAGGCATGAAGGAGGTGTACACGCACGGACACCACGCAAGCGTGGTGAACTCGCACGCCAAGAGGACGGCCGAGTCGTGCGCGGCCTTCCTTTTGCGCAGAAACATTTGTCAAGAGAACTCGACGCGGCTGTTGGACGTTGGATGCGGACCAGGAACGATCACGGCCGGGCTCGCCAAGTATTGCGCCAAGGTCGATGCCCTCGATAATGCGCCAGAAATTGTCGAGCGCGCTCGCGCAGAGGCAGAACGTGCTCATGTAGCTGACAAGGTCAGCGTGCAAGCAGCAAGTGTTTACGAGCTGCCATTCGAGGACGAGACCTTTGATGTAGTTTACACGCACCAGGTCCTGCAGCATCTCGTGGACCCCGTAGCGGCGCTGGTGGAGATGCGTCGCGTCCTCAAGGTTGGCGGAGTCGTGGCAGTCCGTGAGGCAGACTATAGCTCCATGCTGGTTTTTCCAGAAATGGCGGCGGTGGACATGTGGCGCCGCGTGTACCGCGCGACCTGCGTTTCGAACAAGGCACAGCCAGATGCGGGGCGATATTTGCGACACTGGGCAATGCAAGCGGGTTTTGGAGAGAGCGCTCTCGACCTCGATTTCTCTACGGTGTCATACACCACCCTTGAAGAGTGTCGCGAGTGGGGTCAAAGCTGGCAGCAGCGCGCGCTGCACAGCGCTTTCTCTGCGCAGGCTCAAGAGTATGGCCATGCTTCGAAGGAAGAGCTCCAGCGCATGAGCGACGACTGGGCAGCCTGGGCCGAAAAGCCTGGAGCTTGCTTTTATTACGTCAACGGCGAAATTCTTGCGACCAAAGAGTAGAAATTAGAAGGGTCGCCAGAGGCCTAACGGTAGAATAAACGGCAAAAGCAAAACAGATGTTATGTTCAGCTACTCATTGTCGCGTCAATCGGCCCTCGACCATGGCAAGAGTTTTTTGAGACGAATTGACAGCAAAGTCCGGGCCTTGGTTGGCAACGTGTATCTGAACATTCGCAATCCTAGATGCGTCGGCCCTCCTCGCAGCCAAATCTCGTCGGCCCTCACGAGATTTATCAACATTACACACTCTCAAATCTCAATCTCTCTATCCACTTCCACACCAATGCACAGACCTTCTCTCTCAATGACAATACTTTCTCGGCCCGTGCGCGTAACATTTGCATCTTCATCACAGAAGGTATGCACCCCCCGGAATGGGTGGTGGACGCCAGCCGCGGCCGCTCTTCCCTCATCAACAAACTTCCTCTTGCAAGGCCTGGGCCTCTGCTCGCTATCGAGCGTGGAAGAACACCGCGCAACGCGAGCAGCTCAACGCGAGCAGACATCGCCTTGCCCGTGAGAGAGAGAAGAACGGCCGACCCATTCCGGCGCGTGCGACAGCGACCACTGCGGCGGTAGTGCAGCACCGGCAGCGGGCAATGCGGATGCGCGCGCGCGACGGAAATGTGGTGCGGTGCGGTGCGGTGCGGAGCGGTGCGGTGCGGTGACGCTCTGCAGGCTAGTAGTGGGCGAACGAATCTTCAATCGAATCTCGCCCTCGGTTTCTCTTTTCGTTTTCCCTTCACCTTGTTTCATACTTTTTTGCAACCAGCTTGAGCTCGATCTGTCCAACAATCGCGTGCGTTGACAGTGGTGCTGTTGCGATCCATGCTGCCTTATAGGCTGATTGCTATTGTGACCGCTGCTGCAGCTGCAGGTGGTGGTTGAGCGTGTCGACCCTTCGATTTGGGGCAGCAGGAAGGCTATTTGTGCATCGAAGGCGTCGCCTGTGCATGTCTGGCTGGTTACAACTCGGCACCGGGAAGGTGGTCAAGTCGAGAGCAGGATATTGCAATGCCTGGGGCCAAAGAAGGAAATTCAGGTCGTTGAGGAGCGGCGGGCTTTACGCATTAAAATAGTCTGACAGCGAGCAGCTGCTGCTGCAGCTGGTGCTGCAGGAGACACAACTTGGGTGGACCGGAGTCATCCATCATTCACACGCAAGTCGCGGAGCTGGCCACTGGGACTAGAGCTGGAGCTGCACCGGCCATGACGATGCTGTAGCGATGTCTTGCTCAGGCAGCTGGTTCTTGCTAAGCTGCACTGCTGCGGCCCGCACGACAATTCATTGGCTGGCAGCTACAGCCACTGCCAGTGCAGGCGGTGCATGCTTGGATGTGCAGAGAGTGGGGTAGCAAAACCTACGTGCTTTACCTTCAAATTCGCGCAAAGCCTCTGACCTGAAGGTGCAGCTGCAGCTGCAGCTGCAGCAGCAGCTGCAGCTAACGGACAGTGTGACGCATCCGACAGCGACATCTCGCAGCCAACCAGCCGCCGCACACCGAAATGGTCCGCGGCGCGTGCGAGGTGTGCGCGCTTTTTTTTCTTTTTCTTTTTTTCCTTTTCTTTTGTTTTTTTACCACTTTTTACCGCCTTACAAAAAGCTGCTTCTTGTTCCTCCATCTTCTGTAGGGTGGCGCGCTGCGGCCGCTGGCTGTGGACGCTCGCTGGATGCTCGGAGGCACGGGGTTTGCTCCGGGCCGCACGCAAGATGCGATCGCGCTGCTGCTGCTGCTGCTGCTGCTGCTGCTGCTGCTGCTGCTGCTAAAATATAAGGGAAGAAGCTACCGCAAATTCGTCTGCGACTGAGAGGAAATCCTGTGCGCTGCTGTGCTGCTGCTCGTCCCTCGGATCCACCAGCAGCAGCGCAGTAGTAGCCGCACGCGGCACGGCGTCCCCCCCGCACACCGTCGCTGCGACGATTGTCCCTGCCTGAACGGTAGCTTTCAGCCAAAGTATCGTGCTGTACCGGAGCTGTGGACCACAGCCGCCGCGTGATTGACGGCCATTGTCCGCGAGCGAGCGAGCGTGCATGCGCGAGTCGCGCGTCTTTGACCGAGGCGATCCTTGAGAAGGCGACATCCCATCTGCGAATGGCAAGCTTGAGGTCGCGGGGCGCAAAGACCGCCCACGCCAGACGCAGCTGCACCAACCTCGCTGTTTTCAAGCCGCACGACTGGGCTGCGGCGCACGTAGCCAGGTCGACATTCGAGGAGTGGCCGCCGCCCCGGGACTTTGAGGCCTTGGTTTTGCAAGTGAAAGTGCGAGTGGAAATTTTTTGCTTGGGACCAATATCCTGCAATACGAGCATCCATCAATTAATTAGGATGCGCTGCAGTCTCGCTGCCGATGGCTGCCGATGGCTGCCGATGGATAATGGCGAGTGCGACCCTTTGCAATGCGGCGTCTCGAGACCGCGACGGCGCTGCAGCTGCATGCTGCACGCGGCTTCTGCTACCTGCACACGGCCCGGACCAACTTGGACGGCGCCGCGAGGGCAGTTCAGCGAAAGCGCTCCTCCCGCGTGCCCTCGCAAGCAGTGCCACCGCGCGCGGCCTCGCGGCCTCGCTCGCCTCTTGCCTTCTCCGGCCACCGAGAAGACGACGAGGGTCGGTCGCGGCAGCTCGCCGAAGATGGCGAGCGAGGCCAAAGTTGCCCGTGCGGCGTCCATCCATAAACAGTCGGGCCGACCACGAATAGGATAGGATAGGAGACGGTCGGTGAAAACTAACTAACGACGGCCCGCCAGCCCGGTTCAGCCGCCGAGCTGAGCCGCTGCCGACCGCCCTCTCCCGCGCCAGCCAGCCAGCCAGCCAGCCAGCCAGCCAGCCTTCCCATCCAGCCACCGCCGCGCGGCTTGGCGAGCGTGGCCGCGAGGAAGGGACCGCGAGCGAAGGCCAAGAGGGCGGCCAGGAAAGCAAGCAAGCAAGCAAGCAAGCAAGCAAGCAAGAAAGACGAGACAAGCGCGCCGCGGCGGCGGGTGCACCGGCCCCGCAGTGGGAGGGAGGGGCGTGGGCGGTGGGGGGGAATAAAGAAAAGCGCGCGCGGGGCGGGAAACGAGAAAGGCGCCGGCGGGAACAGAGGTAAAGCGGCCGCGCAAGTGGGCTAAAGCGGTGCGCGCGACTCGGACTCTGCCAGTGTCTGGGGGGGAATTTGCGCGACTTGCGGCGGCGCGGCGCAAGTGCGGAAAAGGCGCGGGTCGACTGTGGATGCTGTTAGGTGGCCAGTGCGCTTTTCATGGACCAGCCACAGGCAGGCAGCCCCTGGCAGAAGAAAAGAAAGAAAAAAGTGAAACAGTGCAAGAAAGAAAGAAAGAAAGGAAAAGGATGGAAAGAGGCGAACCCGGCAAGCAACGACGTCAACCAAGAAGCAGGAAACAACCAGCCAGAGAAAAGCAACAAAAAACAAACAAGCAGGCAAGCAAGCCAGCAAGCAAACGCAGCGCCAGAACAGCAAAGCCGCGACGCTCGACGCGACGCGGCGCTGCGCTGCGAGCGACGCGAGCGACGCGGCCTGCGCGACGGCGACGGCGACGGCGACGGCGACGGCGACGGCGGAGACGAAGACGGCGACGGCGACGGCGACGGCGAGGAGGAGATGAAGTTTGGGAAGCAGATACTCGCGGTACGTAGCGGGCGGGCGGGCGGAGTGGAGGCGCGAGCGGCGCGCGGGGCGGCGAGGCGCACGGCGCGAAAGCAGCGGGCGTGCGCGGGCAGGAGGGCGGCCAGGAGGAGGAGGAGGAGGAGGAGGGACGAGAAGCAAGGAGGTCATGACGAGGTCATGACGAACGAACAGAGGCGGGGGCAGAGGAAATGGGGACCGAGCGAGCGAGGCAGCGAAGCCGTGCGCGCGTGGAGCACGGACGCTGGATGGCACAGCATCTCTGGACGGACGACCCGATGAACTAACGTCTCGACCACGTCCACGCATCTCGTGAATTGATCGTGGACTTTTTCGCGCATTCATGCACAGGCCTCCGCGGCGTCCGCGACACTATGCAGCGAGGACATGTGGCTCGACTACAAACAGCTGAAAAAGCTCATCAAACGCATTCCAGAGGGGGTGCGCGAATCCAAGGAACAAAATGAAGACCAAAAGAAAATGCTCAAGGGCTCCGAGCATGAACGCAGGTTCTTTCTCCTGCTGCGCAAAGAACTGAAAAAGGTCGCCTCCTGCTTCAAGGATCTTGAGTATCGCGCCTTGCGCAAACTCGTCAACCTCAAGGCAGACTACTCCAAGGAAATGGGCAAGATTACCGCGGAAGGCTCCGCCTACTACGACCTTTTGCAAATGTGCACGCGCATGCACATGGAGCTCCTCATGCTGGAAAACTATGCCGTTCTCAACTATGCTGGCTTCACCAAGATCCTCAAGAAGCACGACAAGACGACTGGATTTCGAACCAAGGACCAGTTTCTGCTCAAACTCGTGGATTGCCAGCCCTTTGTGGTGCATCCCTGGCTGAGGTCTGCCATCAAGAGCGTCGAGGAGCAGTTCCGCGCCATCGACAACATTGCCAAGGGCCGCGAAGACAAGGTGTCTGCATCGTTGGCCTCATCCCCAGGCACGCGTGCAACCAAGCGGGGCCCTCATGCTGCTGGTCTCACCACCGCCAGCACCATCACGAACCGGAATGCGAACAGTGCCAATAAAGCGAAAGCGCAAGGGAACAACAACGACGCGGCAATTCGATCTTCTGCAGCAGCTTCCATCACAGCTGCGCTCGAGGCCACTCAAAAGGCCGCAGCCGGCGCAACGCATGCCAAGCGCAAGGCCGATGATACCGAGGCGCAAGCCCAAGCACATGCCAAAGAGGCTCTTCGTATCGCCCAGTCCGCAGCCGCCGCCGTGGCACAGGCTCAAGCTCAAGCAAATGCATCTAACGGGGTTGGTGGTGCCGGGACAGGTGCAGGTGCAGGTGCAGGTGCGATGCCGTCCATGTCTATTAACCACCTCGTCGCGGCTGCTGTTGCTGCCTCTTCTGCAAATGATTCTCGTCCCGGGTCGCCGCCCTCCCCAGGCAGCCAAACGCGGTCGCGCCAGGATGCTGAACATGCCAAGCCGCCCGAACGAGCAGAGTCTCCCTTTGCGCAATTTGGGCAGATGCAGGGTGCCGCAGCGCAGCAACTCATTCCCAAGTCACTGCTGCAGCTCAGTGCGACGCCCGAGTTTCACAAACAGCTCTTGCAGTGCCATCTTCTCCTCGAAAAGACCAAAGGTACCAACTGGCTTGGAAATGCTTTTGACCGCGCCAACATATACCAAAACGTCCCCATTTCGACGATCAATGACCCTTCTTCGCATTCAACTTCTGCGTTCGGCGCATCTTCGGTGATTGGGCGCAACACAAGTGCTCTTTCTGCGGAAGCAGGGAGGACAAGTCTGTACACTGGTCATGTCGATGCGCAGAACGATGAATCTGCCTACAACTCCGAGGACAACTCCACGTCGAGCGAGGAACCCCCCTCTAGCTCAGGTTTTGCATCAACCTTGGGTTTGGCTGGCAATGGCAGCGGCGCTCTCCCCGGAAGGCTCGGGCAAGGTGCTGCGAGCGCTCTCTTCCATGGTCAATCGACTCCATTCTCTCTCTCCCGCACCCTTGACACACTGGCGCTCTTGGCGCAGCAGGCCCAGTTTCAGGCCACCACCGAACCGCATGCAAACGCTGGCTCTGCTGCCTACCGGTCGTCTTCACCGTTTGCAGCCGCTGCGTCCTCGTTTCCTGCAAAGCAAGAACCCGGCAATGGCAGCGTCAGCGCTCTCATCTCCACGTTGCTCAGCAATGCGCAAGGACAGGGCGGCCTCGCTCGCACGAACTCTTCTTCGCCGTCTCCGACAAAGCGTCGCAAGGTTTCCGAGTAAGGTGTGCGCAGCGCAAGCCAGTTGTGCGTATTGCACTTTGCTGCATCGATGCATGCCTCAATGTTCGATGGCTGTCTCCGCCGCAGACATGTTCTCTTTTTCTCTTTATTCATTTCTTTCTCTTCGTCGCTATGGGAAACGTGTATTGTACTGGCGGACGCCAGCGCGTGGAATCAATCACTTCTTGTTTCGTCTCATCGTCGTCCCAAACCGCGAACCCTCACACCATTTTTCAATAATTTCTCGCCTATTTTATCATCTTCCCTTTTTACTTCCTCTACCCTTTTCTTCTAAAAAAAAAAAACACATTGATAACAGTCAACATGCGACGCCGTTCATCATAAACGAAGAGCTGTGTCCCAATAGTGGCCCACCCCGAGAGAATCCAAGTACGTCTTGGCTTCGCTGGCCGAGGCAAACTCTTGGAATTCAAACCTTCGCGGCCACGTCTTGGTCGATACCACGCCTTGCCATACTTTGACGCATGTGTTGCCAGTGCTTCCATCAGGGTCCCACTTGATGCGTCGGAGCATTTGCTTCTCGAATTGGTACAGTCGCTTGGCGCCGCCCTCCACTACAACAAGATTGCACTTTTTCTTTTCACCACCGCCAATGTCCACAGCTTCGGGCACGATCACCACACACCCCGTGAGCAATTGTTTCTGCGCATTGGCGTCCATCTTGAACCGATTCCCAGCCGCGACCGTCGCCGGCTCGGTCAGCTCCGATACGCGATACACTGCAACCTGGGGCGGCCCTTGCGAGTCTTCAGCAACCTTGCGCAGCTTTTTGTCCCATTTTTCCTGTGGCGTCAGCTTGTTGGCCTGGTTGCGCATTTCATGATCGCGGATTCGAGCTTGCGTCTGTCTGCGCACCTCGGCCTCCATCTTGCTCGGATCCAGCACGGCCTGTTCACCCAAAACGCGCATCATATTGCTCATCTTCACCTTGGGTGGAGGTGGCGGGATGAGGCCTGCTGCGATGCGATCATGCAGCTCTTGCTGCTTTTCACGTCGGGTCTGTCGTCGAAGCCGTTTCCGCTCCTCTTTGGTCAAATACAACGGTATGGGAGGGGCGGGCCGTGACGGCACGATCGAGGCAATATGCGCAGGGTGCTGTACGAGCTTTAGTGTCACAATCGCGTTGGCCTTGAGATCCTCGTAGCCAAACTCGATACTTCGAGACTCGTCCTTGTTGGTGCCACTCTCTTGAACGTTGTCGTTCTCGTCATCAGCGTCGGCGACATCCTCGGGGTCTACGTCCTCACGCTTGCTGCCTTGAGGCGAGTCACCATCCGTTTTCTCGACCATCGTCTTTGCTTCGTCTTTGCTCTCATCAGGTGCACCGCCAACCTCGGCAGTCTGGCTAGTGTTCTTTTCTTTCTGCGCGAGATTAACGAGACGACGACGAGACACTACCTTTCGATCCCACCACTCCATCTCTGGCGGTGGGGCTCTTTGCACAAGAGATGTCCTCACGTCTTCAGACGTGTCCATCGCATTTTCGCTCTTTGCGGGCCCAGACGTTGCGTTGGCCTTTTGCGACGTCGTTGATTGGCCGCCCAGCAATTGCCGAAAGTGTCTGCGCTTGTCAAGGTCTCGACGGTTCTTCATGTACTCGCGACGTGCTTCGTGCTCGCGCTGCGCCTTGGCCTCCTCAATGTACTTTCCTTGCGGTACAATTTGGAAGGCCTTTTTCTGTTTTCGGGCACGCCTGCGTTCCCAGTCGCGTGCAACGTCCTCGGCGCTCTCGCCAGGTTCGATGCCTGCCAGTTGGTTGTCTTGCTCATCGTCTGCATACGAAAGGTAAGGGTTTCTGGTTGACGCGGTAGCGGTAGCGGCCCTTGGGGCACTTTCGACGTTGTTGCCTCCCCGATGTTTCTTTGATTCCGGGACAGTATCAGGAGCCGCTGTACTCTTGCGCTTTCCACTTGGCGACGACGTTGGCGGTGGCGGCGGCGGCGGCGACGACGACGACGACGGGGCAAGCTCTGTTTCGCTTCTTGCTCCAGTTTGTTGCTCTTTTTGTTGCTGCGAGTGCGAAGCTTCAAGTTTGCGTTTTGTCTTTTTCAGCTTCTTCTTGGCAAGCTTTTGCTGCCGCAAGAGCTCCATCTGCTGGCGCAACGCCTCAGCTTTAGCGCGCGCTTCCTCGGCGCTCAAAGCCTGGGGCACAGCGCCAGCTCCAGCAGCTCCAGCACCATCGCTGGCGCCAGGGGCATCTTTGGAGACCACGTCCGCTTCACCGGCCTCGCCGCTGGCAATTCGGGCGCGCTTTGCGGCCGAAGGCGCCGCCGCTCCGACCGCCGCCGCGTCCTCTGCGGCCTCGCGTTTCCCACTCGCCGGCATACTCGCGTCGCTAGCAAGAAAGCAAGCAGCCTCGAGCGAGGAGTGGTCAAGGTTTGCTTGCCTGCAAACTGCAAGGACAACCCCAAAGGCTGCCTGCCCAAAGCTCACGCAAAGATTGGCGGCGAGAAAAGGAAGGGGAAAGGCTCTACATTATTTTGCAGCTGACGTGGCAGGAGACGGGATAATGAAGGCATCGCGTTGAACTGTGCGTACGAGTGTATGGAAGAGAGACGCGTCTTGAAAAGGAAATAAACTCTTTTCGAGCCCAAGTAGACCACAAGGCAAAAACCAGGTCTGTGTCGAACAAGAATTTAAAGAAAAAGGGTACAAGATGATGGATTCACTGTCTCTTCGAACATGATCGAGTCAAAAGGTCAGGGAGTTCCTCCTCCAATTGATTGGGTGGGTATGGGCTAGAGACCAAAAATTATCGCGAACCTGAGGTGGACGAGCTTGCGGCGTCCAACACTTCCTGTTTAGTGACCATGACGGCGACTCGCGAGGCAACGACGGCATCAATGAGGATCTGCATGAGATGACTCACAACGACAGGAATGGTAACGAGTCCAGCCGAACCAATGGCCTCCGTAGGGAGGAATTGCAGAATCGTAATCGCCACAGGAAGCGTTTTTTGCGAGCAGACAATGACGACGGCAGTCTTTTCAGGAAGCGCCATGCGTAGGACGTACTGTGCAAAGACAAAATTAAAGGCAAGGTAGAAAACATGGATCGCAATCGAAGTGACCCACATGAGCACAAATGAAATGCCATCAACCTGCGAAAAGGACTCGGCGCTTGAGGAAATCTTCATCCATGGAATCAGCACGAGCATGAGCGAAGAGAGGAGCTTGAGTTCCAGGCTAAAACGCTTCACAAAGGCAGCCACGGGCTTGATCATGCCAAGCACCTTTCCCACTGCCAGTGGGACAAGAATCGTAAAGATGAGCTGCAAAATGATGGGCACCGGGTCCACGGATACATCGATATCGGAGCTTCCACCACCAATATCACCGCGATATTTTTGGTATACGCTTAGTGAGGACGACACAAAAAGAGGAGCGGTGAAGACGCCAATGATGTTGGTCGAAACGGTGAGCATGAGGGCAAGGGCCACGTTGCCCTTGGCCTGACCGACGAGAATTGGGCCGCTCGACAGCGTGGTGGGCATGCTGCAAAAGAGCGCGAGTCCAATCGAGAACTCGGGAATGTTGCCATACTTGCCCAGAACGACTACAAAGCTCATACAGGTGGTGACAAAGAGAATGCTGATGAAACCGTAGAGACCTGCCGGCCAGACCTTGAGAGCTTTTTTGATGGCCTCCGTCTTGAGCTTGAGACCCGAGATGACGAAGATTCCTGTTACCAGTAATGCTCCGATCGAGTCCCATACGCAGAGGCTGCTCGTAAAGCATGCGCCGCCGAGGTCCAGATCGTTGGCCTTGCTGCCGGGGATGGGTCGGAAGTAGCCGATGATAATGAAGAAGATGAGCAGCAGAGGGAGATGCCACTTGATGAGCCATGCTTTTGTTTTCTTTGCCCATCGCTTGGCCTTTTCCTTTGTGCTTTCCGGGCCATTCCTCGCGCCCTGGTTGCTGCTCTTTTTCGCCGTCAGGAGCTCCTCGCTCGGCGACTCCGCCTCGTCTTTCGAGGACGCGTACGCGTTCTGGCCGCTCTCGGCCTCGTCCTCCACCTCGGCGTCGCCGCCGCCGCCGCCGCCGTCGCCGCCGCCGCGCGTCTGCTCGGCGTCGCGCCGCAAGGCGTCTCCGAACGAGTGTTTCTCCGCGGCGCCCTGCTCGACGTCCTCCTCGCGCGCGTCCATGTCGCGCTCGCGCAGCATGTCTGTCCGTCTGCCCCTCCGTCTGTCCCTTCCGCCCGCCGCCCGCCCGCGCGCCCGCCTTCGCCGCCCGCGCGCGCGCCGCCGTCGCTCCTGCGCCCGCTCGCCGGCCTCGCGCGAGTGGACGCGGGTTTCTGCTCTGCTCTCGCCGCCTGCGCCGCGTGGTCGAAATGGACCCCGCGCGAGCACGGCCAGCTCGCGCTCCAAGCCGATGCCGATCTGCTCTGCTCTTGCTCGCCCGCTCGGCCCCTCTGCTGCGCGGCTCCGCGCGGCTCCGCGCTGGCCCGACGGTCGCGGACCTCGTCCTCGAAGCGCGTCTGGCGGGGCTCGCGAACTCGCTGGCGCGCTCGCTTGCCGGCGTCGACTGGGAAGCCTCGTCGCTGGGCTGTGCTTTTGTGCTTTGCTCGTCGCCTTGCGTTGCGTTGCTGGCGTGGGCTTCGAGCACAAGCAGTTCACAGGCGACGTGAGCTCCTTCGCCTGCGGTCCGGACCCGCTGTGGACGCCGAGAAGCGCGAGGAGGAGCTGCTGGGAGACAAGAAGGCCGGCGCCGAAGACGAAGCTCGCGGCGATGCCGGAACGGAGCGAGCTCGGTGGCAGGAGACGCTGCTGGGGATGACGTCTTCGGCCGGCTGCTTGTTGCCTTGGAAATGTGGATCGGGCTTGCCTGGGTTCGGCTTGCGGTGACGGTGACGGTGACGGTGACGGTGGCGGGGAGATTGTGGAGCGGGATCTTTGTGGCCAAGCCAGGCAGCAGCAGAATGGTCGAGAGCAAAGGAAAGCAAAGCAAAGCAGCAGCGGAAGGCATGCAGGCAGCTGCAGCAAGCCACTTTTAGTGAGCTGCAGAGAAAAGGTTCGATGACATGACTTGACTTTGGGGAGAGAAGAAAAAATGTGAAGAGCGAATTTTACTGTTAGTCGTTCGTGGGTGTGGAGAGCCCGTGGCTACTACGATGCGCCGTGGAAGGGCGCGATGAAATGTTTCCAGGGACGATATTTGCAGGGAGGAACTTGGATACGACGACGTGTAAAAGACCTTTGACCTGGTCGTCGACGGACCTTGCGCGCTTGAGCATCGGCGGCCCGAGGCGACGCTGTGGCTGTTGGTGGTGTTGCTGATGTGGCGAATAATACTGCTGATGCTGGTACGCAGGCTGCTGCGCCAGCGAGGACACCGTGTGCACAGATGGATGCAACGGCGAAGACGGGCCCCGGGCAAGCGAATCGGAACGCATGCGGCGACTCACGTCGAGGTCTGCCGAAGATCCATGAGGCGTCCCCAAACCGCCACCGCCGCCTGAGCCTCCTCCCGAGAGACCCCCCGATGTTGGCCCGATGCGCAAAAGTGGCGGCACCGGGCGATCGGGAGTTGCAGCATGGATCTCGGCCATCTTCGTGACAGCTTTTTCGAGATGCATGGCGCACTGACCGAGACGAGAGGCCAAGAGACTGCGCAGCGCGGGCGCCTCGTAGATGCGGTTGTCCAGAATGTAATATGCTGCAAGCCGCTGAACTAGCGTCGAGGAGAAGCGGCGCTGCTTGAGGATAATAAAAAGATGATCGAATGAAGCCTCATAGAGAGAAAACTCGACGCCCTTCATAAAGACGAGGGCGTCGGATTCGAGGTTTCGCGCGCGAAGCCTTTCATTGTTGCACGATGGATCGTAAAAGGGGGAACGCGCAAAGTACTCGAGCGCGTTTTCGACAGACACCGGGCCGCACAGCCGCAGAAAGCTCGCGTCCTCAAACCCATTCAAGGGGTCTGACGAAGAAGACTGCGGTCTGGCACGCTTTCGGCGTGGTGTTGGCGCTGCTGTTTCGGACAGAGCTTGAAGCGCTCGTTTTGGTTTCTTCACCGCCCACGTTTCCATGCCTGCCTCGAGATCTTCGAGGTCGTCATTGGCTCGCTGCTGATGCTCTTGATCTTGTCCCGGCGCTGCTGCGTCTTGCCCCGTCGCCGCAGCTGCCGCCGTTGTTGGATTCTGTCGAGTCGGGTCTATTCGCGCTGCTCCTCCTGCTGCTGCTGCTGCTGCTGCATTTCCGGCCCTGTATCCTACTTGAGCCGGCGCCGGCGCCGCTGCTGCTGGTCCTGCTGCCGACATCGACGTCGTTGGCGCCGCCGGCCTCGTCGCTTCTCGCTGCTGCTGCTGCTGCTGCCGCTGCTGCCCCGCCGCCGCGGTTGCTGCCGGAGCCGCCGGCGGCGGCATGAGCGGCTGCATGGCCCCCGGGGCCCGCGGCCCGCCGGCCTCGCGCGAGAAGAAGAGGCCCCGCGCCGCCCCGCCTCGCGCCGCGCCGCGCAGCCCGCCGCCCCCGCGCCGCGCAGGCCGCGCCGCCGTCGCCAGAAAGATGCTCGACGGATGGTTTCTGCCGCGCAGCTTTGTGCAGAAAAGCGACGCAGGAAAGAGACCGAGCAGGCACGTCGAAGTCGGGGCAAGGAAGGCGCAGGCGAAGCGACTCGAAGAGGACGACTCTTGCTGGCCCCCTCTCGCGCGTGCAGACCCGCTTCGGCCTCGCCGCCGCCGCCGCCGCTGCGAGCTGTGCTGGGCGCGGAGGAGGAGGAGGAGACCGACCCCGCGCGCGGCTGTCTTCGCCGCGGAGGGCGCCGAAAGGTCTTTCCTTTCTTTCCCTACGGCGCGCGCGACGTCGTCGACTTGGGCGAGGAGGACGCCGTCAAAGACGGGGAGCTCAACGTGGCTCGACGCCGAGTGAGAGAGGGAAATCCTCCGCTGCGACGAGGATCAGAAGCTTAGTCGAGCAATTGGGAAAAGGAGAGCAATGGAAACCTGGGGGAGAAGATCGAAACGACTGTGTCATGCCAAGGCGGCGCTCGCTTTTGCAGCAGCCTTTGCGGTGCTTTGGGCGGGGCTAAACGCAACGCTCGGCGCAAAGGGAGAACTTGAGCTGGTGGACGAACGGCGAGAAAATACGAAGAGCAGAGTGCATGATGACGAAGCTGCAGCTCGAGCACTCTGGACCACCGACGAGGGCGAACTGGCAGATATCTCGCCTGCAACCTTGGCGCAATTGATGACCCTCGAGGAAAAGATCCGTCTCGTGCACGGATCTGCGCTGGGATGCCCGTACACGGGACGCACGCGGGGCGTGAGCCGCCTTGGCATTCCTGAACTGCGTGAAAACGATGGTCCTCAGGGCTTTCGTGGCGGACCAAACGGTTCGTCGACAGCGTACCCCAGCGCCCTCAACATGGCAGCCACCTTTTCGCCCGAGCTCACCAGGCAATGGGGTCGTGAAATGGCGTACGAGTTTGCGGAAAAGGGAGCCAACATGCTGCTTGGTCCCGGTCTGAATGTGATGCGCGTCCCTCGCAATGGAAGAAACTTTGAATATCTATCAGGAGAGGATCCTCGACTCGGTGCGGCGCTGAGCGCAGCCGCTGTGCGAGGAATTCAGTCTGTGCCTGGCATGATTGCCACGGCCAAACACTTTGCCCTCAACAACCAGGAGACAAACCGATTCACTGTGAGCGCCGAGGTGGACGACGTGACGCTGCACGAAGTGTACCTGGCCCCTTTCGAAGCTGCCGTTCGCGCCGGTGTTTTGTCCATCATGTGCTCGTACAACTTGGTGCATGGCGTGCACGCATGCGAGCAAGGTTCACTTCTCGGCAAAACCCTCCGCGAAGACTGGGGCTTTGATGGCTTTGTTGTGAGTGACTGGCTGGCTACCCACTCAGTCCGGGCGTCCATGGATGCTGGTCTGGATCAAGAAATGCCTTTGGGCATGCACTACGGTGCCAAGCTGGAGCGCCTTGCTGCCAAAGATGAAAAGGTGGCAGCTCAGCTCACGAACCAAGTCGAGCACGTGTTGAACGCCATGAAAGGCGCAGGTCTTCTCCCGACAATCAACCGTTTGCCATGCCAAATTGACGTGGATGTGACGACTCCTGCGCGGCGGCGTTTAGCGGCTGACCTTGCGACTGCCGGAATGGTTCTCCTGCGCAACGAAAATAAAACACTTCCCTTGCGTTCTAGCAGTGGTATCCGTCGCATCACTTTAATCGGTAGTGCTGCGGATGACGTGTCAGTTCTGGCAGGTGGGGGTTCGGGTCACGTCGATGCAGGTCCGCATGCAGTCACCGCACGACGTGGACTCGCAGATGCGCTCGCAATGAATGAGGCGTGGGCGTCCGCTGAACTGGTGTATACAAGCGGTACAAACGTGAGCGAAGCGGTCAAAACCATGGAGGATGGAGCCAAGTCCGCTGGCGCGTCCGTGGCGGTGGTGGTAATTGCGACGTCATCAACCGAAGGCCAAGACCGGGCATCACTCGAGTTTGACGCGCCGACACAGCGACTGTCGTCTGCGGTCCTTGACGCAGCGCTTGCGCTTGGTGTGCCAACGATTCTCGTGGCAATCGCGCCTGGGCCAGTAATCATGCCCATGACATCGCAAGCGAGTGCCACTCTTCTTTCCTTTATGCCAGGCCAGGCCTTTGGCGATGCTCTTGCGCAAGTTCTACTCGGGCAAGCCGCTCCGACGGGCCGTCTCCCGATCACGCTGCCCAAACGCGGCGCCGAGATCGAGTTTGCTCCCGATGAGTACCCTGGCGATGCGCGTGCCTTGTACAAGGAAGGCCTCATGATTGGTTATCGCTGGTTTGACCAGCACAAGATTGACGTGGCGTTTCCATTTGGGTTTGGACTCACCTATACGGAATTTTCATTTTCAAATGCTAGTGCGCGAGCGTCGCATCATGGCGGCTGGGACCTGGAGGTAACTCTTCACAATGAGGGCAAAGTGGACGCGATCGAAGTTGTTCAAGTTTACCTGGGCCAGTCAGACAGCGCGTGCGTGACCGCTGCATCGAATGTGACGCGGCCTCTGAAGAAGCTTGCTCAATTCCAACGTGTGCATGTGCGGGCGCAAGAGCACAAGCTAGTGACGATCCATGTGAGCTTTGCTGACGTCGCTGAGTGGAATGGCAGTGGGTCTTGGTCTCTTGGCACCTTGACCAAGTGCTCTCATGACTGGCTTTGGGGGGCTTCGTCGCGCGACATTCGCGCTCGTGCGCCATTTTCAGCAGTGGGCGTCACTCTGCCTCTCGTTGAAACAAAGTAATTTATTCACGACACGAAGAATTCATACAAATGCTTCAAGTTCGCAGGGAACACCGAATTGGGTATTCTCTCGCCCCTCTTGCTGCGGGACTGCGAAAAGACTCGCTCTTTTACTTTCTTCTCCTTGACGTCCGCCCTGAGGAAGGTCTCGACAGTATAAAATCAAAGAACGCGGCACGCACACAAGAGATGGAATACAGAAATCGGAAAAGAAGGATTGACAGACGGAGAAAGATCTCTTTCACAATCGTGCTTAGCAGTTGACTAGGTGTGAGCATGGCGCCCGGTCTGTTGTAGTAGTCTCCAGATGAACAGTGTGTCTTTTGTCATGATCTTGCGTGCGAGGGACATGAATCCATGCTTGCAGTCAGTCCAGCTGGCTGCGGTATCAAGATCCGAGTCTGGAGGCGGGCAGAGATGGAGGAAGATGCATGGGATTTGGCGTTGGCTGTTGTTGTTGTTGTACTTCGATGTGGTGGTGTTGGTGGTAAAATGATGGATGGTGGTGGAAGTGGTGGTCGTGGCGGTGGCGGTGCCAGAGCGAGACGAACCAAAAGGTCCATATTTACTTTTGCGTCAGGGCCGCCTTGACAGACTTTTGGTACTCGTCATACTGGCACTGCTCGTACGCGTGGAGCTGGTGATGGCACTTGCTCATGGAAAATGCGGTCTCTCGCCGGCACTTTTCGAGCGGAATGAGGAGGTGGGAGCAAAAGTCACGGTTCGCAAGGCTAATCTGGTAGCGGCGAAGCTCCTCACGGTCCACGGGCAGCTCTGTTTGTTCATTCGTTCGTTCATTCATTCGGTTTTGTTTTTTTCGCCAAGATTTTCGCGCATCGTAGAGAAACGCCAAATTCGAAATCCACAGCGTTTCGTTGCGTCAGTTCCCGTCTCGCCGCTCTCGCCTCAGCCCCGCCCCCGGCTCCCTCCCTCTCCTCCTCCCGCCTCCCCGCCCGCACGTACCTCGCGTCGACATGATGTCTCGCTGCTCAAGCGTCTCCCTCGAGGCTGCCTGCCGCAGGCGCGCTGGCGAGCGAAAGGCGAGCGCGGGCCGCGCGTCTCCGCAGAAGCTCCTGCCGCCGTCTCCGCCGGGCCGCGCCTGGTGCTCGCTCCGCGCTCGGCCGCTCGCTCTCCGCTCTGCGCGCCCGCGTCCTTGCGCTTATGCGGCGCCTCCACGAGCGGCTGCAGCAGGGCAGGCCGGGGACTAAGCCCCGGGACTAAGCTTCGGGGCAAACGCGCGCTTCTCCCCTGCACGCGGGGGAATTAACTTAAACCCGCTGCCGATCTTCTTCGGCTCGTTGATGCTCGCAGCGAGAAACCGAATCGCGACGTCGCCGCTGGACGTGGAGCCGCGCAGCGCAGGCAGGGCAGAGCAGACCTGGCGGCCTGCCTGCCTGCCTGCCTGCCGTTTTTTTTTGGCGGAAAGGCGAAAAGAAGAAGGCTCGCGTCGCCGTGAGACGCGTAAGAGGAGCCGAGCTGAGGCGAGCCGAGCCTGCGCAGACCATACCGTTAGGTCTAATTGCGGGAAAGGCGGGAGGATAGGCCGGTTTGCGTTGGCCAGCCAGAATCGCAGAATCGCATCGCGCGTGCAGTTCGCGCTCGCGGAGGGCGCGGAGGAGGACGCGGAGAGCGCGCGCGGGAGCGGCGGCGTGCGGGCCGGGGAGATCGCGGCGGAGCGCGGGGACCCCGGCCGGGCCTCTCCGGCGAGGAGCAGGCCTGGCGGCGGCGGCGGCGGCGAGGAGATGTCGGAGAGCCCCTCGGGGGCCGGGGTGGTGGTGACGCCCAAGGGGCCCTCCGGCGTGGAGGCCCTCGTGGGCAACTCTGCCGCGCAGACGGCGACGATGGACGCCGAGAAGGCGCGCAAGAGGCCGCGCGGAGACCGCGAGAAACAGCTGACGGTACGTGGAGATGGCAGGCCGAAGAACGGCAAGAAGAAGAAGAAGGGGCGCCGGCCAGCCGAGGCGGGCGGGCCCCCGGGCGCAGAACCCGGGCGAAGACCGCCCTGGACGTGCTGGCGCATGGCGTCTCGCTCCGGAAGCTGAAAGACTGACGAGGTGAGCATGGATATGCATTGACAGAGACTCGTTCTTGGTGGCGTGGCCGGGTCTGTGGCCAAGACGACGGTAGCTCCGCTCGAGCGCGTGCGCATCATGGCGCAGACGGGGTACGCGCGAAAGAGCATGTTCAAGACGGCCCAAATGATTGTAGAAAAAGAGGGCGTTCAAGGCCTGTGGCGCGGCAACTTTGTCAACTGCGCCCGCGTGTTTCCCTCGCGTGGCATTCTCTTTAGTTTTAATGACATGTACAAGGTTGCGTTAGCCCAACGCTTCTTGGACGATAGTATCACGCTGCAAGACGGTTTTCTCGTGTCAGCCAAGTCGCAAAAACGCCACGAAGTCCCCTTTTGGCTGTCCTTCACGTCTGGGTCGGTGGCTGGAATGACGGCGTGCGCGCTGACGTATCCGCTCGACGTTGCGCGAACGCGCATGTCTGGCAAATTAGTTCGCGCAGATGGCGTGCAGAATCGCATGTTTGGCACGCTAGCCCACATGGCCAAGACGGAGGGGATTCTGTCTTGGTATCGGGGCGTAGGGCCTACGCTTCTGGGCGCCATTCCGTACGAGGGCATCAAGTTTGCCGTTTTTGACGCGTCAATCGGCATTCTCGAAACGATTCAGCCCGAGAACAAAGTTATCAACAAACTCGTAGCGGGTGCTTTTGGTGGCGCGTGCGCCGGTTTTGTCATGTACCCCAACGACACGGTCCGTCGCATCATGCAGATGCAAGGTCACAACGGCAAGCCATCAGAGTACACTAGCGCTTTGGACTGTTACATCAAGCTGTACCGCGCCGAGGGTCTGGGTCGATTCTTTCACGGCATCTCTCCGTACCTCGTGCGCATGGTTCCTAATTCTGCCATTCAATTTGGCGCTTACTCTCTTCTTCGTGACGCACTTGGCGTCTAATTGCAAATCATTGCACCTTATTCTTCTTTTTCTTCGTTCTTTTCGCGCTTGCATTCCCGGAAAAAAAAGGTTCTCCGGAAATCTCGCTTTTGGCTTCATTTCTATATCCTCGCCCGCCCCCCCCCCCCCCCCTTTCTCCAAAAAAGGAAAAGGAGAACTCTCTTGGCGGTCCGACATCTTCTCGTTCTCCTGCGTCTGACCCGTCCCGGGTTTTTACTCAACCCGTGTCGTTGCAAGACAGAGGGTAAAACCGCCGATATGAACATCGCAGCGATTTGC